>OX403591.1:8405000-9005000 GCA_948107665.1 Lomographa bimaculata | reverse complement strand
GGTGTGATGTGAATGTTTCCGGCACCTACGCCAAACTAAGCTCCAACCCAAACTAAAACTGATGATTTAAGTAAGTAAGTCAGTAAATCATGAGTTTTAGTTTGGGGCTGTGTGTGAAAGCGTTTCAGTTGCTTATTATAAGCTTTAGCAGATTATAATGCTTTACTAATATAGACACCTCTTGCTACTATCCCAACCATTTGCATGTTCATGCAAATGAGTACAAATCAGACAAGTTGTAGTGCAACCTACCTACAGAAACACGTACGCAATACATGATATGAATAATTGATACAGGAATATGTAATAATGAAGTTCAAAACTTCATACATATGAATGTATGTATTTACATCCAACACGCCCAAGACGACAGCGCAGCCATATCACATTTGCATCATGGAAATAATATAAATTTATATTTTGGGGGCTGAGTCACCCACGTCCGTAGGAGGATACCCCTTAAGTCTGACTCCCTACACGTGGTCCCCGGGTGGTGCTAATCAGGTGACATTTGAGAGGTGGTAGAGCATTTTGTGAGTTGCTCGCCTAGCTTGCTACCAAAGTAGATTACCACCATCAAGTTGAAAGTCTGCCGCCGAGCCAAATACGGTGTTCCGGCAGTTATCCTCCACTTACCATCAGGTGAGATAGTGGACAAACACTAGCCTGTCACAAATTAATATATATATATATATATATATATACCTTCTATTTATGCGTACTGAATAACATAGCAACTTATTTATATATTTACCGACTTCAAAAAAGGAGGAGGTTCTCAATTCGAATGTTTTTTATTATGTGTGTTATCTCATCTCTTCTTTCTGGGTGAACCGATTTTAATGATGCTTTTTTATTTAAAGCTTATGCTTCCCGTAACTCATTAAAATCACATTAAAATTTGATCAAGCTTTGCTTGCGTTTAAAACGCAAGCAAAGCTTAAAAAACTGACGCTGAAGTTAAAAAAACATACAACATACAACATATATGTCTTAAAAGTAAAAACATAATTCTAATAGGCTAACGATTGATGTCTATCTCACCTATTAGAAAGTAGTGATGTGGTCGATGGCATTCAGGCGGTAGACTTACAATGACAAATACAAACGAAAAATGCCAACGAAACAATGCAAAATAAAAACATCTAGCGTGATGCAATATGGCTTTTGTTACATAACTCGGTAAGAAATCTCTGATCTTGTATGATCATAAAAAAACGTGACTAATACACACCTCTCTTATTGAAAGTCGGGTAAATAGAAAAATAATTAAACGCAAGCAAAGCTTAAAAAAACCGACTTATCTTCGGAAATTTGATCAGATTTTAATGTATTAAAACACACATTATTGACAATAACTCAAAAACTAGTGATCAGATCTTGATCATTATTTTTTTAATTGAAAGCACCAGCTTCAAATAAAAAATAATCATCAAAATCGGCTCACAACGAAAATAGTTATGAGGTAACTTTTGAAATCGGTTAAAAACGAGAACATCGTCAATGTATTCCACAGAATACGCAATATTGAAGATAACTCAAAAACTACTGATCAGTTCTAAACCAAATTTAAATGTGACCAAAAGGGAAAGCACCAGCTTTCAAATAAAAAAATAATCATTAAAATCGGCATACAACAAAAGAAGTTATGAGGTAACATAACTAAAAAAATTGTCGAATTGAGAACCTCCTTCTTTTTTTGAAGTCGGTTATAAACTAGAAGAAGGAATAAACAGTTTTAATAACTACGTCTTGCAAAACATATTAAGACATCTTGATTATTCAGAAAACGTTTTTAATTAATTCTGAGGAAACTGGGAATGCAACATAAAATTTTAACAACCCTTTAATAAGACTTTAAAACAGCTATTAAGCTGTAGTTTCAATGGTGAATATTAATGTCTGCCGCGAAATGTTTTTGGTTATGGTTTTATGAGGGGAGTAGATTATTTGATTTGGTCTTGCTTTTATCTGTAATGAATTAAAGTAGACATTTCTTTTCAGATATTATAATAAAGATTAAAATAAATGTTTAAAATATTGCATGTATGTATAATGATCATTGCCGCACCACCGATCACTTTTTGTTAAACTTTTTTATCCTCTCCATCCTAAGGTTGCCTGGAAGAGATCGCTGCTTAGCGATAAGGCCGCCGATTGTACTGCTATATTGATATTTTTTTCTATTGTTAATTAATATTTTTCTTGGTGTGCAATAAAGAGTATTTGTATTTGTAAAGATTCCTAACCGCAATGTAAACATTGCGGTTAGGAATCTTTATATATATAAAGACTCTTATAATACTACTATTACCTTGCTCACGCCATAACTTGAGCACGACATTTTTTTATCTTGGTTTCGCAATCTTTTGCATTAAGCCAGTGTCAAGTAATAATATATTTCAAGTGTATTTCGTGTGACTAGGACAGTCACAAGTCACAGTCAAAGTCAAGTAAAAGAGTCAGGTCTGGTCATAGTCAAGTCATGCCCTATTAAAGGGTAAAAACTTTACTAGAACTTCATTTGAAGTTTTGGAGCGAAGGCGAAAATCACGTTTTTCAACTTTATACGACTTGCCTACACTTATGCACATTATCATCGTAATTAAATTAAAATTGTACACAAACTAATCAAAAATTTGATATTATTATTTAATAATATCAAATTTTTTATTAGTTTGTTTACAATGTAATTGTCATAAGATATTTATTAAGTCTAGTACAATTTTAAATTAATGGTTGTGAATTGTACATATTATCTTATATTATATTTATGTATGATAATATTATAGATTTATATTTGGTATATTTGTAGTATTTTATGTTAATATGTATATGTAAAAGTATATTTTAAGTCATATAATAATATAGTAGTTAATAGTCCTTGTACTGCACTACCATGAATTTTTCTGCACCTTCTTAGATGACCGGCAGAAAATAATATATTAGCATTTAGACCTCCGTGTACAGCTATATTTTGCAAAGTAATAAATATATGAGAATGCCATTTTATGTTTGGAAACGCCTTTACAATATTATTTTTACTTTATACTATGAGCTAGGCGATGGATAAATATGGGTTCTCAAAAACTTAGAACAAGAATCAAGCTCTGTGAACTTTTTGGATAACGTAAAACTATGAGAAATCTAATTGCGTGAAATGTGAAATGATCACGTTATTTTATACAAGTCGTCAAAACAACAACTTCTGTTCAAGAATCGTGATTCCTACAATACAAACATAAATTGTTTATCTCTTACTTTCCTATTCACTATACAATTTGTACTTAACGAATTTGCATCACAACGAACCATTACAGAGTCAAAGGAAACTCTACAGTGCTCTACACCGCTCTACACTGTCAATTCAATTTGTCTACCATTCTTAGTCCTTATCTGTGTTGTTTTGTGACTTACAGTTGTCTACAGTCAACAAATTATTATGCAGACAAAGGCCAATAGTGTATTAAATACACTATATTGAAACAGTAGTGATTTCATTCAAACTTGCTAAATTGTACGAATGTATGTGTGTATACTAGAATAAGAACAGATCAATGACGAAAGTGGGAAGAAGAAAATTGTGTTACCAAGATTGGTAAATATAGTACATGTGCTATTCTTGAGAGCTACGCTTATTTTAGGTCTAGCAAACATGCGTCAGTGAACTAAAAAGACGATAGTTTTTCAAAACTTCGCAAGGCATCTGTCAATTAGTTTCTATGTTTGAAACGTCACTATAACAAATGTAAAATGTACGCGATAAAATAAAATAAAATCTATTTAATTTAATGATTAAAAACCACAAAAACCTAAGAAATATGAAAGTATTTTGTTATTATTATATCGTAAAATAAATATTAGTGAGGGCCATAAGGTTCAAATTTCTGCGAGAAGCTTGCGAATAAAAGACGAACAAGCAATGGCATCGGTGATTTACTGCAAAATAATTTGTGGCTAAATTAGGTACATAGTAGATTATATAAATGAGGTGTAGTAAAAAGGTACTAGAACACAGAACATATCTACAAAAAAATACTTACTATACTATTCTTATATTTCTTGTTATGCTATACATATTTTTTTTAGACACTGAGAATAATATTTCGATGAATGTAATAGCTGGTTTTGATTTTTTTAACTTTTAAACAAAGACAAGAAAAGTTCTAAGTTGTAATTTTTAATCTTACAACACTAGCTAGTCCACTAAAAAAATGTTGACATACATATGAAATATTCATACGCCTCTCGGCGTATCTATATCATTACTATACCTGTGTAATCTTAAAGCTTTAATGCGAAATAATTAAACGCAAGCAAAGCTTAAAAAATCGACTTCACCGCTTTATCATCGGAACCTTGATCAGATTTAATTTATAAACACGCATTATTGACTATAACTCAAAAACAAGAGATCAGACCTTGATCAAATTTCAATGGGACTACATAAAAAACACCAGCTTTCAAATAAAAAAAGAATCATCAAAATCAGCTCACAACGAAAGAAATTATTAGGTAACTTTTGAAGTCGGGTAAACGATAACATCGTCAAAGTACGCATTATTCGTCACAAAATAGGCAATATTGACGATATTTCAAAAACTACTGATCAGATCTTGATTGAATTATAATGGGACCAATTAGAAAGCAACATCTTTCAAACTAAAAAAAAAATTTTAATTCGGCTTACGTGGAGAGAAGTTATGAGGTAAAAACATTAAAAAAAAATACAGTCGACTTGAGTACCTCATCCTTTTTTGGGAAGTCGGTAAAAACAGTAGTACCTACATATTGTTATCGAGAAATAAAATACACTTTTGTCGCCCTCTGTAAAAAGCCAAACTTGGGTGATAAAACCACTGAACCGTTTCGGATAAAACATTAGAAGTGTAAGAAGATAAAACTGAATATAATGTACACTTGAGTAAGCACGACTTTAAAAACAGATAAAGTTACTTTGTTTTGCAATATGATCTTTGAATTATAGCGCTAGGAAAATTTAAAACATTGTGTAAATTTTTGTATTGCTATAATATCTTTACTTATCATTTCTTTTTGTACGGTGTATATGTGACTGAACTCCACCTAAACAGCTGGACCCATTTTGATGATTTATTTTGAGCGTTTCAGGTGAATTCAAGAATTTTTTTGATTTACAATTTGAACCGATAAATAATGTTTTATTTAATGTACGCGGGCGAAGCCGCGGGGAACAACAAATTTGATTTGATAAAATTCTTCTCTACGTGTGTATGTAACTGAACTCCTCCTGAACGGCTGGACCAATAAGATGTTTTTTTTTAGTGTGTGTGTGTGTTCGGGTGGACTCATGAATGGCTTAAATTCACATTTCGGTCCGATAAATAATGTTTTCTTTCGGTTCCGTTAGTATCTTATATGATTATTCTATTTTACACAGCTAACTATAACAATATCCATTAACAGAATTTTAACAAGATTAAGAATACAAGAAGAACCAATCATCGAAAACGGCTCACGAAATAGAATCAGGAACATTCGTGTGTTTATATTTAAACGAATAAAAAAAAACATAGAAACGCTTTCATACTCACAATCCCGCGCTAAGTTCGAAGACTTGTATCTCGGGTGGAAAAAAAACACACACAACTACAGCCAGAACCAGAAACACGTTTTGTTTTTTTTTTGTGTTCCCACCGGGAATGGACCCTACATGCAACCGCAGAAGGCATTTATGTAACCAACTACGCGAATGAACAGTATTTCTCTATAAAAAAATATTTGTTTTTGGTGAACCCGTAGAATAGTTGGTAAGTTACAAGAATATGGTGAGAAATACAATTTATTCAGTTTTGTATGTAACAATACATATCCAATAATTTTGGATAGGACAGTCAAAACGAGATGCATATGTTTTTAGAACACTGCTGGAACTAGTGCGTAGACAGTGAAACATTGAGGCGACTTTTTTTCGTATGACAGCATGAAAATCATGCAACCGCGCTTCCTCAAACATTCGAGACGCACTGCAACGCCATAGTAATGCTCTAAAAGCATTGTTGGTACTACCATGGCCCTATGCTTATCGTAGGATTAGAAAATGCGACCAATAAGTAGAGTTAAGCGAAGTCGGTTTTCGAATAAATATATCTTTCATTCATTTATTCATTTAATCGTCACAGAAATTCCTACTGTCGTTGTTTATCACCCTTAAATAAATAAATCTGTGCTATCCTTGATAGTTTTCACTCTAAGTCTATCATGTTTATCACCCTTTAACCACATCATCACTTACCACTAGACTATTTAAGATAAAAACAAAAAACTTGGTCGGAAGGTACACTCAGCTATCACCGCTTCTAAAATTAATTAAAATAATGTTATACCTACCTTTATGTTATAATAGCCGTGTCCCGCGGCTTCGCTCGCTTTGATTAAGTTAAAAAGTAGCCTATGTGTTAATCCTGACTATAACCTATGTACATTGGAAATTTCAGCTAAATCAGTTTAGCCGTTACAGCATAAAGATAAAACATAACGACTTAGAGGTTTCATATTTTCTAAATAAAAACCCAAAAGGCGCTATTTGAACTATTAAAGCTCAGTGGCCTCACCGGGCACATAAAATGATATAGGTTAGTACAATAGATGTAGTTAAAATACGCCTCTGCTGGAGCCATTAACGTCTGCAAACGACTAAGTGAAACTTGAATTATACGCGTTTGTCTAGACGACCCATTGTGAGAAAAACAAATTAATTCCTTACTATGGATATAGAAATAGAAAACTAATGTACGCTGAATTTATGTTCTTGTTGAATTATAGCGCGCAAAAATTGCGAAATGCGAAAATTAGCTAACGCACTTGACGTAAAAAAGCTTGTCGTCAGATTTATTCGAATACATTTAAAAAGTTTCGAGCAGTAAATTCAAATGGAGCTCAGGATTAATAGTAGCAGTTGCACGACTAATTCTTTCGAGACTTCGAGACAAATTACTTTTTTCGACAACTATTTCTGCTCACGAAACGCTGCGGTGAAAGAACTGATTTCCAATAATGTTTCGGTGTTTTTTTTGGTTGACTTTTTAGTGAGCTGGCTGGTTTTAAAAGTTTTTAAGGATCAAAGCTTAAAACTTTGTATTCTAACTTTAAAAATTAGAAGACTAGAATTAAAACCAGCTATTGAATTTTACTATTTCAAACATTTAGATAAAACTAATTAAAATATTAAAATAAACAACTGTTTTTGAACCTGCTCTTAGCAGATTTAAAGATCTTATCCCATTCTATGTCAGGATCAATGCAGATTCATCCGAAAATATTATAAAGTGAGATTATACGTACTTTTGTTTTTATTGGTTTAATTCCATGAACCTGGTCCGTAGGTAGCCTCCCGCGACACGCGTGCTACACTTACAAGGTGATGTTTGATCAACGATACTTTCTTTATCGCACCTATATAATATTATTCCTATTAGACTACTTTGGATAGGTCTTAAAATAATTATTAAAATTAATAAAGATTAAAGTTCTACGCCAAGATATAATAATTCTAATTTATGAATTCTCACTTTCATTTAATAATACTAAAATAGAATGTGTAGATGTGTATACTTTATTAGGCTTAAATATTGACCCAAATATAAATTGCAAATGCCATGTGCGAAAAACTATAATGAAATTATCGACTTTTACTTACGCATTAAGGGAACTACGACGGGCTACCGACCTTAAAACAGCAATATGCTCATATTATGCATACATGCACTCAGGTTACCCTACGGTATTATATTAAACAGTATGGACGGGCAAGATCTATTTATTTCCCAATAAAAGTGTGTACGTATCGTTGCTAATATAAAAGTGCCGGAGATTGAAAACCTCATTTTAAAAACTTAAAAATATTCCTACCTTTTTTCTACATATTGAAATCGTTGTCCGAACACCCAGTTAGTTTACCGAACCTAATCTTAACATATAATTTTGGAGCAGTGACCTTGAATCATCCTATAAAATAAAAAACTAATAATGACAACATATAAATAAATAAATAAATATATAATATAGCTTACTATTTTCTGAAATAAATAAATAAATTGTTGCTTTATGTATATTAGCAGAAATAGTGACAAATTCAATATAGGTTTCACAAACGCAAACTACTGCTATTTTCTGACTATTTTTACCGACTTCCCAAAAAAGGAGGAGGTACTCAAGTCGACTGTATTTTTTTGATCAGTAGTTCTTGAGATATCATCAATAATGCGTATGCTGTGGACTACATTGACGATGTTCTCGTATTTGACCGACTTCAAAAGTTACTTCTTTCGTTCTGAACCGATTTTGATGATTATTTTTGAAAGCTGGTGCTTTTTATGTGGTCTCGTTGAAATTTGATCAAGATCTGATCTCTAGTTTTTGAGTTATCGTCAATAATACGTGTGCAATACATTAAATCTGATTAAGGTTCCGAAGATAAAGCGATGCAGTCGGTTTTTTTTAAGCTTTGCTTGCGTTTAATTATTCCACTGAAAATCTAATCATGGTTTTGTCTGTTGTAAATTTTTTTACTTGCAATAAAAATCAGATAGCGCTCTTTTATAAATACATTCAAATTTAATCTCATTGAGTGCAGCAGTGATCGAGGATAGGTTTCCGACCCGGGGGTGGATGGTGGTTACTCTTTATTTATTAACCAACCCTAGGCCTAACATCTCATTCGTTTGGGACGATTTACTAGCAATTTCACATGCTGATTTACACAGTTGTCTCTGTACCTATATATTATTGTCACCAATTCCTTTTCACATTGATATCGGCACATAGAAGAGTACCTAAGAAAAAATAAAAGAACATACAAAATATATTTACTAAACAAATTTGAAAGTTTTCATTGTTACATCATAAAGATTTGAAGAAGTGACTCAACTCAAAAATTATATAATAATTATAAACAAGATGATCCTATTCCTAGTACGATTACTACTAGTAACATTAATCGTCCATTTATAGTGTAATTTATAGCGGGGACACATCGCCAGCGTCTTTGTTCTTTGATCGGTTTAATCTAGGAGTCTTCAAGCCTAGTATAAATAGGTATCTTCTAAGCAAGCGTATGATATCTTAGACCGCATCATCAGTATGCATCAGGTGAAAACAAACAAAATTAGTTACAACAAAATGTTTTTTTTTTTTTTTGTGATGTTGAATAGGCAAGCATTTGACCACTATCTCACCTGATGGAAAGTGATGATGCGGCCGAAGGTGTGACATGCTTGCCTAGAAGATACCTATTCACTCGAGACTTGAAGACTCCCAGATTATACCGTTCGGAGAACAAAGACGCAGGCAATGAGTTCCACTCCTTCGCTGTACGGAAGATGAATGTAGAAGCAAAACGCTTTGAGCGAACTGGAGGTATGTCGACCATAAATGGATGACGTTTAATAGTTTGTCTTGTTGTTAGATGGTAAAAAGGGCATGGGGGAATTAAGTCATGTAATTCCTGTGCACACTCTCCAAAATGTAAGCGATAGAATACCGATAAGCTTGCCACCTTACGTCGGTGACCGAGACTTTGCTAGACTCGATTAGCTTACTGTCGCCAATGAGTCTTTTGGCTCGCCGGTCAATAGATTCAAGAGTCTCTAACTGGTACTTGGCGGATCCATCCCAGAGGTGACTGCAGTACTCCATACACGATCGGACTTGAGCTTAATAAATTTTATTTATTTTTTAAAAATAAATTTTAAAAAAATAAATAAAACTTTAACTTTAAAACTTAAAATGTATTTTGCAAAAACAAATTATATATTATTGTTATGGATTTGTCTTAAATTTATATTAAATATATTAGCTTGTACAAAGAGAAATGTAATAATAGATTATTACTAAACAAAGTAATAATAAATTATACTCAACTAGAGTACACAATTAAATTTAAAATTAAATAATATCTAAATCAATAGACATTCGGCTGATGAAATTTAAATAAATAGTAAGTAATAATGACGCAACCATTAATTTGTAAACATTTATTCATTTGCAATTGTGTGCTAAAACTACGTAAGTTCTAAAATATTATAATAATGCTTTCGAAAAAGACCCAACAAAATTTGCAAAGTACCTAATATTATATACATGATAAACAATTTTAAGGACATGTTTTTATCTGTTAAACTAAACAGTGAGTTAATGTAAACGTATTTATAAGTTTAAAGATTTTTTTATTCATAATCTAATACACAATTTGATGACATTGTTCCACCCTTTGAGTTTCACTAATTAATCAATTATATACACGACTGTTATTAATTCTAAATATAATTAATTTCTTTAAATAATATTCTATGATAATTAATTTTATGCACACACGTCTTAAGAGTAAGTTACAGAGTCTATTGTTATTAATGTGTATATAATTATAATCTCTTATTGCAATCAATAATTGAAAATGAATTTAAATATAAAAAATAATAAAATTAAACGTAATACAATGTTTGGTTATAAGGCCTTTCGGGCATAATATAAATAAGGATTAACCTGTTTCAAAAATATATGAAACAATAATTAATGTATTAAGTTTTCGTGAGAATCAGACAGATCACCCTTAAGAAGAGTGTCGTACACGTGTACGACACTCTTCTTAAGGGTGATCTGTCTGAGGAAACCTTGGTCGACAATTTCGATCAGAGCCGTATTTTAATAATGTTAGAAACAATAATTGTTCAAACATATCTACTTAAATTAACAATGAGAGCTAAGAGGATGCTTCTACTTCATGAAATAGCTAAATACAATATTGCTTATGAATGCAACTACCAATATAGCTAAACAAATCGCTATAAAATAAAACACAGCTTTTGACTCACCTAAATTTGAATTAGGAGACTCGTGTAAAACATGAGATTCTTGAGAAGATAATTTGGTCGTTATACTTGCCATTGCTATTTTTAATTCTTCTCTTAAAGCTTTATTTTCCTGTTCCAACAATTGTTTAAACTCTGATCTCCAAATATCTTGGCTGTCGGAGAGGTTGCTATTATTGAATTTACCATCAGGCCAAAGTTCCTGTAACGTCCCTGTTAAGTTATTCATATAGTTATTGATTTCTTCAAATTGTATATTTGAATTGTTACCGATGTTAGTAAGCTTCGTGAGATAATCATAACTCGTAATTTGAATATGATGAGATGAATTCATATAATATTCTAACAACTTTGTCGCATTTTTAGTTTCACTGTTAACACTTTCATTTTTTATAGTGTACTGATTTGCGATAGTTTCTACCGATTTGCCAAATTTGTCGATGTAATTTCGAAGTGAAGTTACTAAAGGACTAAAATCAAAAGTACGGTTTTCCGGAACAGTACTGGATTTATTGTTTGAAATATTTCGACAAGAAATTCCATCTACATTTTCTGAATGGTAATTTAATTTCTCTGCTGTTATAGTAAGCCTAGATATTTCTGGAGAATGCGAGCTCCTTACCTCTGCGAGGGTTTTACATAGTATTTGATTACCTCCAATGCTTAACATCGTTATTTTTGAATGAAATAATTGTTCAAAGTCTAAATCAGTTATGTTGTTATCATCTAAGTACAGCTTCGTAACAGCGGGTAACGATTTTATCTCAAGGTATGAAACCGCGTTGCTTGAAAGAGTTAACTCTTGTAACACTTTAAGACCATCAAAAACACCAAACTGAATCGATTGCATGTTATTTCCAAACAAATTCAGTATTTCTAAGTTCTTTGCATGCAAAAATGAGCCTGGTTGTATATGCATAATCTTATTCATACTCAAATCAAGGCTTACTAATGAAGGCATATTTTTAAATGAGTCTTTGTCAATGCTTTCTATCTCATTCGATCTTAAATATAAATACGCGAGGTCTTGAACATTATAAATATTTATTTTGTTTATATCAGTTATACTGCAAGACTGTAACTGTAGAATTTCAATTCTGGCACTAGAGTTTTCAAATGTGATATTAGTTTTTAAACTATTTAACGAAAGCTTGTTTAATTTACTAAGCTTTTGAAACGGATTGCCAATAATAGACATTTTTAAATTTAATGATAGATCTAACAGTATTAGCTTACCCAACCCTAAAAACACATCAGAGGCTAACGTAATTATATCGTTTTTGGCCAAATTCAAATTTCGCAGTAGGGTGAGACGAGAAAACGTCTCACTTGAAACGTTGCTTATAAGGTTGTTATATAAATTAATTTCTTGGACGTGTAAAATAGTCGAGGTATTGATATGAAATTGACGCAGCTGGTTATTTGATAACAGAAGTTTTTCTAACGATCCTGTTCCTAAAAATGCATTGTATTCTATATCAGATAATTGACCAAAATCCGAATATATAGAGGTTAACGCAACTAACCCAGAAAAAGATTCATTTTTAAAGCGTGTTGTTCTTGTTTCTGACAAATCAATCTTTCTTACGGACGTTAGTCCTTCAAATACCTTGCGATCTAGAGTATGTACAAAATTACTGCCCGTTACTGTAAGTATCTCAAGATTATTTATATTAAAAAAACACCGAGACTCCAATTCTTGTAATTCGTTATAAGATAAATCAAGTTCTATTAGAGAATCAAAATTTTTAAACACATTTTCTGATATTTTCTTTATCTTGTTATGGTTTGCAAATAATTTTGATAAGTTTTTCAAATCGGTAGAGTCAAATGATAAATCATTTAGTTGATTTTGTGATAAATCAAGTATTTGTAATGACGTCAGAGAAGAAAACGCCAAATTTGATATATTGTTAATTGCATTTGAGCTAATATTAAGCATTTTTAATTCAGACATATCGGTAAATGCATCATCATTTATACACGTAAGGTTGCCACGATCTAAGTTAAGATGATCGATATTCAATTGTTTAAAAGTGTTTTTGCTAAGAACACCTAAAAGGTTATTATTTTGTATTGAAAAGACTTCAATTTTGTTATTTACAAAACTATTCGGTTCTATTTGTTGAATGCGGTTATTCGAAAGCAAAAGCAAACTAAGATTTGTGTTGCTTTTGAAAATTTGATCAGTTATAATTTCTATTTTGTTATGACTTAAATCTAAATCTTCAAGGTTTATCAAACTTTGAAAGGTTTTATTTTTAATCTCACTTATGCCATTGGAACTAGCATTAAGCTTAACAAGATTTGTTAATGTAACAAAGCTGAAATCATCTAACTTTGTTATGTAGTTATTTGAGATAACTAAGTTCTCAAGGCTTATAAAGCTCGCAAATTCATTTCCAACTTCAGCTAGTTTATTATATGACAAATCCAATATTTTTAACTGTGAAATGCCTTCAAACGTTAGTAATCCAATAGAACTGATCATATTGTGCGATAAATTAAGACTTTGTAGTTGGTTGAACGTTGATAAAAAATTGTTAGGAAGTTCTTTAATTTTATTATGACTCATATCCATTCCTTCAACGTTACTTTGATTAACAACTGATGTCGACATTTCACTATCTACTTCTATTACGCTTATCAAATTATTTGTTAAGTTGATGTTTTTTAAATTATGCATTGGCAAGAAATTATACAATTTTACTGTGCTTATTTGGTTGCCTGGTAAGCTTATATTTTTAAGTCTAGACATCTTATAAATTTCTTCAGGTATAGACAGTAGAGATCCATCCTCCAGCGATAATTCCACAATATTATCCGTGTCATCAATAAGAAACAGCCCTTCAGGGCTACGAGGTTCTTTAACTATAATTATCAAATTATACGTTGAATCATAGGTATCATAATAGTCATTTGAACTATCATAATCATTATGCAGTATGCAGTCCCAATCTCTTGACTTTAAATTAAAGTAAACGTCATATCGACATTCTATTAGCGCTGTGCAATAGCCATCTATTTTAGGTTTATCTTCTATTGTACATCGGTACAAGCCTTTCACTTTAATGGTGAAAAGCATAAGAAGCAAATCTGAAAATAAAACAAAAATTGTATGGGTTATAGCTGATACTGTACAATATTTATTATTTTTTCCTAATATTTTAATCGTGGTAATGTATTACACTATAGAAAATAAATAAAATCGTCTTTACTTTTACACCAGATTAAATATAAACATAAACGCGTGTGAACCCACAACCCCACACTAAGTTTGATGACTTGCGTTGTGGGTACCGAAAACATTCACATTATACACACAATCACACCCAGAACAAGAAACGCAAATTTCCCTTGGGAAGAAAACTTGTGTATCTAACAAAAATCGAACCTGATATCCGTTGCGCACGACTAAGCTAACGGGCAGTTCAAAGAATCAAATTACATTATTTAATTACACGTAAAATAATAAAACACGTTGAGTTTACAAACTTCAAATACCTATGATTTTTAAATGCTATCAAAGTTATTAGGAAAATGTAGTTTATGTTGAAAGAGAATTGTAAAAAGTAGCAAAATATTTTTAAAATACTCTGACGCCTCATTTGGAACACTTTCCCAATTTGCACCTAACAGCTAAATAAAATACTTAAATAACAGCAAAAGTATGACTTTACATAACGTCTTGTCAGCATTGGGTTTCGGGTTCGATTCCCGGTAGCAACGTAAGTTTTCTCCTCTAGGGAAACTGATGTTTCTAGTTCTGGGTGTGATTGTTCGTGTTATGTGATTGTTTCTGGCACCTGTATCATAGTGTGGGATTAAAACGTTTATGTTTTATTTAATCATAATAGTTACAGCATGGTTCTTTTGGTTTTCACAACTCATTTTTCTTTTAAAATAAGTCAAATAATTATTGCCTGCATCTTTATTTCCTACAATAATCAGGGAGTCTTCAATTCTAGAGTGAATAGGTACATTTTAGGTAAACATACCACATCTTCGGCCATAACGTCGTTTTAACTAACGAGGAAGTGGTCAAATACTTGCCTATCACCCTAATGAAAAAAAAGCTAAATGTGCAATATTAGTAAGATAAGCTTTTACGTTTATGTAAATTACTTATGAAAGGAAAGCTTGTCGAAGTTATAGAAATTATTTAAAATTAAGTTTAAAATATTTTATAGCGCTTTGACAAAAATGATAAAAAACATTCACAGCACACACAATCAGTCAATCGTGTTCGATTATATTTAATTTTATCTAAACAATGTTTAAAATGTCTTTTACAAAATTACAATACAACATTATGTTCTACTACCATAACAATATATTATTAACGATCAAATTATATTAATAATAATAATTGTTGTAACTTACATAGTCTCCAGCTTAATTGAAAACCCATTTTAAACAATTGCTAATAAATTGTAAGAATTGTGTGATAATTTGAGCACTTGTCACCAGGATCCATATTCGATCCTCAATGACATTAGCATAGGAAATAATACACTCATCGTGTCTTATCAGTGTCGGTTTAGGCAATAACAAATCTAATCAGCCCGTTTCCACCCAGTACTGAATATATATCTCATCGTTTGCCATTTTTTGCAGTCTATTGAGCGTTCCATTTAATTTTGTCCTCGACTATTCATGAACTTGTTTCACGATTCTTCTGCCTCTCTTCTCTCGGATACATACTTGTCTGCTGGTCATGCTGGTTTCAAGATGTTTCAGGCCGCCTGAACGTTACCGGTTATTAACTTTAGCGCTATTTATATGTTAGTGCTGTATGTGCTATATGTGACAACCATAATTATTTCCAAAGGCGTACAGTGTATAAATATCTACGGGCAATATTAATTGCCTATATTTCCTGAAACTAAACCAAAACTTCATACAACAAAAACTTAAGTTACCTACAAGACATCGAACTTATAGGTAAATCAAGTGTTCACTCACTAGCAGTGGGTAGCGTTCCCATCATGCTGGCGGCATTACCTCTCTGAATTGAAATGCTAATATAGCATTTTAATAACGCGTCGCCTCAACCAGGCACTTTGATAGATTTAAGAAAATAGAATGAGCTCTCGGTCCTCTCCTCTCGGGTCCAGTGTCTCAACACCAAACGACTCAAATATATTATTTAGTAACAATCACAAAATTGATTGAAAATAACAAGCTTATTTTGTTAAAAGAACGCAGTAACCATCATTTTGACTAGAAAAAATGTTTCTGAGAACTTTAGTAGCCCAGTTGCCTTAATTTTTTTATGTATTTTTTAACCGGGATGGTTTAACGTCCTCTCCAAAGCATGGTAATACTCTGTTGAAAATCCCACTAAATGGTCACCCATCAAAGTGCTTGGCCAATGATGGGTGACTGTTTAGTGGGACCGTTTAGTCAGACCAGGAGACTGACTGAACATGCTTAATATAGTCATTGAGTTACAATCGACCAGTTCAACCACGCAATTAGTGTTACTTTTTTATGTGAAGACGAGAAAAGCAAGTCGCTCGCTTGATGGTAATCGTCACGCTTTCCCATTACAGTTCAGTACCATCTATAAATTTTAATAATTAAACGCAAGCAAAGCTTAAAAAAAACCGATTTCACCACTTTATCTTAGGAACTTTTATCAGATTATATGTACTAAACACGCATTATTGACGATATTTCAAGAACTACTGATCAGATTTTGATCAAATTTAAATGGGACCAAGTGGAAAGTAACATCTTTCAAACAAAAACCAATTTCAAAATCGGCTCATGTCAAACGAAGTTATGAGGTTAAAAAAATACTGTCGACTTGAATACCTCCTCCTTTTTTGTGAAATCGATAAAAATATGTTCAGATTGCAATCGATAGGATAGACATTTGAAAAAGAGCTTAAAGATTGAGGATATATACAAGCTAGAGAAATTGTTTATCAGTTTTTTCTTAAGTTTGCGATAATTACTATAATGTAAAGGTAAGTAAAGGCAAACGTTAGCTTAGTCTATTAAAATAAAAAAATGTTATTTTAAGAAATAATTATAGTTGTCTCATATATCACAAGAATGTTAACAACAGCAACGAGGCATTTTCTTAGTGTCCTATTGACGACTACACTGTCACATTTATATTATTATGAAGGTATACCTTCATTTAAAATTGTATCACACGCGTTACTTGCAAAACATGCTCATTATGTATGCTACCATTGCGTCGGGCCCCTTTGGTAAAATTAACACAATCTCACACATCGGTCCATTACGTCGAGTTTACCATTCGTGCGATAAAATTCAGCGCAAAGTTATTAACAAGAGGATACAGAACTCTAATGGGACACAAGGGGCTTCTTTAATGGCCAGTCGTAAATTGGTGGGAAATAATTAAAATCGCGCGTCCTCACGTCCTGACCAAAACACGACCATTAGGAAAAGGATTCAGGCAAAAGGGTTTTCAATAAATAGAGCCGTTTGATAGTCGAGTAGGGAACTATACGTTTGAAGCTCAGGATAGGGTTTGAAGCTACGATTTGAGGATAAGCCCGATATGACAGACTGGAAATAAAAATGTAAAAAGAAACAAAAATATTCATTTTTAAATTTTCACAAGAAAATATCGCAATTGCGAATCTATACAGAACCCACGGCCATAGAATATAATATACACTTTAGCTCTAACCGCGAAGCTACCCAAGACCTGCCTAAAGGGACAAATTATCCTTTCCTAATATTATTAGCTTTTTATGGGGAGATGTGTGATGGGTTAATTTTTTTCCTCTGAAAAATGGTCTTTTTGGCGAATTAATACAGTACTTTTATAGTACAAAAAACTTTCTTGTATACCAACAAATATAAACAATGAAAAATAAAATATTATAACCATCGTGGTAGAACAATGGGCGGTCTCATCGTTTAAAGCGATATCTTCTAGACAACCTTTGGATGGACAATAGCAGAAGAAGGAATAGACAGTGGTATACAATAAAATAATTATTTACACCTACTCTAGATACTAATACATAAATAAAACATTTATACACACTAATAAATACTATTATATACATACATAAATACTTAAAGCAAATAATGAAAGAAAATAAAATAAACTGTAATATGTTACGGTTTAAAACTTATTAGGAAGGTTCGATAAATAGTGATTACTATATTTTTAAAAATTGGCAGAGATTTGGCATGAATAAATCATATCAAATAATCACAAAGTACATTTGACCCTAAGTAAATTTTCAAAGTAAATTAAAGTTATTGTATTGTAAGTAATTTTAAGAATTCTTTCTATTTTTATTTTCATTATTTTAGTATCTCTTGCTTTTTGAGTACATTTGGCAAATGATAGGCACGCCGAAATTGTCATGCATATCGGAAAATTCCCTTGTTGTTAATTTTAAGTTTAATTTTAGTATGATGTGGCAGTGCTTTATTAAAAAAAAATAAAAAAAATAGTTAGGTATCAGAAAGCTGCAAATACCTATGTATACTTTTTTTCATACTCACAACCCCATACTAAGTTCGATGACTTCATGGAAACATTCAGATTTAAACACAATCACGACCAGAAGTAGAAACACAAATTTTCCTTAGGTAGAAAACTTGTGTTCCCGCCGGGAATCTAACCCAATACCCTCTGTTTAGAAGGCGAACGCACACTCAACTAAGCCTACTATGCATTCACTTTTAAATTATATATTATTTCTTGGTTATATGCTCCGGACATGGTACCACCAGTTAAAGAACAAAAGCTACAGTGAAACTAATTGTGTTAGCCGGTATCAACACTTCTGACTAGAAGTCATCATAATTATCTTGTAAGTAGCCAATTTCTGTAACCAGCCATTAAAAACATTTTTATTTATTTCTACTCGACTATGGAGAATTATAATGAAGCCCGGCTCTAGGACAGTAGTAACGCTACATACATTCTTACTTTATATAATACTAGCTGTCCCGGCGACCTTCGTTCCGCCTAACAGTCAATGAATGTGCATATTTAGGAAGCCATACCCGGCATGCGTTACAATGTCACGTGACTATTTTATTACAACCTTCATGTTTATGTTTGCCTAGTACTTTACCAAATCCGAGTGACGTATGAGAAAATGGAAAGCATGTCGAAATGTAAAAAAAAATATTAAAGAAATGTACGTTCTTAAAAAGTATCCTATGTCCTTCTCCTGGCTCTAAACTACCTCCCTGCCAATTTTCAGCTAAATCGGTTCAACCGTTCTTGAGTTATAAGTGGAGTAACTAACACGACTTTCTTTTATATATATAGATTTCTCTACAAATAATACTTTATAAAGTTTTTATATTAAGATTTTACCAGTAAATAAAAAAGGACTAAAAAGTTATATAACCAGAAAACTTGTCAAGACGAATCAGATAAGCCCAAATTTGATGGGGTGATTCTTTTTTATTTCAGAAGTTCCCATGACCATCTTCCGTCTCATCACATCAGCTCCATGGCACCATATCATTGTATTGTCACCGAATATTCAAAATTACACCAAATTTGAGTCCAGGCGCACATCGAGAAGTGGGTCTTATTTGGCTTGCAAGATTTGATTACAGACTGATAGACAACGGGACAGGGGAAATTAAGTAAAAATTGTTATAAAAAACCTGATATTTGCCTAGTTGTATAGTATTTAGTTTAGTTTCAAATGAAAAAACCTTAAGGAAGTTTCAGATAAAACGGTTCCGGTTGCTAGTCAAAACATAAAATTCCCTAGCCATCACGGGTTATTTCGGGCGTCCCACTCATTGTGACTGCCCACTAGTTTATACATAAATAAACGCACGCAAAGCTTAAAAATACCGACTTCACCGCTTATAATTATTTTGGTTTTGGCTTGACAGATTTCGATAAAATTTATATGGGACCACCTCTGAAGTATAATCTACCAAACAAAAAATATCATCAAAATCGATTCATAATTGGCGGAGCAATATCGCGCAACATACATACAAAAAAACGACTACTTTTTTAAAGGCGGTTGAAAATAATCATAATATAACTTATGTCATTCATTTTGAGTTAAAATATTCTAAAGCGTTGTAGTCCCTCATAGATGTAGTATATTGATTGTGCGTATCTGAGGGTTTGCAGCGCGCCGCCTCATTCTGCAACTGTCTTCCCCACTCCACAACATGCTCGAGTGAACAGGTATCTTCTAGGCAAGCATGCTTCATCTTCGACCACATTGTCACTTTCCATCAGGAGAGATAGTGGATAAATGCTTGCTTATCGAGAATAAAAAAGGTGCAAGAAAAAAAATAGGATACAATCCCAATTCTAACACAACACTTTAACTACACTATATTCCTAAGATTCTACTAAGAAATATAACTACTTACCATACAAAGGTACGAAGAGTTTTTAAACTAAACATGTACTAGGTAAGCTGTTTTAAAATATTTTGCATGAAATACGTATTTTGTACCTTTACTAGGTACGAACAACTTTCGATCTTTACACAAGCTGACATGTACATAACAAGATGACCCGCGCGGCTTCGCCCGGGTGTAAAAACATAAAAACCACAGACATATAAGTAGTATATTGGTATTTATTTGAATACAATCTATTACCAATCTATAATATACACCATCTATCAAAAATCCAATCTTAGTAGAGCTCGTCCAAGCTGAAATGACGCGCCCCACTACTTAATTAGTTTATTTAGATGTGTGAGTGCAAATATTAATGACGACACTTCATCTGTATGGGAGCGTCGGTTGTTCAGTGAACAATGGATCTGCACGTGTACAAGACGGTCGACTAGTCGGGTGATAAATCCAACCACGCTCGCTCTATGGAGCAGCGTGGTGGGGCGCGTCATTTCAGCTTAGACAATCTCTATAACCCTTCGAACTAAGACAAATGTACCCTCCAAATTTAATGACTCTACAACCGGTGGTTTAGGCTGTGCGTTGTCTCTAAGTCAGTCAGTGAATCAGTACGTCAGGACAAATATTCTTATAGTATAAGATAAAAATATCTAATGCAAAACCTAGAAAATAACGTTTCTAAAATTACAAATACACATCTCAAATTGCGACAAACAAGCGACCCTATAAAATCTCTCCTAATCATAAAAAGAATCAAAATCGGATGAGAGACAAGATAATCTGCGACATGGGATGACAGGATTGTCGGATTTGCAGGTAAATAGCTATTATCTGCTCTGCTGGTCCTGAAAGATAGCGTTTGACAAGCTCCTGTAGCGTAACGCATGCTGAAGGACCTTTTGATTGATTGACTTGTAAACCCTTGGAAGTTGACGGCTTCATTTCATGGCTCGTAAGCTATTGAACTGTGATTGATGGTGAGATCGGAGCAGTCGCGGTGAAGGGATAAGCGACGCACATATAAATTTGATGTGGTTAGATTGTAGAACAGCTATAAAAACAAATGATCACCTTATAATAAACATGAACATAAACGCTTTCACACTCACAACCCCACACTAAGATCGATGACTTGTGTTGTCAATCAGAACCAGATACACAAATTTTCCTTGGGGAGGAAACTTGTGTTCCCGCCGGAAATCGAACCCGATACCTCTGCTTTAAAGGCGGAAGCTCACTCAACTAAGCCAACGGGCAGTTCCATAAGTTTGAGGAAAGGGATTAGTTTTATTTTTTACCAGACTTCGGCGAAATTTTAAAATGCGGTTTTGCTGGAAGTACTTAGATCGTGCGCTGTTGGTACTGCCTAATGGACTCGCACCGCCCATTACCTCATTTATTCTTCTATCACGTGAAATAATTTCACTTCAGAACGAGAAGTCTTCACAAAAACTGAAATACGTCTCTTATGTTCTGATAATTTCGTCCTCAAAAGAGCATTGATTAGAACCCATTTTGCGATCGGAACATTATTCATTCGATGATACTTTAACCGTCTTGCAATTACGAGACCAAAACTTTGGTCACAATTGGTAAATAATTACAATTATCACTGCGGCTCCCTTTTGGCACAAAAAGGCAAAAGTGTACAACTTTCGGGTACGCCCTGTTGGTTATTAAAATTTTCTGGGCTCAAAACGTTTTTATAGGCTTCGTCAATCCAAATTATGCTCTTTCCTTTAGATGCTTACAGTCTATTTTCTGATGTAGATATTTCCAGATAATGATCAAAGAGGAGTTTGATTTTGCGGCGATAATTGCGGCGAATCCTTAATTATTTTGGGGTAAACTTTTACCGAAGTTAATTTGACGCTGGATGTTAGATTCCTTTTAATGGACACTCTTTAAGGTGACTTCTAATTTATTTGGTTGAGTTGGATATTCATTAAAATCGTGGACCATGAACCGTATATTTTTGAAAGCACTTTGAAGGTTTATTTGATGTTCTTTAGACTTAAGACAGATAAATTAGGCATCAATGTAAATTGAAGCTTATTTAATAAGCATAAACTTACTTTTATGTTTTAGCAGAAATAAAAGCATACGTGGTAGTATATTTTTATGAAATTTAAATTGATTACAAGTGGCGAAGTGTCATTTGGCATATTTATGCCAAATATCCTTGTCACCTACTTAGGTGAGCCCATGGTCATACCCATAAACATTAATTATGCTGAAGGTTTTTTTTTCTAAATAATTCAAAAGTCTAAAGACGTTTTCACACTCACAGCCCCACAGTAAATTCGATGACTTGTGTCGTGGGTGTAGGCAACATTCACGTCACGCACACAATCACAACCTGACCCAGAAACACAAATTTGCCTTGGAGCGAAAACTTGTGTTCCCGCCGGGAATCGAACCCGATAGATGCTTAAAAGAACACCCACCTAACTAAGCCAGTTAAAGTCTGTTCCAATGATAGTTTCAAAAGAGGTTCCAAAACCTTTATTGGTCTGTTCAGTTCTTTGGATTTTTTATTTATTTAATTTTATATTTTACTAGCCGTGCCCCGCGGCTTTACCTGCTATTATTAAATTAAAAGTAAGCTGTGTCAATCCTAGTTATAAACTATGAACATTCCAAATTTCATCCAAATCCGTGCGGCCGTTAAAGCGTGAAGAGGGAACAAACATACTTACACACCTACACATTTACACTCTTACGCACAAACTTTCGGATTTTTAAATGAGTATGACCATATTAGTAGACTAGCCGTGCCCCGCGGCTTCGCCCGCTATTAACAATTCAAAAGAAGCCTGTGTGTTAATCCTAGGTATAAGCTATGTTCCATATTTCTTCCAAATCCGTTCATCCGTTAAAGCGTGTAAAGAGAACAAACATGCTTACACACACTTACACACAAACATTCGGATTTATAATATTAGTATGATAAGCAAGCATCTGCCCACTGTTTCACCTGATGGAAAATGATGTTAAAAAGATGCTTTCCTAGAAGATACATAATATTTACTCTTGGCTTGGAGACTATCAGATGATACAGTTATAGATTACGAATAATAATTGATTTACTATGAATAATAATGTAAACTTAATAGTATAATAGAACAGGATAGAAATTAATATGTATTTTAAATTATAACTAGAAATTATTTAAAACTAGCCGTGCCCCGCGGCTTCGCCCGCTATTATGAAGTTAAAAAGTAGCCTATGTGTTAATCCTAGGATATGTACATTCCAAATTTTATCCAAATCGGTCCAACCGTTAAAGCGTGAAGAGGGAACAGACATACTTACACACTTACACACACATAAATGACTTTGAAATTTGACGACCCAGTTGGCGCAGTGGACAGATTTCTGCCCTCTGCGCCATGGGTTCTGGGTTCGATTCAGCACAAATTCCTTCCCAAGGGATATTTGTGCTTCTGGTTCTGGGTGTATTTGTGTGATGTGAATGTTTCCGGCACCCACAACACAAGTCATTGAACTTAGTGTGAGGCTGTGAGTGTGAAAGCGTTTATTTATGTTTTTTATTTTAAACGCTTTCACAGTCACAGCCCCACACTAAGTTCAAAAACTTGTATCGTGGGTGCCACACACAATCACAACCAGAACCAGAAACACAAATTTTCCTTGGAGAGAAACTTGTGTTTCCGCCGGGAATCGAATTCAGTACCCCTGCTTAGAAGGCGAACGCCACCCAACTAAGCCAACGGGCACACTTACACATATTTTTTTGGATTTATATAATATATATATATAATATTAGTAGGATTGATCATTATTATAAATTTATTAGTTTTATAGGCTTTATAATAATGTACCTAATCAAATATTTTATTTCCTGACTATCCACAAAACCCGACTGCGTGAAAAGTAAACGTGAAATATGGCGTCTGGTGAATTTAGAGTATTGCCATGTCTTTAATGACACTTGCAAGATTAAGACAAAGCGTAAAATTGTCACGAGTTTGGTCTAAAGATAAAAAAATCGAAAACCAGTCACATTCTCTCTGCAAAACAAAAGCCGAGTAAATTACAATAGTATGCTATTCAGCACCTGCTTTATATGAATTTAGAAACTGGTAACTCATACGTATTCTATCCAAATACTTGTTCGAAACACCGCGTCCCCTGCTATACGAAACGTATACACTATAACTTCGATGCAAATTTATATCACAGTCAGAAACCCTTTTAGCATTCCCCTCGCAAAGCCCTGTCTAGTTATATATCTAGACTATATCTAGGTATTAAGTAGGGTGAGGGTGACGCAAGTAATGACTGGGGGAACATCAAGTATGTCACAGGGAGAGTGTGTTGAGGACAAAAATGCAAGGGCTTGGTTGTAAGTGTGCCGCCACGCATCAGTTCACTGTGTCACTGCTCATCTTTGAACGAGTAAGGAACTGGGTATCTGTGTTATTTTGGGGATAGTTATTTGAATAATTGTATGAGCGTTGAAACAATAAGCAAATTTGAACCTAGCTTGGCGAGTTTTTAAAAGTAAAAGAAATCTAATAGGCTAGCGATTGACATCTATCTTACCAGTTGGTAAGTAATGATGTGGTCGAGGGTGGTTAGGCACTAAGTCTAGAAAGACAAATGCAAAAGAAACAACGTCTACAAAACGAACTACCCATTGGTTTATTTCGGTGAGCGTTCGCCTTCAAAGCAAATGCCAAAGAGTCCTATTTCCGGCGGGAACACTAG
The DNA here is from genome assembly GCA_948107665.1 of Lomographa bimaculata. Lineage (NCBI taxonomy): Eukaryota > Metazoa > Arthropoda > Insecta > Lepidoptera > Geometridae > Lomographa > Lomographa bimaculata. Next base: position 8,980,059 of record OX403591.1, on the reverse strand, counting down.
CTTTCTCCCCATGGAAAATTTGTGTTTCTGGTTTTGGTTGTAATCGTGTGTGTAATGTGAATGTTTCTGGCACCCACGACACAAATCATCGACTGAATGTGGGACTGTGTGAGCGTGAATGCTGTTATTTTTATGTTCATGAAACATTTTATGTCATCCATTTAATTATATAGAAATACAATAAATTACTTATGTTGTAATATTTATTTGGTATTTTATATCAGCAATACACAGAAATATACATAAACACATTTGGTAACATTTACTAACCATTTTATATCAACACTATTATTATTATATATAAATATCAATAACTTCGGAAAAATATAAGAATTTATTTACTTATTATTTTACAGCCGTTATCCTATGATTTTAACTATGTAGAACTAAGAACTAGTAGTGACGAATAAATAATCTAAGACTAGTACTTAAGTCTATCACACAATGACATGACGATACTCATTACAATATCTTTAAAAATAGTGAAATGTAAACCCACCATACACTGTATTTTGTTTAAAATCTCTATAAAAAGGTATATAATCATTATTTACGGTATTTGTGAATTAAAATTATAAACATATTAACATTACTAATATTCTTTGCAGTATCATGTCAGCCTACAACTTTGTTACAATCTAACTTTTATATATCAATGCTTACAACATAAGTACATAGTTGAAATGTATATAATAATAATGTGATTATATTCTTATCTATTATAAGAATAAAAATCATTGATAATTTTTTCGTGCATATTATGCCATACATTACTACCATATCGTTCATTCGATTGAGATGAAACTAAGGTAAGTTGTTTTGCGTAGACCAGCGTAGGTTTCTGTTTGAATAGATTTAGACTACGCCTGGACTTTTTCAAAGTACTAGGCTAACATAAATACGGGTACATGTACCTTTAGTAATTAAGTTGATAAATTATTATAGTAATAAAGTGCTAGGCACCCATAAACGTAAAAGTGGTTAATACTTTTTTCTTTATGTGGTTATTGCAAAGTATGCCGCTAGTTACTAAAATCAACAATTTTTAGTAATTATTAATAGTGCAATAATTTCGAGGTAACGTTTGGGATATATAATTATATTTTGTTTCCTACATAGATATGTCAAACCTATAAACGCCTTCACGTTATCAATTTACTTGTTAATATCCGGATGACAGAGCTTTGCTCGGTTTTTTGTTTTTGGTAGAATGTGTTTGAATTTGTAGCCTCAGAAAGCTCCATCTAGTGTCGAGTAGAAACAGTTTTTTACATCGGTCATGGCGTTATAGATGGCGCTGATAGTTTCTTAAACCCGGTTTTTCAAATGCAGTTTGGGAACCGAGCATTTCTCGGACCTGGAATAAATCGATTCCTTGGTCCGAAAATCCCCTAATCTGTAACTTTCATGAAAATCGTTGGAGCCGTTTCCGAGATCCTGATTATACACACATATATATATATATACAAGAATTGCTCGTTTAAAGATATTAGATTTAAGTATATTAAATGTACAAAGTACAATGTAGGTACACATAATACGATACGCAGGAATTTCTCAAATTTACGTGATATAATGAATTGTAAAAAGTTAGTATTATAATCAACCCATTTCAATGTTATTTGAAATAGATGTTGTTGTACTTAAATTACGATTAAGATGATAACGAGGACCCCTTAGCTTCGTAACATATTTATATGCAAAATTGCTTATGAAAGCTACTACCAATATAGCTAAACAAATTGCTATAAAATAAAACACAGCGTTTGACTCTCCTGAATCTTTTTTAGGAGATTCGAGCAATAAAGAATATGCCTGAGAAGAATTGTTTGTTAATATACTTGCCAACGCCATTTTAAATTCTTTTCTTAAAGCATCATTTTCCTGTTCTAACATTTTTTTAAATTCCGAACGTAAAATACTTTGATCGTCTGAGAGCTTGTTAGAATTAAACTCTGTATCAGGCTGCAATTTCTGTAACGTCATTGTTAAATTAAATAAATAGTACTTGATTTCTTCTAGTTGTATATTTGAATTATTACCGATATCAGCAATCTTTGTGAGAAAATCGTTGATCGTCATTTGGTTATAATTAGAGGAATTCATAAAATGTTCTAACAATTTTGTTGCATTTCTCATTTCGCTATCAACATTATCACTTTTTATAGTGTACTGATTTGCGATAGTTTCTACCGATTTGCCAAATTTGTCGACATAATTTCTAAGTGAAATTATTAATGAACTAAAATCGTTAGTTTGATTATCGGGACCGGAACCCATATTAAATTTGCCGTTCGAAATTGTTCGACAAGAAATTCCATTTATATTTTCTGAATGGTAATCCAATGTCTTTGCAGTTATAGCACTCATAATTTTTTCCGATTCATTTGAGCTCTTTAATTCTGTTAAAGTATTACATGGTATTTGATTACCGCCAATGCTTAGCTTTACTATTTCTGGATCAAATTCTTCAAATAGGGCTTTGAAATCAAAATTTGCTATAATGTTATCATCTAAACACAGTTTAGTAACAGAAGGTAATAGTTTGATCTCAAGATAAGAGAGCACGTTGCTAGAGAGGTTCAATTCTTTTAACACTTTAAGGCCATCAAAAGTACCGAACTGAATTGATGGCAAGTTATTTCCAAACAGGTTCAAAGATTCTAGATTATTTAGATGCAAAAATGAGCCTGGTTGTATGTATATAATCTTGTTCATACTTAAATCAAGGCTGACTAGTGAAGGCATATTTCTAAATGAGTCTTTATCTATGTTTGCTATCATATTTGAACCCAAATATAAATAAGCTAGATCATGAACATTATATATATTTACTTTGTCAATATCAATAATATTGCAAGACTGTAGATGTAGAGTTTCAGTTGTGGCACTGGAGTTTTCAAATGTAATTTCTGTTTTTACAGTATTTAATAAAAGCATGTCCAAATTACTCAGATGCTTAAAAGGATTACCAGTAATGATCATTTTTGTATTCGACGATAGATCTAAACGCTTCAACTTGTTTATGCCCAAAAACACGTCAGAGGCTAAAGCAATTATATCATTATTAGCCAAATTTAAATTTCGTAGAGAGTCGAGACGAGAAAAGGTTTCGCGAGAAATGTTTCTAATAAAGTTATTATCTAAATTAATTTCTTGTATCCGTAAAATTGTTGAAATATTGATATGAAAATAACGCAGCTGGTTGTTTGATAATGAAAGTTTTTCCAAAGAACCAGTTCTGAAAAATGCATTGTATTGTATATCAGACAACTGACCGAACTCAGAATATATAGAAGTAAGTGCTCCTAGCCCAGAAAACGATTCATTTTGAAAACATGTTGTTCTTGTTTGGGACAAATCAATCTTATGTACAGATGTAAGTCCTTCAAATGCCTTGGGTTCTAATGCATTTACAAAATTACTGCCCCTTAGTTTTAATAGCTCAAGATGGTTTAGATTTAAGAAAGACTGTGGCTCCAATTCTTCTATATCATTATAAGACAAATCAAGCTCTATCAGAGAATCAAAATTTTTAAAAACATTTTCTGTAATTTTTTTTATTTTGTTATTATGTGCAAACAGTTTGGATAAGTTTTTCAAATCGGCAGTTTCGAATGATAAATCCTTCAGTTGATTTTGTGATAAATCAAGTATTTGTAGTGATATCAGAGTGGAAAACGCCAAGTTTGATATATTGTTAATCGCGTTATAACTGATGTTAAGAGTTTTTAATTCAGACATTCCAGTAAATGCGTCATTATTTATACATGTAAGATTGCCACCACTTAAGTTCAGTTCATCAATATTTAAACCATTAAATGTATTTTCGTTAAGAGTACCTGAGATTTCATTATTTTTTATTAAAAAATCTTGAACTTTGGTGTTTATAAAACTATTAGCTTCTATATGCTGGATGCGGTTATTAAAAAGCACAAGTAAACGTAGATTATTGTTATTTTTGAAAAGTTGATCAGTTATCATTTCTATTTTGTTGTTACTTAAATCTAACTCTTCAAGATTTATCAAATTTTGGAAGGTATTATTTTCAATCTCAATTATATCATTAGAACTAGCATTAAGCTTAACAAGATTTGCTAATGTCATGAAATTTAAATCGATAAACTTTGCTATATAGTTATTTGAGATAACCAAATTCTTAAGGTTAACAAACCTTACAAATGCATTTCCAAATTCAACCAGTTTATTATGTGATATGTCCAGTATTTGCAACTGTGATATACCTTCAAATGTTAGTAAGCCGATAGCACCTATCATGTTATGCGATACATTAAGATCTTGTAATTGGTTGAACTTTGACAAGAATTTGTTGGGAAGCTCTTCAATTTTGTTGTTACTAATATCTATTATTTTAACGTTACTTTGATCAGCAGGTGAATTAACCGTTTGATCATCAACTTCAATCACACTCATTGAATTATTTGTTATACTGATATTGTTTAAATTAAGCAATGGCAAAAAGTTACTAAATTTCACTGTACTTATTTGATTGCCTGACACACTTATATTTTTAAGTCTAGACATCTTATAAATTTCTTCAGGTATCGATAGCAGGGTTCCATTTTCTAGTATCAGTTCCACTATATTATCTTCTTCATTATTGAAAAGTAGCTGATCACTGCCATAAGGATTCTTAACAGTAATTTTCAAGTTATATGTTGAATCATACGTATGTATCATTTGTCTTCTGTTGTAGTGGTAATCGTTATAGCTATATCTAGTATGAGAAATGCAGTCCCACTCTCCAGACTTCAAACTCAACTCAATATTATGTTGGCATTCTATTTGAGCAGTGCAGAAACCTTCTTCGGGAGGCAATTCTTCAACTATTGTACATTGATCGCCTTCAACCGTATATACGAAAAGTAGTAGAAGCAAATCTGTAAATAAAAATCAAAATGTTAGTGTTCTGTAACTGTATAACGCGTTGTATGATATTTCGATATATTTGATGTGAGATATATTTTTTATGCTATAAAGGCAAGCACTTAACCACTAGATACTAAGATTATCTGATGAAAAACGATAACTGTACTCTGATTTTTTTTTATGAAAAAAGATGTTCTTGCATACTTGCTTAGAAAATACCTTTTCACTCTATATGTCAACACAACAAGATACCACTCAGAGAACAAAGACAGGATTGAACAATACGTTCCACTCCTTCCCCGTACGGATGATGAACGTGGAAGCGAAAGCGAAAATGACCCACTGGTAGTGGATTTGAGCACATGAACCATTAAGTTTGGTGGCTTGTAGTTAACTTATTTTTACCTGTATTGATGTAGTTTTAGTTAAGTTTTAGAAAATTATATAATGGCATATAGATAGAATATTATTGGCAATTGTAGAATGAAAAAAAAAGCAAATATGACAATAAATTACATGAAAATGAAAACCTCGAAATCTGAAATGAGATACGTGGGCGACTTTGCGTTATCACCGTACTATACAAAACCCTGTAACATGTTAACACACACAAACAATATACGATAGTAATATACGACTTCATATTTTACAGAGATATCTGGAGACGAACTTTGGTTACAAATGTTGCTAATTTGACGGCTACACTACCAACATAAACGTTAACATAACATAAACGCTTTTACACTCACAGCCCCACACCAAGTTCGATGACTTGTGTCGTGGGTGCCGGAAACATTCACATTTACAAAAACACAATTTTTCCTTGGGGAGAAGACTTGAATTCGCGCCGGGAATCGAACCCGATACCTGAAGAACCGATACAAAAAGACCTTTAAGGTAACATCACGGTAAAATCAATGGAATGGCTAGGCCAGCCGCCTTGTACCGTAGTTCAGTCGTTGGACTTCTTGGATATAATAAATAGAAGAGACCTGGTTCCAGGGACAGCTGCCAGAACTGCCCTTTCCGACAAATTAGTTTTGTATTTATATATAGGCATAATAGCTTACTAGTAAGTTACAACAAAGATGTATTTCTACCCGAATTAACGTAGTTAACGATGAAATTATACTTTTACCATTATTAACGTCTTCAGGAATGAGTCACGCTATCTTCCGTAATAGTTTGATACCATTTTAAGACCAATAAAGCATGTTATAAATGCCCGCCAGCGAAATATTTTCCTTATAGAAATCTACTACTATAGTTCTACCTAGCATAAATGCTATATAAACAAAAATTTACTAATACATTGAGCTAAGTAGGTACCAACAACCGATAATTTGATAAAAACTTACGCACATTTTGAACTATTAAATAAAAAATGTATTTTAATTTAATACCAGCAACTGGTTCAAAAAACAACAAGTCAATCTTTAAATCTTTGAATCTATCCTATAAATCTGAAAGTTTGTATGTAAGTGTGTAACTATGTTTGTTCCCTTTAAACGCTTTAACGGCTGAACGGATTTGGATGAACTTTTGGAATATACATAACTTATACCTAGGATACTATATAACTTGATAAAAGCGTGCAAAGCCGCGGGGCACGGCAAGTGTACAATATAAATACCATATAAATTAAAAGAACACGACTGCGAATAATGTGACCTTACTTTTTATGTAATCCCTTATAATTTCTTTCATTTTGACACCCTTTTCGATAGGTTTGGTTAACGTATTACTATTTCACGCCAAAAGTCCGCCATTTTTTCTAACACTTATCAAAGGACTCTGGGGTTGCAAGGAAGAATATATCAATACCTTGACTGGGGAAATCCATCCAGCCGTTTGGAAGCTGCAAGGTCAGACATGTACAATAAATACATTCATGATACGCGCGAAAATACACCCCTTCCTTGGCAGTCGGGTAAAAAGGCGCTCCGATACATTTCTGATATTCTAAGTCGGACATTCACAACTTATATTTCCTTCACTTCTATGCATAACTAACAAATTAAGTGTGTACAAATACTATCTTGTATAATAACAGTTTAATACTTTGCAAGTATATATTATCCAGATGACAATACAAAAATTTTATGGTTGACATACCTCTACGTTTCTACTTTTATCATCCGTACAGCGAAGAAAAGGAACTCATTGCCCGCGTCTTTGTTTCTTGAATGGTATAATCTGGGAGTTTTCAAGGCTAGAGTGTATAGATATCATGCCACATCTTCGGCCACATCTCTACTTTCACTTAGGTGAGACATTAGTAAAATACTTGTCTACCTAGCGTACAAAAAACGGATCTGATGATGACGATAACAATAGACGTAGATACTATATATTTTTTTAAATAGAATCAGATTCCAGTTAATATTGCCATGCTTTATTCCTTTCCGGGCCCAATGTTTCAACACGGTTTATAATATATATTTTTAAAAAATTACACATAATTACCTAAATAAGGTGTGTTCGAAAAACGGGCCACGCATAAATTCGTATATTTTTTTATAAAAAAAACACAGTGTCGTTATTAAACGTTACAAATCTAATAAACTTTTATAAAACAGGGAAACATTTTAATTTCATCGCAGTGTTTTAACCTCACCACTTTTCGTCGAACAAAAAAATGCGTATCAGGATTAGAAAGCCGTCCCAAGAATTTTTACTTAAATAAGAATAAGAAGTTTTACTTAAGAGGGTTTATTCCTTTTATCTTCTCTCTCGCTCGCACAATTCGATATTTTTAATAAATACAATTATGTACGTGTGTTTTTGAAAATGTTTTCAACAAAGACAATTCCCAAATTTCAATGTGATTTTCACGCTTTCTTCGTTTAACTTAAATATATGAAAAACGAAAGGTAGATTAAAACATTAATTGTATTAATGTCCATAATAATATAGTTGTTTGAAAACATTTTCAAAAACACACGTAGCTAATTTTATTTATTAAAAAAATCGAAATGTGCGAGCAAGAGAGAAGACAAAAGGAATAAACCCTCTTAAATAAAATAAAAATAATTGTATACTTACATGCACTCCATGATTGAGGAATCATTGCTAGAAACTGCTTAGAGCTGAACTTTGTGTATTGTATTGTGGAAGTAATATCAAACACTTCTTACCATGATCCCGAATGGATCATTAATGAACAATGAGAGACGAATAATTCGCCCCTCGTCTTATCAGCGTCGATTTAGTACATTAGCATAGGATGGACAAGGCAGATAAATACTGTTACAAAACATATTTATGCATGCTTGAAACAGTATAATTGTTTTATAGCATGAAGGAGAGGGAATCATTGCCTGCGTCTTTGTTCCCCGAACATGATAACCTGGGAGTCTTCAAGTCAAGAGTGAATAGGTATGTTCTAGGCAAGCATGGTAGGTATTCTTCGGCTGCATCATTATTTTCCATAATGTAAGATGTTAATTTCCGCTATCCATGATACAAGTATTTGAACTTAGTGTGGAGCAGAATTCGTTTGTTATTGTTGTTATTTCTATCTATCAATTAGTTAATTGATTTGACATACAATAATATTTATTTTACCGGTGGATTGGACATAATGACACAGTAAAAAAAAAACTTGCCTTCGTGCCACTAATTCGAGACAGGAATCGTAGCAGCCGTAACACACGGTAACCTAGTACGGCTGCCAACGAGCACTAACTTACTATATTAAAAAAAAAAAAAAAATGTAATGATGAAAAAATTGGTTATTTTTGGAATATATGAGGTTATTAATGAGAATATGTATATTTTCAAAAATAAATAAATTTGAAATAACCAAATAAATCGAACAAACAATAACACGCGTATTTACACGTTAATTCATTTAGTGCGGCCATCATCACAGTAATATTATAAAAGCGAAAGTTTGTATGTTTATTACTTCTTCGTTCAAACGGTTGTACCAATTTTGCTAAAATTTGGTATAGATAGAGGTAGCTGACACCCTGGATAAACACATAGGCTACTTTATATCCAGAAATATCTGCGAATCTGAGACTTACGCGGGTAAAACCGCGGGGCGCAGATAGTAGACAATAATTCTATATCCATGTATGAAAGAAGGTAAAATTCTTCTTGTGGCGTATCATTACCTACTTTATTTTATATTGTGTGTCTATATAGAAAGTTTATTATATATATTATATTAGGGTTTATTTGACATATAAACATTTAACGCATATTTAGAGTGTACGTTTTTAGCATAAGCTATTAAGCTCGTTAGTTAGGTGCGTGGTTAGGTGTGTGTTCTACCCGTTGGTTTTGGGTTCGATTCCCGTTAGAAACATAAGTTTTTTTCCACAAGGAAATTTGTGTTTCTGGTTCTGGGTGTGATTGTGTGTGTGATCAAGTGTGATGAGAATGTTTCCCATCCATGAACGAAACAAGTCATCGAAGTTAGTGCTGGGTTGCGAGTGTGAAAGTGTGAAAGAAACATATTATGATTCACAGTAGACTTTTGTGGCTGGTATATGTAACTATTATACTTGTTTATATTTATAAACATTTTGTTTTACGATTAGCATTTGTAGAAATTTATATGAATCTACTTTCATACATTACCATCGATTTTCCTCTTCCGCTATATTTAACTAAAAGTTTCAAACGGACTCATGTTCTGAGAAATTCATATTCGTCTACTTTGATTCGATTACATGACTGGTTTTGTGATCGATCGATTACATAGTTACGATAGATTAAACACCTGGTACCTACTGTATTTCAACTTTGTATTCTATATAAATTTATAAATAAATTAATAGCTTTTAGTCTTACGATTGGCATTATTAGGATTTAATATTCTTTTTTTTATACATTATAATATATTGATTTATTGTTCTTGATAAAAACGAAATACAAACAGGACAGACACCAAAGAGGAATTTTAGGAATTGCAACATATTATAACATTTCATGTTCGATATAAGCAAGCATTTTTCTTTATCTCACTGATGAGTAGTGATGATTTGGTCGAACATGTATCACGTTTGTCTAGAATCCATCTATTCACTTTAAACTTAAAGTCTAAACAAATATATATGGTCTTAGACAGAACTCTATGTATTTCTTCTGTATATATTTAGACAAATTTTGAGCATGATTTTACGAACCGCATTAGTAGAAACTGATATTATGATGTTTTACCTGAAAATAAAACAATTATTATATGCGAAACCTTATTCTAGACCTTAAACAGTGAGATAACATCACTTCCGGAACGACGTCACGACCTCTTTTGTCTCCCTCACACCCGGCTCCGCCCCACTTGAGCCGGGGGAGGGGGGTGTGCTTGCCCGAACTGTCAGGCGCGCTCCTCACATTGCATCTCACTTTCGGTGGACAAGATAAAGAAGTCCACCAGGCAGGATTCTAAATATAGGTCTAGAATAAGGTTTCGCATATAATAATTGTTTTATTTTCAGGTAAAACATCATATTATATGCTACGAACCGTTATTCTAGACCTTAAACAGTGAGATGTGTTTATTATCGCCTGGTGGCAAGCTAAAAAGTATGCCAATGTGTGAATAAATATAATTGATAGTATCAGGTACTTTATAATGTGTACCTAGGTTATGCAAATCTATGATATATATCCCATGAATAGGTGTACCTACAGAACAGAGGGATGAAAGTAACCTTGAAATTAGAATAATTATACATGTTACTCACGACAAATACATTTTATTATTATGGTACCTTAACTAAAATAATGTTATGACAAGGAATTAACAATCGTAAATGTTAAAGTGACTATTAGTTACAATGCTATCACATGCATAGACAGGTAGGTAAAGAATTTGATCATTTATTGATCTAATAACAGTTTAGCAATGACACTTGTATATACATTGTTGTATATTTTTATGATACAGTGTTTCAATTCGAATAGGCTCAGACGTAGGGATACGTCATACATTTATCATGAGAGGCCATTGTAAAAATAAAAGCACTTAATTCAAACAACCAAGTTATTGCAAGTACTGAAGTAGTCCAAGTACAAAGTATGAAGAGGCTTCAATACTTGCCTCTTAAAATCATCTTTACCCAAATTGAATCATTATTACTATTGAGATTTAGGTGCGGGGGTTCACATTGAAGACACGGGGAACGTAATATTGAAGCATTTTTATTAAATACAACCGGTACATTAGCTCACACACTAAAGAAACAGCACGCGGTTAGCGTGTGGCACAACGCGGGGAGTGCGGTGGAATGTTCTATACGTCTGCCTTGGTCCGGCTCTCGACGAAACTGACTCGAGCGATGCCGCCGGCCGCTACTAGCAGCCGACCGCCGCGCCGCTCGCGCACGCTCTCCTCGCGTACACCTCTCCCCCGACTAGATTATTGCATACCCTACGAGATGAAAACACATTTCTTACGTCTACATCATTAAACAAGACATATCTACAACAAGACATTTATTCTATTAGATCTGTAATCTCCATAATAACTGCAACGGCAGGTTTATACTTGTGGAGTAGATAGACCCAAAGAAAGGATGTCAATAAACATGTTTAAATTCGTCTTTGATTTTGGGTCGATAATTAAATGTGCAAAATTGCGGGCTTGACTTCTAAATTCGAGAAGCAATAAGAGAACCGTACCTTATGTAAGTACCCGTGTCATCTGAAATATTGTTTTAAAGGAATGGTTGATCACTTATTACCCACTATTCAAGTACAATAAAATTATACATGTCAAGACTGGGATTTATAGCTAGTCCTTTCGTAATATATCAAGTCTACGTGACCGTTACCCACAAGCTAAGGTAAAACTCTTATTGGCACTCCATTGGAAAACGTCTTTGTGGTAATTCCTTTTGGTAATTAAAAATAAAATATTTTAATAAATTTAAATGCATTTAAGCAAGAAATGAACGAGTGCTTAACTAAACAAAGGGAGCATGTGAATGTGATTGATATATGATCAACATTATCATTATTGCCAAATACCAGATAAAACTTTGTACTAAAATGACGGAGAATTAAGAATGTGATCAACCATTAAAAAACATCAGAAGTGTTCCGCTATCAGCTCTTTCGAGTTCCAGACGCCAAACCACCGAGTAAGTTGGAGCTTTTAATAAGTATCAGAACCGTATGAGACGAACATAACGAAAAAGAAAGTGTGTGTTCGTTGAAGCGAGAAAATCTATCTGCGTTTTAAAATTCACAATGTCTCTTCCTAAGCCGTTTCAGAAGAGTACACTTACTGGACAGTTTGTGTAATGATAACAGGATGGTGTACATGTTGTTAACCAGTGTAATGTAACACACTAAATAAATACAGCTATAACACAAGCTATAACACACTAAATAATACATATATGAATATACAATTACTATGGAATGTATAAATAGTAACTACGTATGCGAGTATCGGTAAACTCCCACTAGTACATCAGATTGCTGTAACGTCTTTGGTGCTTAGAAGACATATAGTGCCATCTAATAGGTTCTACTGTAACGCATGAGACAACGGTCATTACAAGGTATGAAACAAGAACTGATTGTATTCTTTGTATCTATTAAGACCAAGTACTTACAAGAAAAGACTTCGTTATTTCAGTTAGGTAGTCTGCAAATTAACTGCAAGGAATGGCAAGTGAAACAGATACCTTCAGTTACTAACTAGGCCGAAACCGTTAAGTTTAATATGCTTACCAGGTATTATCAGACTCCACCAATTTGCTTTTAGATTAGAGCGAATATTTGAGCCATATTTACTTTTTATACCCGGGCAAATACGTGGAGTTTAGGCTTGGATTCCATTTGATAATAAATGACTTTGGTTGGGATCAGAATAGACTTCTCATAGTTCACAATCCACCCGATCGAGGTTGGGACATGAATATCTTCCGCAGCTTAGTCCTTCAAGAAAAAACAATCCCTGGTTGGCATCAGAAAAATAAATTAAATGCATTTATTGGCCATTACAACCGACTGTTACACAAGGCAAGTCAATGTTACAGAATTATCTGCAATTGTATATTAAAAATTGTGACACACTCGAACGAGGTTAGGACTTGAATAGCTTCCGTAGCTTAGTCCGTCAAGGAAAAACGATCTTTAATTGGAGTCAGACTAGACTTCTGATACATCATCACTCACTCGAATGAGGTTAGGACATAATAGCTTCCGCCGCAGCTTAATCCGTCTAGGAAAAACGATCCTTAGTTAGCGTCAGACTGGACTTCTGCATCACTCACACGAACGAGGACTTTAATAGCTTGTCGAGCTTAGTTCGTCCAGGCAAGGCGATACTTGTTTAGTGTAGTCGGTCTGGGTTCGCTGACGGTAGATGGGCGCCGGCGATAAATATGTAAACAAAATATCCGGGTCTATGTATATTTTGATTATAATTCGATCGCTTACAATAAGTCCGATACGAGAAACAAAAAAAATAAAATGTTTGGTTTCAATACCAAGTAAAGTTTGATATTGCTTAGATTATTGCTAAGTACACGCTCGGCTACCGGGGTACTGTTAAAATATTTTAAAAAGCGAGGGTATTATAGCCAAAGAAAAAATTCAGTTATATTATTAAAATGTAGGTACATTTCAATAAATTCTCATAAAAATATTATAATACAATCTAAGATATAACAGATCGCTCTTAGCGATAAGACCTACATATATTTATAAGTTTCTCTGTAAGCTTGATGTCAATAAATAGTAACTGTATTGCATTGATATCATAAAATGTATCGAGTTATCGGGAATTTTTTGCTTCTGTAATTTTGTCTCGGATCGGATTTATTTCAGGCAGCTTTTGGTTCTTACCTTTGGATGAAAATACGTTGACGACCAGCTTTTAAAGTATGTAATTGTGACGGCTCAGTTTCATTGTTGTTGCAATAATAGGACTTCCGCGGTCGCTTTGCAAACATCGTGCCTATTCCGCATAGACACGAATAAAGCTCTTTCCCACAGCGTTCGAGTTGTTAATGACATGCTCGACAGCGAGAGATCGTGGCAGGCGGAGGCGGTGGGCTCCTTCTGCGTCTCCGACTGAGAGGTCGCGGAGCGGGCTTTTCAGTCTGACCCACGGGACGTACGTACGGACGTGACGTACGGGATCCCGAGGATGAGGCAGTTCGCCCGCCTCCTCTCTCCTCTTCTGTAGTGGTACCACTGGTGGAAAGCCAGGGGGCTCACCCTCACGTTCGAGTTGTAAACAGCTTTTTTGAACCTCTGGCTCTTAGTAAGAAAGAAAATAAATGCTGTGGATTGAAAAGGTTAATGCGTGGATATTTTGCAAGTCCAGCCTTTAAAATTCAAAACAAAATATACAATTAATGCGATATCTTTGTCGTGCCTTTGAACTATAATTTGTAAGAGAGAAAAGAAATCCTGTGGATTGAAAAGTTTAAATTGCGTGGATCATTCGCGAGTCCAACTTTAGAAATTCGACTCTTATTATACAAGTGCGACTGCTTCGGATGATTAGGTTCGCATCGTACAATTCAGTTAGGAAAGATAATACACATATTTTTGAAACAAGATTGTTGGTTTATAAATTGAGCGGGGTAAGTAGGCTCATTCCAGAAACCTAATCCTAGTGCAATCTTAAAGCTGCAGTTAATTACGAATGTGCAACTTACCCTCATGGGTTCTTTTATCATTTTGGTTATGTGAATTCGCATCGAACCTGTCCGCATCCCCTGTGCCTGCTGCTCGATGACCGCGGTGACTCGACGGTGTGGGGCTGGGTTACACGACGACAACGGTGAAGATGACGAAGATATCAGTGGTGAAATTAGCGGAGGCGGGCGACCCCGTTCACCTACTTCAATCTTGAAAAAATATTATGAGTGCTAAAATAACAAAATAAAAGCACAAATTAATCACGTTTAAATATTATAAAAATTAAATTGTTAACATTTAATTTTTTTTTTTTTTAATAGAAATTATAAAAAAGTTTATTATTTTCTAATAAAATTGTTAAAATTACAACATTAATAAAAATTATAACCAACAGCAACGCTGTTACCCGCTTTTAAAGAGGTGTGTTCACGCCGAAAGCAAATGCCAATGTGAGGAGCGCGCCTGACAGTTCGGGCAAGCTCACCCCCCTCCCCCGGCTCAAGTGGGGCGGAGCCGGGTGTGAGGGAGACAAAAGAGGTCGTGACGTCGTTCCGGAAGTGATGTTATCTCACTGTTTAAGGTCTAGAATAACGGTTCGTAGCATATAATATTCTATTTTCATTCATTATGATCGATTTCCTTATATTTTTTAAAGATAGGCAAACATTTCACCACTATCTCACCTGATGAAAAGTTAAAATGCAACCGAATACACACAGATAGTATATCTATATCTTATCTTTCTTATTTATAGAGTAGAGTAGATATATATAGAGTTTAAAGCTAGAATACAAGGACGTATGGGTAATAATTACGTATAAAAGTAGAAGAAAAAAAGCTTCGAGCAAGTTAGAAGAGGCATCAACCATATCAATCAAAGTTCGGCAATTCAAAAAAAAAAATTACGTGCTAATTATTGCCAATAAACAAGAAGGTAGAGTACCTTTTTGTTTAATGGCAATCATTAGCTTGTTAATTTTTTTTCGCTCACTCTCCAAAATGTAAACGACAGTTACGCTTACGTCAATACGTTGGCGATAGTAAGCAAGTAAATATATCGCCAATGAATGTTTTGGCATGTCGGTCAATTGATGCATGAGCTTCATCAATCAATCCCAGAGATTTGCCACAACACGTCTTGGAAAATGCAATTAAATATTGTATAATTATTCCTGATTTTAAATATCCAAAATTAATCCATTTTCATCATCACAAATAAAATTTTAGTTTTAATATTTTCACGATTATTTTAAACTGACAACACTATAAACGGGTAATTCCCCAATGTTGTAAAATAATTGTATGCCCAAAGAAAATAAGCTATTTATGATATTATTATCTGTTCACAGTAGCATAATATTCATAAATACAACGCATCCGTTCAGATAACTGCGTTCAAAATAACAACCAAACCAGCTATTTGTTGACAAAGATAATTAATTAATGTTTGTACAACATTTTAGTATATATATATATTTTATTCAATATAAACAAGCGTTTGACCACTATCTATATTTTCCTACAACGTGTTTCTTTGTTTTGTAAACTGCCTGTTGGCGTAGTTGGTTACGTGTCCGCCTTCTTTGCTGCGGGTACCAGATTCCATTCCCGTCAGGAACACATATTTTCTCCCAAAAGGAAATGTGTGTTTCTGGTCCCGGTTGTAATTGTGTGTGTGTGTGTGTAATGTGAATGTTTACGGCACCTGTTCTACAAATCTTTAAAATTTTAGATGTTCTTAGTGCGGGGCTATGAGTGTGAAATTTATTCATTCAAAAGTAATACAAACTGCAAAGATGTCTACTAGGAAAGCGTTTGAAAATCATCTTACCTGTACCTATGATAATGTGGTCGAGGGTGGTAAGTACGCTAAAAATGTCTCTCAATCACAACACAATTTATCAGTCAAATACTCGAACAAAATATCCCTTCATAATTGGCACTTTACCAATACGTTTATCTACTTGTATGTTGAAGGTATTCATCAGTGCGATTGTGTTGGGGTCGGGGATGACGCAACCCTGTTGCCAACGAGGGGTGCAGCCGCTGCCAAGTATTTGGAAAGTCTAGGAAGGATAGAGTTTGGATGTGGCTTGATTTTAAAAAGTTTATCCAGTTTTTCATGTGCAAAAGTTAATGATTTAAGCACAAATAGATAAAAGAGCCTGATAGAAATTCTGACTTTTAAGCCTGATTTAATAACCTAAATCTGACCGACTGTAATCAAATGAATATTTTGATATAGGTACACGGGCTGTATGTCTTTAATGTTAACACGAGAAATAGCATACATTCGTCTTACAACCGACTCTCCTATTTGTCACTACGCTGATTTTAGGACACCGGGCTGCCAAAAAAGCTAGCTAAAATGGGTACCAAAAAAGCTAGCCAAAAAATGTGCTATATTCATCCAAGTTATAATTTAAGTAGGTACTTAGTTTCTTAATTATTAAAAAAATTGCAAGTTAGGAGATAAAAGTCATACGAGTTCTACCGTGATCACTCTCACTATAAATGTTTGTATTAATAACGAGATAATATACATTCTTCGTTATTGGCACGAACATCTTTAAATGTCAACCAACCTCCTTACTCTACAATGTATCAACCAAAAGTTGAAGATCTAAACAAAACACTAGACTGAAACCAATTGCTCGTCCAAAGTTTGCACGCAGACACTTTATAGCTCTGCGCCAGGGCTTTGTAGGCATCCTATAGGTATGATTATCTGCAATTTTGGCTGGGGGATCTGAGTGCGTTGCTAGGTTACCAGGAACCCAAGGTCAAAAGTTTTATAATCATACGTATAGCGACTGAGGGGGACGTTTGGACGTACCATTAATCGATGCGATTCTCTGTACTGTTTCAGATATTTTGAATGTCGATGTTGATTTATTTTTTTAAGTTTGTGTTTACGACTGCTTCATTTAAAAACTTTGAAGAAATATTTAATAGTCAGACGGATATTGATGAAGAGGTCGTGCATGATGGATTTTGATTGCTCCAAATTGAAGTTATTGTTTATGTCATTTATGTATAATAAGTGTGATTGATTGGTAGTAATTTATTAAGCCAGATTTTGGCGCTCTAGACACCAATGTCGTGGGCAGATTTTGATGATTCTAACGTCAAAACACTTGTCTTGCAAGTGTCACTAAAGGAGATTTGACGCGAAAGTGACAAAATTTCGAAGTCGATTTTGTATTATTTTCCAAAACTTGTGATTCTTCAAGTTGTTATGTGTTATATTGGTGGATTATAGTGGCAACTCATATAAAGATTGATTCCAGAAATGAGATTCTGACAAATACTAGAAGAAGTTCTAGTCAAGCTTCTACCACTTTATTAGAGCATGACTTGACTATGAATGGACCATGACCCTTTTACTTGACTTTATATAAGGTGGAGCAAAATTAAAAAAAACACTAAAGACGCTACGAGTAGGTTTGTCAATACCTCATCTTTGTCAAATCAACGACATATTGTGACAAATAAAAAATTATTATCTAAATGAAATAAAACTCTTGCTTATTATTTTTATAACATGGGTGTACGAGTAAGTGAAGAATCCATTATTCACTCTTTCTCTATCTCTAGGAAGAGTGCGTGTTGTATCGTCCCTCTTAGACAAGAGTAAGGAGATGATGGTCAACTAAACCTTTGTATGAGACGTTATAAACGTCATTGGATTAAACTTTTAACGTATTTTATGGCGTATATGTGTACGCAGTAGCTATTAAGTATCCGAGGTCTTGATATTTCCCGTGCAAATTGAGTTTTATATAACTTGATTAAACTCTGGTACAGATGGTACATGTGTGATTTGACTAGTAGAGCAGTTTTCCCATGAATGGAAATACTCAATGGTAAAACCGGCACATCATAGGTCTCAAGCCTATCGGTTTTCTATCGTTTACATTTCGTCAAGAGCGCGCAAGAATTACACGAGTTAATTCTACCATCCAAGACAAACTGGCAAATGTCATACATTTATGGTTGACATACCTTTAGTTCGCTTAAAGCCTTTTGCGCCTGCGTTCAACATCCGCACAGCGATGGAGTGGAACACATTGACAACGTCTTAGTTCCCTTAACGATATAATCTAGGATTCTTTATGTAAAGGCTGAATAGGTATCTTCAAGCATGCTGCATCTTCGCATTATCACTTTCCATCAGGTCATCAAATGGTTGACTACAGAAAATAAAATAAAATTACCGTTATTGAGTTTGAAAAGTAGAAAAACGAAATGGATGCTCCTTCAAATTAAAATAAAAAAATTGTTCGTTATTAATAATTCGTTTATTCACATGAGCCCTAAAGAGGCACTCATAAAAGTTAATTACTCTACTACCAGATTCGCAAAATTACAGCCATCTCGAGAAGATGTTAACCTAGGTATATTATGTAGCCACCAGATAGCGCTTCTACTTCAACAAATATTACCAATTCATCGTGTTTCTACATAAACAAATAGCTATCTATAGTATACATAGTCGAATGTAGCCGATATTAATGACGATTTCGCGCTTGGCCGCACCGGATTGTTAGCCGTTTGTACCGCTTCAATTTCATTACGTGATTTATTTTTTTCATCCCCCTTCGCAATCGAATCTCGTGGTGAGTTAATTAATAATTCAAAGGTGAATTGCATGGAATGGGTGGAATTGTTTTTTAATGGATAGGTGTTGAACTCGTGAAAAGTTTTTATTTGAAGTCAAGCCTCAAATAGTGATAAATAACTTTTCCATTCTTAGCATAACATTGTGCTTATTACCCTCGACTTAAGATAAATAGATAGATGTATAATAGTACTTTATTCAACCTCTTCATATGAGAAAAAAGTTAATAAGCAAGCTTATACGTAAAGAGTCACAACAGGCGGCCTTATCACAAATAAGGCTCTAACAGGTAACCTACGGATGGAGAGAACTAAGAAGGTAATGGACGGGCTTAATTAATTGATGTATTAAATACCTAACTCGATAAATATCATTACTAATACCTTTTAATATAACATATATTTTATGTACAATAATAATACAATATACATAGTAAATTAATAATTATACTTTATATAAATTAAACGGCTTGACTCAAACTCACTCAACTTAATAGTAAAATTAATAATTACCTCCAGGTTAAACCTATAATATAATAATTGTCATTTATGTTGTTAATAGATATTACTTAAATGTTGTTTTTTTTGTAGGTGGAGCGCAGAGTAACCAAAGTATGGATAAATCATCACTTGATAACAATAGCCGTAGAGAGCAGTAGAAAATGCCAAAATAAGCTATTGGAAATATCTGCCAAATTGACCACAAATATGTTCTTTGAGTATCCGCAATTCTATAGTCCTAGCATGTTTATTATCTTAGATTTCATCATCACTTATCTACCATCGATAGTTATTTAATTGGCGCCGTGAGCACGTGTCTGTCGTCTGCCGCATGGGTCCTGGGTTACATTCCCGGCAGGAGCACAGTTTTCCATCCCAAAGGACATTTGTGCTTCTGGTTCTGGGTGTTTTTTTTTTTTAATTATTTCATGACCATGGATGCATAGTCCTTCAGTCGAAATATTAAACAAATATTAACAATTTCTATTCTTTATAATAAAAGTCTTAGTCACAAGTCACAGTCAAAGTCAAGTAGTCAGTCATGGTCAAGTCATGCCCTAGTAAAGTGGTAGAAACTTTACTAGAACTTCTATTGGAGTTTCGGAGCGAAGGCGAAAATCACGTTTTTCAACTTTGTATGACTTGCCTACACTTATGCACATTTACTAAGTATTAACGGTTAATAATCCACCATTATTACACATTAATACTCGAAGAATCACAGGTTTTGGAAAATTACACAAAATCAACAACGCCATTTTTTCACGTTCGCGGCAAAACTGCTCGTTCTGGGTGTGATATGAAAATGTTGCCAGCACCCACTATACAATTTCTTAAACTTTCGCGAACTTCAATCATGTTTATATGAGAAAACCGGGTCTTCAGTCGAGAGACTCTCGTGACCACGGCCGGTGCAACCCTGCCGAAACGTAGAGGTTAGTCAAAATAATCCTATTTTGAAAATAAAATCGTGAAAAGACCCGGTTTTCTCATATAAACCCACTATACAAGTCTTTGTACTTAGTGTAGGGATGTGAATGTGGATACGTTTGTTATTTGTTTTGTTTGTTATGGTGGTGAAACTCTAAACTATCAAAGAAAAAAAAGTCACCTACTTATTTGTTATTGCAGTAAATAGCTGGGAATACCTTTTATAACGGATGTTGATAATATTATAGGCGGTGATACTTACGCATCCTTTGCCACGTAACTCCGCTCGTGGGTTTTTTATGGTAAAGCATTATCTCAAACTCG
This sequence comes from Lomographa bimaculata, assembly GCA_948107665.1. Classification (NCBI taxonomy): domain Eukaryota; kingdom Metazoa; phylum Arthropoda; class Insecta; order Lepidoptera; family Geometridae; genus Lomographa; species Lomographa bimaculata. Next base: position 8,959,176 of record OX403591.1, on the reverse strand, counting down.
TCTAGCTTGGCAATTTTTGGTGAATCTACACTTCAAATGAATAATGACTTAGATACTGCCGTAATAAGTCGCCAGACACATCAAAAATAGTGATTGAAAGTGGTATGTAGGCTAGCTTATTAGAAAAAACATTGATAAAGGACATGTGTGACTGAATTATTTATTTAATGTAATAAATAATGTAGGTAACTTAGGTCTTTGGTCTAGGAAATACTAGTCGTGCGCGGCTTCACCCTCTATTATCAAGTTAAAAAGTACCTATGCTAATCCTAGGTATTGGCTATGTACATTCCAAATTTCATCCAAATCTGTTCAGCCGTTAAGGCATAAAGAGGGATCTAACATACTTACACACTACACACTTGCACACTTACACACAAACTTTCAGATTTATAATATTAGTAGGATAGTTTTAGGCCCGTAGGTGAATTTGATTATTATTTCACTATATTTCTGAGATTTCAATGATTTATTTTAAAATGAGATCCAATTTTATTATTCTTCTACGACTGAACGGATCGAATGAAATTTCGTAAGACATAACAAAATATTTTGGGAAAGTAAAACAGTTTATGTCTCGAGTAAATGGAATGAAATAGATAAGGTATATATTTACTGTCATAACTTTGTACACGGACGAATCAAAACAAATAAACATAATAAGAGGGTTTTATTTCTTATGCTATAAGAAATCAGGTAGGTAATTAATGAGATATGTTATAGAAGACGATGCTTTTTTCTGCATCGATGAAGAACTCACCTAAGACTAACAAAACTGTTAGCTACAATCCTGTTCCATTCAGTATTATTTTTTACAGCTAGTAAATAATCCTATAACAACCCAAAAGTTCATCTTACATAAGAAACTGCCTAATCGTATCCTACGCATTAAACATTTAATTTCATCCTCTAGATTAGTATATTTTTTTGTGTTGTCAAATTACGTCTGTCGGCTTGCGAGAGTTATTTATGACCTCAATAAACCGGACCTTAAAATTGTTAATGAAAAGGTATTAAAACAGAGAGACCCCTCGTAAATTACATGGTGACATGGACGCAAGAAAAATGCGCGGATTTGAACAAATTGCCACGTCTTTACAGCATGTTACGTTTATAGACATTTTATACGCCTCTGTTTCAATTAAGTGGATTAACTACCGTAATAATGTTATTTTGGAGCATAGGTAAAGTAAACAAGAACAGTGCCTTGTTAGAAAAGGACAAGGAATGCTTTTAAAAGTTTTTTTATAATCAAAGAATTACCAGTCGTAAATAAAAAAATGTCTTAAAATTATACAACCAGAGAACTTGTGTAGACGAATCGAACGAGCCCAAACTCGATGGTTTTATCGTGTTTAATTTAGAAGTTTTCTATTGCCATCTTCGGTTTCAATCATCAGACCAGCTCTATGGTACCATAAAAATATAATTGTATTGTCACCTAAGTACCTACACCAAATTTTACTTCAACCGGACATTGGGAAGTGGGTCTCATTTAGCTTCCAAGTTTTGATTACAGACCAATAGATAAGTAGACAACGGAACAAGTGGAACTAATATAAAAACAATAAGTTTGTAATTGATGAGTAGGTACTACATATGGTACCATTGTTGTGTAAGTGTTGTAATTTTTTTAAATTCACCATCTAGACTTAGCGTTATAACTACACTTTTTACCACATCGTCACCTATCAACAAGTGAGCTAATGATCAAACGCCTGACAAAGATTTATATATCTTAGGTACTCTTATAGCACTTATAATGGCATACAGATAGGACTTTTTGTATAGGTACACGAGGCAGTACTGTTTCACCCCTTTGCTAAACAGCCAGTAGAATCGCAATAATTAAACGCAAGCAAAGCTTAAAAAAACCGACTTCACCGCTTTATCATCGGACCACCTTGATCAGATTTAATGTATTACACACGCATTATTGACTATAACTCAAAAACTAGAGATCAGACCTTGATCGAATTTTAATGGGACTACATAAAAAGCACAAGCTTTTAAATAAAAAAAGAATCATCAAAATCGGCTCACAACGAAAGAAGTTATGAGGTAACTTTTGAAGTTGGGTAAACGAAAACATCGTCAAAGTACGCATTATTCGTCTCAAAATAAGCATTATGAACGATATTTCAAGAACTACTGATCAGATCTTGATCAAATTTAAATGGGACCAATTAGAAAGCAACATCTTTCAAACTAAAAAAAATATTTCGAAATCGGCTCACGTGGAGAGAAGTTATGAGGTAACACATATAAAAAAAATAGATACAGTCGACTTGAGTACCTCCTCCTTTTTTGTGAAGTCGGTAAAAAATATTCAAACCTGAGCAAAATAATTTCAACAATTCAAAAAATCTTTTTTTATCTGTTAATACTTCAAATTATCCTGTGTCTTATGATGTGGCAGCACCGTTATGCTGCCATTATTTAAAAGTCCATTGAACTATATTTTATTAAGAACAATAAATAACTATTCACCTTAATTATATATTAACATAATACTTAAAAATATGAAAAACATGCAAATACAATACAAAAAAAACAAAATAGTTTATTTTTACATCTATCTTTTTTTTTTACACAGCCCCACTTCTTCATTACATCTTTAATCAGCAAAGAAAAGAGATCAATGACAATCACACCAATCAAACTAATATTATGAAGGCGAAAGTTTGTGAGTGTGTTTGTATGTTTATTACTTCCTCGCGCTAAAACGGCTAGACCAATTTTGATGAAATGTATTAGGTATGGAGATAGCTGACATCCCGAATTAACAAAAGCTACTTTTTATACCAGAATTCCCGCGGGTCCGGGCCTTACGCGGGTAAAACCGCGGGGAGCAGCTAATCATTAATAATAATTTTCGAGTAGCCATTGTTTGGCAATAGAATTATCAACCCAAATCATCTTGCACTTTTTCTGTCCATCCAAAGGTTATGTGAGCGATAAGACCGCCCTTTGTACTTCCTCATATAACTGTATTATTTTAAGTTTTACAATTTTACTTGTATTTGGTGTGCAACAAAGAATTATTGTATTGTAATTTGTGTTTCTGTGAGGCGAATTTTGCTGACACTTATCGCAACTCCAGTCCAAGCTTCCCGCGTTACGAAGAGCTGATAATTGTGTTGCGGTAATTCGTGTTTCGGCATTTTGTTTACTAGAATTTTACGTTTCATATTTATTTTTATTGTAGGGTAGTATACGATGTATACGATGTGTACAACAGTGCACGCGCGAATATACGAATTCCTTCCGTAACTATACAGTAATAGACAGTTTCTATAGTAACAATGTAAGAATAACATCGTTAATTACTTTATTCTACAAAATCAATGAGTCCACATCCGCCGTGCCTGGGGCTGTCTGCGTTGTGAATACAAACCGATTCTTTGTTATTGGGTTCTGTTCTACGTGATTCAATCATAACCGCTCGATTCATGCCGACACATAACTATCTGCTGCTTTTTTTTCTGTATAAACATAGTAGAACTATTATAATATAATAGTTCTACAATGGAAGTTCTCTCGCGAGTTCTCTCGACTTAATCTAGATAAAAAATATGGCTGTAAAGACGGTTTACGAACGATAATTTTACGTGATAACGTCATAAGACGAACGCTTGGGCCGATCGTACCTCTCTATCGCTTGTTCCGCGCTCTCGTTTGCACGCTCAGGCTCAGACGGAACGTGACACTTTTTCGTGCGTGCAGCCGGTGTTCATCGATTTATAAGACGTTATCACGTGAAAACTGCCTACATTTTAGCCTTGACTGCTTACATATCATATATTGCAAATGCTCACAAACCGTTCAGGTAGGTATACCTTATTTTATATATTCAGTCACAAACTTTGGTAACATGTATAGGGGGAACTTAGTTTTTGTCATAATTATAACATATTACAATAAATGTTGTTGTACAGGTTAGATCGCGATCAGATGCTTTCCTATTCACCATACAAAATCTAAAATAAAATGTGTACATTATTATTAAAGTGTACAAAGACGTACATTATAAAACCACCAATTAGAGTAACTTGACATTCCATACGAAGTTTTCTTTTTTTTTTTCAATATTGACATCTTACTACAGGCCAATTGCCTATATTTCCTAAAACTAAACTAAATCTATATACAGCAAAGAACTAAGTTACCTAGAACTCATCGAGCTTACAGGTAGCTCAAGTGCTCAAGCCCACCAGTAGGTAGCGTTCCCATCATGTTGGCGGCATAAGATGTTATCCAGGTTAATAATTTATCGTTAAATATTTGAATTTCATCAAATCAAATCAAATCAAATCAAAATGTATTTATTTGTCTTTAAAAGACTTTTTAAGACTTTAAAATTCACGCTCACACACAATCACACCGAAACCAGAAACACGTTTTTTTCTGTGAAAACCTGTATTCCCGCCGGGAATCGAACCTGATACCCTTGCATAAGGTAGGTGGATGCGCACCTAACTAAGTAGTTCAAACGGGCAGTTCAAAAAGGCAGTATCAATGTTACAAACGGGATATTTACCATGTATTTTAGTTTTTTTTTGAGGTATCGTTATTTTGGCACCATGGGTACGAGAACTTTATTACACTAGCCGTGCCCCGCGGCTTCACCCGCTATTATCAAGTTAAACAGTAGTCTATGTGTTAATCCTAGGTATAAGCTATGTACATTCCAAATTTCATCCAAATCCGTTCAGCCGTTAAAGCGTGAAAAGGGAACAAACATACTTACACACTTACACAAAAACTTTTGGATTTATAATATTAGTACGAAGTACGATATATATTCATCAATTAATTATAAGTAGCAATACGATATATTAAGTATATATACTTTTACTTTATCTCATCTTATTATATCTGAATTTCAAGAAAATTCTAACTCTACTTCAAACTACATAGCATAAGAACATAACTTTTCACCCTTATTCCTTTCCAGCATTAACTATTAAATAACAGACGACTCATAAATAAAGTCCAGAAACCGGCTATAAATAGTGTGAAGTTAATCGAATCTTATTTCATAGAGGAAATGTTCCGTGAGGAATACCAAGTCGATATATTATTATCACAAAGGACGTTCTTTCACGGCTGACGCACGAACGGCTGCCGGATCTTATATTTCTATACATCGACGATCTTTTATTGAAATACTTTTGCCAATGTTTCAGAATATTTTATTTAGTGTTAGCCGTTCCCCGCGGCTTGCCCGCGTTTATTAAGTTGAAAAGTAGTGTACATGTTAATCCTAGGTGTACGGTATGTATGTATAATGTACGTTCCAAATTTTATATGTGTTCAGGCGTTACAGCGGGAAGAGAAAACAAACGTAATTACTCACTAACACATTTACACACTTGAGGATTTTATATACAAAGCGCGCAAGGCGCACGCTCGACGCGCGTCCTGTCCGCTTGGTATACCAGAGCCTATACAAGACCTATACAAGGCCTATACGGGCGCGCGCCCGAGGTCTTTGTATATCCCTTAGACGCCATACATTTTATCTTCACAGTGCCCGGGCCTCGCGCCTGTGGCACTTTGTATATCAAGTCCCTTACACACAAACTATCGGATTTATAACATTCGTCATGTCACGTCGAATGCCTTAACGCGGCCTAAAAATCCTGACACTAGGACTTTGACTAGTCCAATCTACTTATAACACTAAAAATAGGTATTTTAAATGCAAAAGTGTATATGTAAATTTGTGGGTAAGTAAATTGGTTTTCTCTTACTGTAATAGATGAAGGAATTAAAATTAATTTTTAAAGTGCACAGCTTATACCCAAAACTAACATATTTTTATAATGCTGGATAGGCAAGTATTTGATCACTATCTTACCTGGTGGAAAGTGATGATTCAGCAGAAAAAGTAACTTTTTATGTTACGCTTACCTAGGAGATTCACTCTTAACTTGAAAAATCCCAGATTATATAATTATATACCAGGCATAGCCGTATGGTACAGCTAGTAGCTCCATAAAAACTAAACAACGTATATTCATTCAATAGATAAAACCCCAGACCGTACCACGGACGTCCTGTTTACATATCCACAAAATATACACTGTCCGTCCGTCCTTCAATGCATTCAGCTCACGTACACGTTCCTTTTTTCAACAGCCAACTGTATGTGCCCCGACTGAAATTACAGTGTTTTCGTGGATTTCCTCTATTCTGATTCGTCTATTGTGTTTTTATATGCTGCTCGTTACTGGTATTCGGCAGGGAATTTAGTTTTCCGAATTTGGTTTTAAGTGAACTGCCCTTGTTGATAATGTCGGCCTTCTATGCTGTGGATTCGATTCCCGGTTGGAACTCAAAGGGTTTTTGGTAAAGTAAGTATTCTTAAACCGTAGAACCGATGGCTGAAAATTACTTTATCTCAAGAACAAAAGTGTGTCTTAATAATAAACGCCTATAACTCAAAGTCACACAGCACACACTGAGTTCAAGTATTTGTGTTCCTCCAGCCTCTCTCTATATTATGTACTAGCGACGCTCGCGGCTTCGTCTGCGCAGGATTAGTACTTCAAGATTAGTGCTTTTAATTTTTATTGTATTTATGGCTCGGTTCACTATTTTGGTCATATTACACGTAAAAGATAGATATATGCTGTCGCGCTTTATTGTATGACTATTTGAAAGACTTGTATCGTGCGTGCCGGAAATATTCACATCACACACATTACACCCAGAACCAGGAGCACACATATCCCTTGGGAAGGAATTTGTACTCCTGCCGGGAATCAAACCGAGGACCCACGGCGCAGAGGGCGGAAACCTATCCACTGCGCCAACTGGGTCGCCAATGTACATTATATACGTGTAACTCTTACGGTTTTTGCAGTGTACGCCAGAGTTCCTCGCAGATGGCAGATTTTTCCTACGTACTTGACACTTATCGTTATATTTGGACAATTCACACAATATATTTTTAAATTATAGCCTATGTGTTATTCTGATGTATACGCTTAATTATTGTAAAGTTTCATTCAGTAGTATTTGCGTGAAAGAGTTACAAAAATCCATACATACCAACATTTATAATAGCGTTTATAACATTAGTAAGGATATTGTGTCTACAGAGAATTGAGCCAGGTACCCACAGCGCAGTAATCCTTACTTTATCTCTAGTTATTAACAGAATCATAAGTTCTTATTATTAAACTTGAGTCCACATGTCAAGGTAGAAACGCTTTCACATTAACAGCCCTTCACTAAGTTCGAAGATTTGTGTCGTGTGTGTGCCGAAAACATTTGCATCACATTCAGAATCAACAAGATAAATTTTATTTACGGGGAGTAGCTCTGTTTCCACTAGTTTTTTCTTAATAAACAAACATTCGACCACAATCTCACCTAATGGAAATAGATGTAGATGATGTAGCATCATTGCCTCTAGGGCAAGTCTAGAGTGAATGGGTATCTTCTAAGATACCCATTCACTCTAGACTTGAAGATTCCCAGATTATACCATTCCACTCCTTTGCCGTACGGATGTTAAACGTAGAAACGAATTGCTTCGAGCGAGCTGGAGGTATTTAAACCATAAATGGATGGCATTTGCCAGCCATACGACGGCCATGGACACTTTAATAACCTCTGTGATCCAAGTGACTGCTGTCTAAAGCGTAAGTTAGAACGGTTGTTATTTTACAAAATTAAATGTTTTCAACAAACATGACGGGCTATTTTCTTCTAAAATTATAAAGACAGATGTCGTTTCTCATGTGAGAGTAAATCGATGCAGAAATATTTCATTCTAACACAGTTGAGCGCCAGACGCTTTATCACTAACTTTTATTGCATTTTACAAAATTCGATTTTAAAACCTACGTCGAGGTGCTCACACAAACAAATCGTAAAGGAGGGGTCATAAACACAGCGTTCCTATCTTTTCCTGTGAATAGAAAAAATAGATACGTTGCGGGAAATCAAATATTGCGTCTGACCGATTAGATGATAGTACTACATTGTTTTTAAACACTACGGTTTTGTTGTGTAAGCGTTATTGTTTTGAACCGTTTGCTAACGAAGTTGGTTGGGCAATTACCATCTATGTTGCGAGTATCGAGTTCAAGTCCTGTTGAAAACATGAGTTTTCTCCTCTAGGGAAATTTGTGTTTTATGAATGTATGTGTGATGTGAATGTTTCTGGCACAAAAATAGTCTTCGAACTTAATATGGGGCTGTGAGTGTGAAAGCGTTTTTATTTATTTAAAACCTATTATCTATAGGTAAAGTTGAAGCACCAGCTTGGCAATAATTGTGAACTTTGGCGATATTTTTCCGTATACTACCAAGTCTTAATAATAGTAGTGTAACTCGAAAATTATTTACCAGTGTAACTACCATTTTTACATGTGTGTGTCTAACAACTCATAGGCAACTTTGCATTTCTATCATTGGTGATAGCAAATAAATTATAAAAAAATCGTTTAATGATTAAACTAAAGCCAATATTATCATGCTTACATATTTTTATTTTTATGAAAATTACGTTGTTATATTAATAAACCACACGAACAAAAGAATACTCTCTTTGATAAGAGTATTTTTAGCCACATAACACCTGAAGTTGGTCGAGCGTATAAACGTTTCTTCCGTTTTAATTCATCTTAGACTACACCTTAGTTGATTCAACGGAAATTGCTTATTTTACGTCAATGTGACGGTTTATACGCAGACTTACATTATCCGTTTGTAAATAAAACACTTTTACGATGTCTTGAATACTTAAAAAGTAGAGTTAGGTTTAAAAGAAGGATGAAATCTCTAGAGGGCGATCGATCAAGATTATAGCACTGAAAACTTGAAAACTGTAATTTTAATTTCAGTTTGTGAACTTAAAAAAATCAAGATAATAATACTTTTGCATTTTATATCCGAGGGACGACATAAATTTATATTTCAGAATCTATGTAGCTGAACTAACGAATAAATTTATAAAATTATTCCAAAATAAAATCTCAAGTTTTCTTGAATCAGCTCAAATCTCATGTATTATTTTAGATCTTACTTAGATGAGTATTTTACTACTTCTTTGATGACCAATGTCGATAAAAATAATTTTGCAATAAGTATCGAAATGCAACGTTCGAAACTTATTTTTACTACACCCAATTGAAAATAACAAGCTCATGAAAAATAAGCAAACTTTGATGAATGCAGGGAAAGCAATAAAAAATCAGTAAAATAAACAGTCTCGCAATAGATGAAGTTTATTTTGAGAGACAACAGTAAACAAGTTTTTTGCTATAAAATGTTCTGTATAGATTAATCTCCGAGCGTGGGAACCGCCCGTGCTGTGTCTAACTATGTTACCGTAAACTGATAAGGTAAAAATGTTTTAGAAGAAAATGAAAAATATTCTAGTCGAGTGTTGATTGATGTTTATTTTTTACTTACAGAGTACACCTACATAATATATAACGTTTATCACTGAATTATTGTTTCTTACAATTAGGTATAAATCTTCAAAACTTAAAACAGCCATTTTTTATGATTTTTTTACTCTTATTTGAACTTGAAAGAGAGTTTATAATATGCTGATGGGAATGCCTGAGTGCTGCGCGCGAGCATAAAGTTTGTCGCAAATTTGATGTTTTACAATTTTACACTAGATTTTTACATCATTGAAGCACTAGAAATCCAGATAATCGCGAAAATCTGTTTTTTTTTACATTTGACCATGAGTAACTTACGACGCAGACACAACATTTTTATAAGACTTTTAAAACATCTTTTAGAATGCCAAAATGAAGATATATACGAAGATTCAGCTTACTATCTCTCATTCCGAGGTTGATTGCTAATTTGACTGGACTAAACTATATGGTAGCCAATTAGCTTATTGGCTACCATATAGTTTTCTCTGATCTTTATTTCAAAGAAAGTTTGAGGTAATCTAGATATTAAAGATGCCATACTGCTATCACATCAACTTCTCATCCGATATAAAAACAATAAAGATACGACAATCTTTCAACAGGGAGTCCAATAAGAAGACCATTTAAGTAGACAAAAGCCAAAGCGAGAGATGTCGGCGAAGCGTTTTATTTTATATTTATCTTTAATTACTACGCGGAAAAAGTAAAAGTCGATCCACAGAATAATGACGTGATCCAGGGGAGAACAAATAGCGATTTTCTTTTGTTAGCTTATTATTCTTTGGGGAATTCATTATTCGAACCTGTTCTTTGAGTGCTTTGTATCATATACGATACTTATAAATAGGTTTATGATATTGATGAATTTGTAGGAAACGAGACAGAGAAATTGGGTTTTCTTAAAGATTACGGTTGAAAGTATTGTATGCTGGGAATATTTGAAAAACCTTGTGGCTTAACTTACTTATAAAAAAAAGGATTTTTTAATTGTCTTTTTAACAAATGTTTAACTTATCTCACGTGTAGTTAATATTTTAATATTTATGGTAGACCAGGTACCTCGTATCGTTTCAGGCGGTCTGAAAAGTTCTGACAATAGGGCAGCCCATTCATCCATCCGACACGCAAGCATTACAACATTGAAATGTAAGTACATCGTATTTAGTAACTTAAATAATTATTTACAACAATACACGGGATAAGTTAAGCAGTTCGTTTTAAATTAAGGAAATAAAAAATGCTCTCACTGTAACTATTTCTTAACTCATGTAATTCGCACAATATCCAAGAAGTAATCGATAGAATACCTAAAGGCTTGCGATATTACTTCGGTCACCGATACTTAGATGCTTATTTCTTATAAATAAATAAAAAAAACAACGGGGTGCACTCCGGGAGTGCCGGCAGAAATGAAAACTTGAACATTAACGGTGTAAACAGTAGGAGCAGGCCTACATTTTCGCCGCGCAGTAGAGGGATATTACTTCCCACAGACCATATAGCCTGGCTAGGGTAGGTATGGTAGGGCTTATAGTCTTTGTTACTTCCTCTCCTACGCCGCGCTGGTGGTCAACTCTTCCTCCGTCTTACGAATTTTCGATCAGGTCATGTGTCCTGACACGAGTTTAACATTTTTTACCCATCCCAAAAAGTGCACAACGCTGCTAAAGAAGTTTTCACTTCAATAAAGAAAAATATGTAAAACATGTAATTACTTTGGTTGTGGTTGCTATCGTCTGACCAGTTTAATTTTTGTCCCCGCCCCAACTCATAATCGTCGAGCTATAAACCAACTATAAACTTTCACTGATGAAAGCTCGAAGGGTTGTAAAATTTAACGAGTCGCATTGTCTCTAGTGTGAAATTTAATTAGGAGAGTGTCGGCGCTCGTGATGTGGTATTTTAATAATGTCCTGTCCCGAACGATTTATTACGAAAGCTTAATATGAGATCGTTAAGTTGTGAAGTTTTAATTTGGATTTGATGCGGTGATTAAGACGAGCATGGGATGAACCTTTGCTCTCTATATACCTAAATCGACAACGCCGCATTATAACTAAAGTACCTACAGTAACATCGCAGCGCGGTCTGCCTGGTCGATCGTTGATATTGACAAAGTTAAACATAAACATAAACTCTTTCACACTCACAGCCCCACACTAAGTTCGATGACTTGAGTCGTGGTTGGCGAAACATTCACATCACACATACAATCACAACCAGAACCAAAAACACAAATTTTCCTTAGGGAGAAAACTTGTGTTCCCGCCTGGAATCCGATACCCCTGCTTAGAAGGCAAACGCTCACCTTATTAATCCAATGGCCAGTTCAATGTTAAAAAGGGCCAACGCTTGGATAGTTTAGTGGAACTTTCCACTGAGTGTTACCGTGCTTTGGAACGTTATCAATATTGTTTGATTAAAAGATTCGTAAGTATCGCATACCTATATTAGGGATTTATACGACTTTACTCACGATTGGAGACGCCGGACGGTCTACGCGCGTACTCGACTGATGAAGGAACACCGAATGTTCCGAAACTAGTCTCGTACGTAACCATGCGAGCAAACAACCGTGAGTGAAGTCGTATAAATCCTTAATATGTTTGAGTTTGAAAACTATCGCGGGTGTTATTCATTATTACTGTTTACTAACCGGCTGATACTCGCTATGGTTTTTGTCAGATTTTCCGACTAGTTAGTAGACTTAGTTACACTAGTACATGCCTGAAACTAGTAAAAAAATCCGACAAAAACTGCCGCGAGTACCAGCCGGTTAGTAAACCTTAATAAGTTATATATATGTCATGACGTACACAGTGAATGTGATTTCTTTAAAGATAAATAATGAAAATTCCATTTTAAATTCCAAAATTCCATACAGAAAATAGTGTAAATAATTATTGTTTTATATAATACTAGCTGCGCCCCGCGGTTTCACCCGCGTTGATAATGATGAAAATTGATGATGATGATGATGATGATGAAAAATAGATGTTGGCCGATTCTCATAGATACCGGATAAGCACAAAAAAAATCATCAAAATCGGTCAAGCCGTTTCGGAGGAGTATGGCAACGAAAACTGTGACACGAGAATTTTATATATTAGACTAGCTGCGCCCCGCGGTTTCACCCGCGTTGATAATGATGAAAAGTGATGATGATAAAAATAGATGTTGGCCGATTCACATAGATACCGGTAAAGCACAAAAAATTTCATCAAAATCGGTCAAGCCGTTTCGGAGGAGTATAGCAACGAAAACTGTGACACGAGAATTTTATATATTAGATAGATAGGTATATCATACGTTACAATACAGGTTTATATAGTTAGGCAGTAATTACTAATCGTTCGCCTTAAACTTCGATCTCGCTCCTAAATTTTGCATAATAAAGAAGAATAATTGAGGTTATTTGCTTATAACGTTTTTTTGTAATTTTACTCCTGTATTTTCAGGAAACAAATGAATCAGTTTTTTATGACAGCATTGACTCGAACACGATAACATTAATTTGTGTTCATGCCAAAGTAATCCCACACACATAGATATGATCACTCTCTGTTTGTTTGTACTAATCGCTAATCCCGCTACTCCACTGCAAACTACGATTTGCTACGCAGTGAACTAGCGCTAACAATAATCCTCTAAGCCGTAGTAGCGCCTGCATCTGAAGGGAAACAAAGGTTCCGATACCCTGAATATGCGTGTGACTTTGTACCTATTTAAAGCGGTATTGCGTTTTTGTTTTCTTAAAATGGTAATTGTAACGCTATGACACAGAATTTTAAATAAAATATTATTCGTGGTTTAAGGGTTTCAAACCCTTTTCAACCGACTTAAAAAAGGAGGTTCTCAATTCAAGTGTATGTTTTTTTTTATGTATATTACTCGGGTAATATACATAAAAAAAAACATACACTTGAATTGAGAACCACCTCTGAAGTATACTCTACCAAACAAAAAAAAAACATCAATATCGATTCATAAATGGTGAAGATATCGGTATCTTCACCATTTATGAATCGATATTGATGTTTTTTTTTTGTTTGGTAGAGTATACTTCAGAGGTGGTCCCATAAAATTTTATCGAAATCGGTCAAGCCAAAACCGAAATATAAGCGATTAAGTCGATTTTTTAAGCGTTTGTTTTGTTTTTTGTCATAAATATATATCATCAATATAGTATACATAAATTGAAAAAGTTGACTAGTGATTTTAAGTCTAATGTTCTATTCACCTAGAAAAAGAGTAAAGATTTTTTTTATTTCTTTTCTGCAAAAATTAACTAAAAAACTGTACTCAACAAGTAATACCGTTTTTATTGAACCAAAAACGGTCCTCAGATGTAAGGGTATAACCGTGCGTATGACGGAAATCACGCTCATGCGATAAGCGTAGCCTTATCTATTGTGTTGACGTTATTTACGGAGATTGAAGGGAGCTTGGTATGTGACGAGAAAGATGATGAAATAGTTTGATGTAATATCCACATTGCAATCTGTATTATGCTATAGAAAGCCGATATAGCAATGTATTGGGAGAGAAGTTTCATTTATCATTATTTTGATAATGTCTTAGCTTTTATTTAGCCAATGTCATCGACTCGTTTTCTTTTTCCACAACATTTAGAGTATGGAAGAAGATTAAGAGTAATTAATAGATTCTTCATCCCTTGAATAACATTATGGCAGATGACTTAAGACCCCAATCGTTCAATAGTATTAAATTACGGTAGAGTACAACTTTGTGCCTTTGCACTGTAATATTGCAGTACCATATATTTTTTGCGGCATTAAATAGCTCTAATCACATGCAGTGTTAAATAAATATTTTTCTGGTGGTTTTATGACCAATGGCCTCAAGTAACACAATAAGCTCCAGTTAAAAATCCGTCTATTTTCCGTACTACAAATCTTACGGTATTAGAATGAGAAACTTTTTGATCTGTGTTACTACAACATCGGCTGGCCATACAAGCACTGCTGGTGGTATTGTTGGTTACTTTATGTAAAAGTGACGATCCAGTTAGATGTGTTAAACCACGCTATAATGGTAAAGTACACGTAATAAAACAAAATTGTTGGTAGAACCATCTTTAGAACCACATACAAAATAACCAGTTGACTTCTTTTATCTTTTGCCTCCTCACAAAAATATCCATTGACACATCAACTCAATAGTTATGATTGTTAGTTTCGCAAATGATGCTGCAACTGATGCTGACAACTATCGCAAAGTCATGAATTGGCCAATCAGAAGCATACATTTATCGCGTCCTATTCCCCTACTAAGAGCCGCCACTTCAGTCGATCTTGCGCCACTTCTTGCCAGGTTAAGGCCTGGAGCTGCCGCAAGTCGTTATCTAAGCCTAAAGCCTTATCCATTTGATGAATTAATTTTATTACTGGACATCAGGACAGACGGCAATACGAAATCCACTAATTGCACGAAGCGTTTCGCTGTCATCTTTATTGAATGAAGAGCAAATAATGGAACGAACTGTCGCCTACAGTATTTCCCAAAAAGTATGGGGTTATGCAATTTATAAAACAAGCTTCATTTTGACCGAATCGTCACTTTGCGTCATGTGAAATTGTTGTCAAAACTTGCTTGGTTTTTTTATCCTTATATATTAAATACTCAATCGTCATCCGCATCATCACTTAATAAGTGCCTTAACCACGACGAGTAGACGATGGAGTGAATTTGCCTATAATATTCCTATTCACTCTTTACTTTAAGACTCTCATAATATGTATAGCACACGCAGATATCAATTCAAGAGATACAAGCTCACGATTTTTCTCGCTACGACATGTCACATATGAAAAGAACTGTAATAAGTTTTTCATATCGTTAGATCTGATTATTTGCTCTGAGTCTGTTCAATGCGTAGGTTGCCCTTTATGTTATTAAAATTATTTTTACAGAGCTCATATTGTATGCAAATTATGTACGAAATGTTATTTAAAGAGGCTTATTACAGTAAATATATTAGGTTCAGAATTTATTTGAATAGATTTAATTTGATCCCAAATTATAGCAAATAAGATGTTCTTATTAATATAACATCTCATTAGTCAATATACTCATATTTTGAATGTGTATTATTTGGAGATGTTTCATTTAATTACTCATACTTTGAATATGTATTATTTGGAGATGTTTGATTTAATTTAATTAAAATATCACCTTAGCACGCTAGCATAGTAGAGTCATAATTTGAGTAAATATATACACTTTTTTATATCATAATTTTAACCGTTTTAAATCAATTTGAGTATATCAGTCATAAAGAACAACGAATTAAAATAAAAAAATGGTAGCTATACAAATAATGGTCTTCCAAGAAGTTGAATTTAACAATAAGATATTACTAATCCTGAAATTCTGCTTGTTATATGGTGAAATCGTAACATTGAGATCATAAGAATAATACACGTGAAAACGCGAAAACTTGCACATTCGTAGCTCTTAATTACGTACGGATAGCATTTTGAGTTTATGTATGAAACACATTATTAGTGACTGGTTATAAAAGCTCAGATTTATTTTTAAATATTAGCATTCATATATGCAAATACAAATAAAGAAACGACCGAATTATATACTGAAAATTCCGAAAAATCAAAAGATCATTTGCCGATGTAATATTTTTCCTCCAGCCTTAATTGCGTGTAACCGAAAACTGCAGTTAGTCATTTTTATCGTAACTCAACTAATTTAAATTAGAAATAGCCTCACTCTGCGCTTGTTAAAGTATTGTGACATTATACCCACACATTTGTAGCGTAGTAAAATTATTCAGAATTCCATAAGATTCTTTTAATTTCGTAATTTTTTTTTTTTTTTTTTTTTTATTCGTGATAGGCAAACTTTTGACCATTATCTCACCTGATGGTAAGCGATGATGTGGTCGACGATGGAGCAAGCTTGCCTAGAAGATACCTATTCACTCGTGACTTGAAGACTCCCATATTGTACTCATCAGGAAACACCGACTCGGGTAAGGAGTTCCATTCCTTTGCGGTTCGCACAATGAATGTAATATTGAGATCATCGGTATTACACGTGAAAACGTTACAAATGTGATCGACTTCAAATATGAAATAACTCACACATGTGACGCTAAATTATTACCTCGAGAGTCTAGGATCAAAGCTGTATATAAATTCTAGAAGCGTAATATAATATCCAAGTTTCCCCGAAGTGCAGTAAACCTGTGCTTGCAGGTAACTTATAATGAACGTGACGTTGTAACTTATAACTTAACAATATTAAATAGACGTAATAATGTTAGAACACAGTTTTGTTTGAGTTAGTCTGGAGCTTAAAACTATCGTGAGTATTACACATAATGATTTAAGTTTATATACGGCTTGAAAAACGTTTAAATGTCGACTAGATTCGGATAAATTAGTAACCTTTTTGTGTGACCAAAAGTGGTAGGGTAAACACTGTGATAAATAATTAAAATGTTGCTCTGTAATACAAAATGTCACTTCTATTGCGTTTCTTTACCATACACCATTTTTTTTGGTTCTGTTTTTGTGAACCTTAGTTTTATTTTTTAAACAAAATAAGTTTCAAACTATTCTTAAATACAATCACAAACACGCCGTATAAATTGAAGTGTAATAATGATCTATCATAGGACCTAAAAAAACATTAGCAGTAAAAAAATATTAAAACGAAAACAAAATGAGTTCAAACATCTAATCAAGCAACAAATAAACGTTCAACTAAAGACTCTTATTAAACGTTTCTACGTGTTAGACATCGGTAAAATTAACTTTTAAATTTCTTAAAATTAATAATTCAGAGCCATTATATTCCTTTCATAAACATTAATTAAAGAGCAGACTCTTTTAACTAGTTTCTTCTATATTCTCAGAACAATCGTCTGGGGACCGGTTTCAATAGACTATGATACAATTATTTGCCCGTGACTTTGCCGGCGCTGTATATCTTCTTCTTATATATAAAAATGAATTACTGTTCGTTAGTCTCGCTAAAACTCGAGAATGGCTGGACCGATTTGGCTAATTTTGATCATGAAATATTTGTGGAAGTTTAGGGAAGGTTTAAAAGGTGAGAAAATATAAAGAAATTGCAATAAAATTAGTAAAAAGTAGTATTTTATTTTCCCATACAAACTGTTCGTACCTGTCAAACAGGAGATGTTTCTGAATATTTGACCACAGACAATTGGCGGTATGAAGTTCGCCGGGTCAACTAGTCTTATATATAAAATTCTCGTGTCACAATGTCAGTTACCTTACTCCTCCGAAACGGCTCGACCGATTTTTATGAAATTTTGTGTGCTTATCGGGTAGGTCTGAGAATCGGTCAACATCTATTTTTTATACCCCTTAATGTTACGAGTGGTCCAACACATTTTTTTTATACAGCATGATATAAAAAATAAGGCAGAACAACGTTTGCTGGGTCAGCTAGTAACAAATAAAATAAATGGTAGTTGAAAGAACCGTCTACCATCGACATACCGCGTATACTCATATATTCATACAAATCTAAAAATGACTTATACTAATACCTACATATTGTGACGAATCGCTCTTCTCTTATTATTTACTAGCCATGCCCTGGCTTCGCCGCGTTTGTCAAGTAAAAAGTAGCCTACGTGTTAATACACGACTATGTATGTGTTAATACAACATTACTTAGGTATAAGCTATGTGCAGTCCAAAAGTAAACCAAATTCATTCAGCTGTTACAGCGTTAAGAGAAAACAAGCATAATTACACATTTACAAACTTACACACAAAATTTCGGATTTATAATATTAGTGTTATCTTCCGTAAGTATTGTTATACGAGTGTGAATTGTATAAACCTAAACGACTAGTTTTAGCAGCTCACAAAATTTGCATAGTTATTGCTAATTGATAAGCGCAAGGCTGATCAATCTTGAGATGAAAAATGGCTAATTTCTCAATACTCGATACTCAATTAATTATTGCTTCCTTAATAATGTACAAAGGTTTTAAAAAACATAAAATAATTGAGATCATTATGGACCCTGTCGGCTACATGCAACATGAGGTAGAAGTTATAGAGGGGCTTGATAGAGAGGAAGATAAATTAATTATTATTATAGTCAACTCACTTTGGGCAGACGGGACGCTTACCTTGTTCTTGTTCAGTGCCACCCAGAAGTTTGAATTTAAAAAGTCAAAAATCCTGCGGGCAAAACACTGCGCTCGTCACCGTGAAATATTAGATTTTAAATGTCTTTAATTTTATTGGAAATATGGTCCTTATATTTGAAATATTGTAAGGTGGCACTTTCCAAAAGAACCCAATCACGATGCTAAGTTTGATATTTTATCTATGTTAATGTTATTTGTAGATGTTAATTAATTCAATTTCACCCTGTTTAAATAATTTATTAAGCTGCAGTATGCACTATGTAGTTACTACATTAGACTGAATCATACTCGATCTTTGGACTCTCGATTGTTCCAATACGAAATATTCAGAGTACGCGACGATATTCTCGGCTTATGCAGTCTCGTAAAATTAATATGTAGGGAGTGGTCTTAGTGAATGTGGGCAGTATTAAAACGGAGTACTAATAGACGTAGTCTGAGAGCTGCTGGTGTGCTAAATCAGAACAGTATTTGTTCAAATCCATCTTTAAGGGTTATCTCCGGATGTTTTCTTATTTTGAAAACCTTCATCCGGGATCAGGCCGGGACAGATAATCTTCATCATTCACCTAAACGAGGACTTTGTACCACATTTTTGCCAAATTATCGAATTGCAGGAATGCGCCTACATACAAAACTAGTTCTAGCTGATAAGACAGAATTGACAATGCAATTTCAGAGCATATGAGATATTTTTGTTGTAGCCAACGTGTAACTTGTCAGGGCGTATAGTACCGATATTTGATATATTTTTACATTTTCGTCTTTATTTTTAATCGACAAAGACAAACAAAAAATAATAATATAAAAACATACACGTTAACTAAATAGTTTTTACATCATGTTTTGGCATATTTTTGGACTATGTTATTTGATAAATTGATTTTTAAGATTTGATAAATATAAATTTACTTTTAGTATGGGTCTTATATATTAAGTTTTAGTCATATTCGTACTTGAATTAACATTATTTTAAGGAAAAACAAGCAGGCCGCCATTCCAAGAATGTAAGGAGTGCTATGAGGGTACATTTTTTGTTAAGAAAAATGTCCTCTTTAAATATTGGTAGTTCGGATACATTGTCTAACATATGTTCGTATGTGTGTGTTACTTATCTCATGTCTTGCATGCATAAATAAAACAATGTGATCGAATTTGACACCGGCTCCTCCACTAAGGGTTGCGGGAAGGGTAGACTAGGAGCCGCAGACTTTATGTCCTCAGACCAGTCTAGAATTATTAATTAACCAAATGGTGATTGCATTCCTTTACTTGCGGTGGACGCAGTTATTTCGCCTGAATTAATAATTTTAGATTTATGAACGGGTCTTAACGTTTTGGTCGTATTTTAACCTCTTATCTGAACTTCAATTAATTTTGGTAGGCAGTTGATAGTTTAAGATTTTAATAGCACTTCATCTGAAGCGGTTATGTAAAAGTAGGTAAAATTATTTGCTTAGTGGGAATAACAAAAAGGAGTAATTTAATTCTACTAATATTATAAATGCGAAAGTTTATGTGTAAGTATGCAAGTGCGTTTGTGTCCCTCTTCACGCTTCAACGGCTAAAAGGGTTTGGATGAAATTTAGAATGAACATAGGTTTAATACATAGGCTACTTAACTTGATAATAGCGGGCGAAGCCGCGAGGTACGACTAGTCTTGAATAAATTCAAATTCAAAACATTCCAAACTCAAAATTGTTTATTTACATGGGCACCATAAAGGCACTCACGAAAATCAAGGACTCTAATAGTCAGATTTCTAAATTTACAGCCATATTGAAAATAACCTAGAAATAAACTGGGAGGCGCATTTTCTATGTCGGATTTAGACATTACAAGCGATATTTTCTTATTAAAGTTTTTCAAGTTTAAACCTTATTGTAGAGTCTGACAAGTATTAGTATTTAATTTAAATATACCTAATAAACACTTCCAGCCCTTCAAGCGTCTTTTGATCATTGAGCTTAATGAAAACGCGGTTTTCATATACACACTTTTGAACAAAGACCCCTTACAAAGTGAACAAAAGCTCGTCTCGCGTCAAATTTACATTAATATAAGATTTTCTTATTAACAATACTTAAATAGGTTCATTCAAATGCTTCCGCGCCGCTAAACAATTTGTTTGACGAGTGTAGTAAAGCCGCGTGTCTTGATAGGTTGTAATAAGGATGGGTAAAAATTGGGGTTCTTGCACCCAAGCTGTAATATCAATGCTAGATTTATTATAATAAATAAAGTATACGACAATAAATATAGACAGTCTCTCATGCTGCAACGTTTAAATCAAAGTTTTTTTAACGAGACCAATTTGTTATTATTCTTTGAAAGAAAGTTGCAAATAACTTGTGTATCGTATGTATAGGGATAAGAATTAATAATTATAATGAACATTTTCAAAGCACAGATAGAAGTATAATTATGTAGAAAGAAAATATTCTTTTCGATAGTTACACTTAATTATATTAGCGAGTTGAATTTTTTTATAAATTAGTTATTCAAATTATTTTAGATAATTTTTATGGGCCTAAAAAAAATTAATTAAAATAGCCTTTATTCATGCCCTTATTTTAAATGTACAAACAATTATCTTAAAATTAATTTACTTAAAATTTAAGGCACTCAACTTTGGGTGAAGGCCTCCTTCATTTCCTTCCACGTCCTTCGGTTCTGGGCAAAGTGGGTCCAAGTAGCTCCCGCCACTTCGACGATATCGTCACGCTATCGTTTCCTTGGCCGCCCACTGTGACGCGGTCCGTCTCGCGGGTACCAGTGGACAACGCGGTCACTCCAACGGCTGTCGGTAGACCTGGCAATGTGTCCCGCCCATTTCCATTTGAGCCTACAAAGCATCAAAACTGCGTCTGTCACTTTGGTGGCCTCTCTGATTTCACAGTTTCTGACTTTGTCTATTCGTTTTATGTGCTTAGGAGCCAAGAAACTAGTCTAAAAAAATTATCGATCGGTTGATATAACCGTAATAATACTGAACTTTAGTACGTATAATAATATAGTATTTTTAGTATTATATGAATCGATTGAGAAATTCGTCGAAACAATTTTAGAAATCTTTGCGTGCAACCTACAAGTAATCAACCCCAAAGATAAATCCTGACTACGCTCTTTGTCTTGTTAAAATCAAAATTTAAATTCTGAAAGTCCCAAAGCGAATAGGTGAAACGAAATAAATATGAATATGAATGGGGAATCAGACAAGTACTGGAACGGGTTGAGAATTATTTACTTTTCAAGTGCACTCCGAGGTACCGTCGGGTGGAAAAGCAAGTTTTCCGTCTAGTGCCTACGTCTAACGAGCTTGTCATTCTCCGGAACGTCAATGTAAGTGGCTGCTTAAAGGACTTTGCGTCTGATAAGTTGGGACTTTCCTACTTTAGCTAAGGATTTCATTGGAAAATAGTGTTCATTTTATAGAGTTTTAATAGTTACATCAATTTTATTGCATATTTATGCAATAAATATGGCCATTTATATAGATAAATTATACTGATAATGTTCCGTGTTATTTCACGGATTTTTTTTTTTATTGTTTACCACCAACACAACTAATAGATGTTAACTTAATAAACACATTTTCTAGGCACAGCTTCGTTCACCATTCAATCATCACTTACAATCAGGTGAGATAGTGGTCAAGCGCCAGCCTTTAGCCGATTATCAGAGATAAAAAATACGTTAAAACAACTTGTTTCTTTAAAACAAAGTTTTTGTGCAAGCTCTACCCAGATCAGACATCTTGAAATCATCCAGATAGGCCGACAGACAATTTGGCAAAACGTATAATTTTACCCCAACGCAAGGGTTGACCGACGCCAGCAGAATCTTAATCATCTATTTAGTATGAATTATAAATTTAGTAGATGGAGATAGCGCTTGTTCTTCTTCCATTATATTTTGTACCTCTTTTGTTATGAAATTATGTCATAATTTGTTTTTAATTTATATTAAATTTTACGTAATTGGCGCGTCTATTACGTATTTTTTTCGCACATTTTAATACACACACACAATTTTTCTGATTTATAACATCTGCGGACTAACTGCGGAATGCGGCTTCGCCCGCGTTACTTTGTACTAAATGCAGCATAATTCCCATTCCAAGGGTAAAATAGTAAGAAAGGACACAAGCAGGACGATCTTTTTTTTATTCAAGAAAGACAAACTTTTGACCACCATCTCCTCACCTCACATGACCAAAATGCCGGATTGTATTTTAAACAGCAATTAAGTAACGCAGCCAGCATTTTGGGCACACTGCCGACCAATGCCTTTTGTATTAGGTAAGTAGTTTAGTTAAATCTGTATTTTGATCAATAATGTATATATATATATATATATATATATATATATATATATATGCTACTATATATATATATATATATATATATAGTAGCCGTGCGCCGCTATTACGAAGTTAAAAAGTAGTCTATGTGTTAATCCTAGGTATAATCTATGTACATTCCAAATTTCATCCAAATCCGTTCAGCCGTTAAAGCATGAAGAGGGAACAAACATACTTACACACTTACACACAAATTTTCGGATTTATAATATTAAGTAGGATAGTAGGATATTATACATAGTAAGGTGAAAATGATATAGAATATTGTAAGTCTATTTTACATGAGTTATTTTTTTTTTTTTTAATGAGTTATATTTCACAAGTAAAATGACTTTTATTTTAATTTTTTACATAATTTTGTAGAAAAGTTTCCACTTGAGACTTAAGGCTTTACATCTCATATCCCATATTGATTACACTAGCAACTCGTTCTGTCAACCGGAACCAGCGCTTCTAGCGCTGTAAAGCGCAAGAAGATTAAAGAGTTTTTTTTATTGCAATGGGTTAAAAATAGTTATACTTATATACCCATTTATTAGTTCAATGAGTAAAGATATAGGGTAGGTATAGATAAATATTGTCAGTGATTATTTCATAATAGGTATCTGTATTCTTAACCCACACAAATTGCTTTAATAAAGTTTTAGATATCATATACCTATTTGAAATGTTGTACAAAAATCAAGTGATGACACTCAGTGTCATTCACATTTCTTGAAATGTGAATGACACTGAGTGCCTTGGCGTTTGGAAATTAATGTTTTCATACTGATATATGAGCTATTGAAATACTATATTTTTCATCTCTATTACCCTGAAAATGACATGTCAATTCACCTTTCTTTGTAACGTAAAATGTAAACTCTCGCTTTCTCTACGTCTCTCGTTTAAATAGAAGTCTGCGTTCAATAGTGGATTCAATAAATAAATCTTCGCGTCTCAAAACCACAAATGATTAAAAAGTTACATTGAAGCTTTTAAAATTCGAACGTTTTATTCGTTTTTAATTGGAAGCCGTAACAAAGGAAGATCGGCTGACGTGAAATAGGAGGGAAATTATTTTTAGATTGCGCCGCCTATTCATTGCGATGTGATTTTTTCTGAATCTAAATTCACTTAAATGACGAAGATATAGAGAGGCACTTACTTAATTGAGAGACTCAGATGAGTTAATTAAAAACAACTTTTGAGTATTAACAAAAAAATCAATCAAACTAATAATCAAAATCGTTTTCAAAAAGCCGGCCTCAAAAAGGCACTCATAAAAGTTAAGACTACAGTCAGATTCGAAAAATTACAGCCATCTCGAGAAGAACCTGGCAAGAAACTCGACGGCGCATTTATTTCTTTCATTTTTTTAAATAATTCTTAAAAACAAATACATAATTATATTAACCTAGGTTTATCTATATTATGTAGTCGCTAGAAAGCGCTTGTGCAGTTTGTCCTTGTCAAAATAATAACATGGAGCAATATTTTTTCTGAGAATCTATCGTTTTTTACATACTCAACAATATTTATGATAATGTGGTAAATACGCTAGGCCTAGAATAGGATAGCTGCCGGAACACCTAGAGCTAAATGTGTCGGATTTATATTCTTGAGAATAAATACTACTGTATAGCAATACTCTGTAGAGAAGTAAGGGTAGCTAGAAGCATTGTAATAATCCCTTAGAGAAGAATGTGATAAAAGTTGTTTTTTTGGCAACTATAAGCTGAAATACGAACAGTCGGACACATGGTCAAATCCACATCATCATCATGCATAAGTGTGAATCAATCTTCCGCAAAGTAAAATAACACAAACAAAATATAATAATTTATTGTTATACTCGTAAGTCACTCATTTCGTTTTATTTGAAGCATCAATTATCAGGGCCTCATAAGTATAAGAAGGCGTTAGTTGGCAGCAGCTGCTCACAAATATACAACTACTGTACTAATGGTATCTTATATCAAAGCCATAAGGTTTAAATTTGTGAGTTTTTAGAGCTTAGCATAGACTTGAGTTAATTAGAAGCCTTTATACTACGTGGTCAGGCTGCGGTTTTAATAATCCAACGGTCGCTGCAAATTGAAATAAATGATTTTGGAGGGCACCCTAATTTGGCGTCTGTCGTAGGTACCCCGAAGTTTTCCCAGAGGTGCTTTCAAATTAATGTCCGTCTCAATGGCTAGTTCGGTCCGGCTGAGTTATGAGCGAGTCGTGGTCAAGCTGAGCTACAACGTTTGAATAACTTAAATTAATTGGCCCAGACTTTCTGAGTGCCGTCTGGACGGTGGGCGATCTTGATTTTGCGCTTTTGTGATTTGCCTTGTTTTTGATACGAGCAACATGAGGAGTCCGAATGAATATCATATAATCTTCATTTTATATATATGAGTAAAGACTAAAGACTAACAAAAAAGGGTCTCGGGTCTAGCAAAAACTTCATAAAATAAGTGTACCAATTAACCTATTAAAACGTGAATACATATATAATTTTAAATAAACTAAAACAATTTAATTTATATGTATGTCTTCATTAATTTACAGCTTACTTTTCAAAAGAGGAGGTTCTCAATTCGACTGTATGTTTTTTGTATGACGTATGTTACGTGATATCTCCGCCAATTATGAATCGATTTTGATGATTTTTTTTTGGTTTGGTAGAGAATTTTATTGAAATTGGTGCCATAACCGTAATATAGGCGATGAATTCATTTTTTTTAAGGTTTGCTTGCGTTTAATTATGCTTGTAACAATACGCGTTATCAGCGTACGCAACTTCGACTGACCACGGTCGCACTATTATCACTTTATGGAGTTTTTAACGACTCGGGATTGTCGCTTATATTTCGTTTTGTCGCCTATGTTTATTGGACACTTATGAGCGCGGATCCAAAATCCAAGTATTGGTAGATCTATGGTGAAGACTCATTGACTCTTATATTTAATTTAGTACAGTTAGTAAGTAAAGCTCATAAAAATTGGTAAATGACAATGATCTTATTTTTATTTTGTCAATGAGCTAGGCTGTATAATTGTGAGTCATTTTAGATCGTATATGCTCAAATCATGGAGGAATAGAAGATTTTAATTAAAACGGATGAAATTCTTACTAAAATCTTCTTCAGTTTTCAATAACAAAGACAATTTCCTTTTGTTTGGAAGTGCGACCAGTTCCAAAACAGAATGGCGAATGACAGCCAAAGTCTTGGAAGCTTGTCAAACTTAGCTTAGTTATTAACAGACGTGTTTAATTACTCCATCCGGATATCACCTGTGGCTGACAGGCAACCAGCGTATGTTGAGCCACGGATTGACGCCTTTTGCATCTTGATTCTTTTATTGTATTCCAAATGAAGAAAATATATCTTAGACGCAAACAAAGCTTAAAAAAATTAAGGTCACCGCTTTTTCTCCGGAACTTTAATCAGATCTTGACAATTTCTTCTTATAAATATCAGTTTGAATCTTCAAGTATTAGAGAACACATAATAAAAAATTACAAATTGAGAGAACTTTTTTTTTATTAGTTGCTTAAAAAACAAAACAAATTAAATCATTATCCCCGACCACATCACTTACCATCAGGCGAGATAGTGGATAAACGCTAGCCTATCAAAGATATAAAAAATAGTCAAGGAATTAATAATAATTATTCTATATAATCTTTTATATATAATATATCTTTTCTATATAATATTTTTTCTTTAATTTAACGATAACTAGTAATAATAGGAAAAACTAATACCATCGTAAAAGAAAAAAACTGGAATAAAGTCATTTATTTCAAGAATTTTTATTCATAATTACAATTAAAAACCTACATAATATAGAGTTGAAAATAATATACATTATATCATCTTCATATCTACATAGAAAAATTACAATAAAAACAAAGAAAAATACTTATAACAAGCATAATATGACATTACATTAAATTTAAATAGAATAAAAAATAACTTACTACAATTATGGATGAAACAGATATTACGCACGAATTAACAGAAATAAATAAGGAACTTACGATGAAATAGTATGCTACCGTTAATTTAATGCTGAACTACGCTAGTAATGGTAACTAGTTTAATGGTAACTACTAAAAGTTATAGCTACTATGACATCATTTGTTACTGTGAAATCTTGGCGCGCAATAGTTTCCACCTGAAACTTTATTACTGATATCTATATCATCTTCTATTTTGAGTAGGTCTAGTTACTAAACTATATCTACTCAAAATAGTAGTTAGAAAGTAAACGATAATATCGAAATAAGTTCGTAACAGAAGCCTTCCTTAGGGTCTCAATTGGTTGGTTATACAAATGTTCGCCCGAAAATATGGGCTTCGATGACAGGTCTATTACGGCGTGCGTCAAATAAGTTTGACAAGTGACTAAGGGTAGGTGTTGATTGCTCTGTGTATATATACAATAATAACGCATAAGGTGCCACGTTTTTCATACAACAATTAAATTGGGTATTGTGAATAAATGGTTGTTTTTATCTGTGATAGCCAAACATTCCACTACCACTATCTCGCTCGCCTGATTTTAAGTGACAATGCGGCCGACTTAAGTCTTGTTGTATGATTCTCTTATAGAAAAAAACATAGTTTTTTGGGGAATTATTCGTGCAATAATAGAGAGATGCTATTATTTATTTAAATGGTCTTACTTTTTTATTATATGAAATTTTGGTTAAAAAATAAAGTTTATAAATTAACTTTATAGATATTACAAAAACTTTTTTACCATTATTTTTTATGGGATTTACCTCATATATCTTACTTATTAATTTTCCTACGTTTTAACGTACATATTTAAAATAATAAAAACAATTATAATAATTTGTGATGTCTACTGCGAAGTTAATAAAAATTGAGTTAGAACAGTCATGTTTTAATAAGAGGAACCTTTTCATCTATTCAACAGTTGGTACAATTAATTTTATTTTGTTTTTGTATAGAGTAAGCTCCACCCCAAACGTAACGGAAGATACAAACAAGCCTATAAAATAAAGGTACCACGGAATACCAAAACGAGCTTCAAAACCACGCGGTCGAAAAATATACTTGATTTTCTGTTTGTAATAATGATCATTAAGGCTTTTGTCAGAAAGCCCTGTTTCCCGAATCCGAATTGCCAGTTTGTGAAGCCTTTCATACATCGGGAAACCTTTATTGAAGTACATGGCGTAAATAATTTTTGAGTAGGGCTTAGTGAATGAATATACTGGTGAATTGCCCCACTTATCGTATAATTTCTGCTTATGATACAAATAAACAGAGTATAGAATAAGCGTGAACATACGATCTGAGTGACTTGTAGTTCTTATACTATCTACAAACTTCTCACACCCATCAATCCCAACTTCAACATCATTCAAAAGTTTAGGGTAGTTAGATTCAGATTTTCTGTACCTGTCCATCACTAAACTTATACAAGGATCCAAATTCATCTGCTGTGCTGTTTTTTCGTCGCTTATTTGGCGACCAAAGCTTGGTTTTGTAGTGAGACTCATCAAGCTAGTGGTATAAAAACAGTTAATTAGATATGCAAACCACAACCAAAAGATAAAAACGCACTTCACTGCTTGACGACATTTAAACTTAGGTCCGTGCGATAAAAGATTGTCCAAAAGTATGAGTGTTACTTGTCCTTTATCTTTAGCTCTTAATAGTATCATAATCAATGCTGAATAGGACATAAAAGCAAGCAACAATGTGCCCCAAACCACAGGAGAAAACTCAAGGTAGAAATTTTTCCAAGGAGGTATCTCTCCGGCTTTTTTAACCATTATCCTGACTTCATCCACGAAATCTAGGTGCCCGGAGAGGAAAAAGAACTTTTTTGTCCTTGAAGGCACTAATATGAGGCCTCCTAACATGACATCAGTACGGTTTTGCATCAGTAACAACAGCGGTCCTGAAACTGACATATTTTGGGACACTACTGAAAAACTTTCTGGATCGTATTCGTAGTGAAACTTGTAACTGAACTGCTCTATCTCACTTATCAATTTGAATATGTACTGGTCAGTCCCGATTAAATATGAGCCATCTTGCACCAGCGAAGGATCTATGCTGTAAGGCGGCCATTGAGGGACGGATACGTTAAAGAAGCATTTTTTGAGCCCTGTGGTCACTTTTTCTGGGTAAATATTTGTAGTTACGTCCAGACATTTTCCGAACTCCTTAATTTTACTGTAATATTTTCCACATGCATACTCATCATATGGATTGTAAGTATATAATTCTGCTGTTGCAGTTCCATTTAGGATTACCACACTGTTCACGCGCAGGTGCAGAAAGACGTCGAAAACTTGGCGCAGTTGGTGCCATCTTAACGACTTTATGATAACAAGAAAGCGAGCGTATGGATTCCAACCTTCATCTTCATAAAGATTGAACATATTTTCCTTCAATTCAGTCGGATCTGTAAGAATGATGATGTATCCTAGGTTCCCAGTAAAGCTGCTACAAGGAGGCCTTATAAATTTTACTGCTGTAATTCTCAAAGAATGAATCTCTGTCAGCAGATCATTGGACGCATCACTGAAGTCAACGTAAGATAGTTTTTTAACTTCCATGTATTTTTGTATAATATTTGTAGAACAATTTATAAGAACTGGGTTCATGGTATTTTCTAAAGGAATAACTATTTCACATTTACCATTTTGAACAAACAGAAATGCAGCTAAAATAGCGACCAACATGTCTAGAAGTTACTATATGAATGATAGTTTTAGGCAGGGAAGCGTACTTACCTAGGTGTCACTCAAGCCATTTGATCAATCACTGATAAAAAAAAACAAATACGACCGTATTTGAAATCCAAACAACTTTACTTAATTGTGTCGTTTCATACGCACAGATTTTCTATATAAAAAGAAACAGTTTTATTTAATGTGTATATTTTCTGACTTCTATAATACTTTGATTAAAATATTACTAGTAAATAAGTTTTTACAACCAATCTATCTATAATTTTTTTAGAGCTAATTACTTCAAACAATACAATATACGATATATAGATATCAGAAGAATACACACATTTTTTTTGTTGAATAAGCAAGCATTTGACCACTACTTATCTCACCTGATGGAAAGTGATGATGCGGCCTAAGATGTGAATTGCTTGCCTAGAAGATATCAATTCTCGAGTGAATAGGTATATTCAGTCGAGACTTGAAGACTATTTAACTACCAAATTATACCGTTCGGGGAACAAAGACGCAGGTAACGCAGGACTCCTTCGCTGAACGGATGATGAACGTAGAAGCGAAACGCTTCGAACAAACTGGAACATATTTTAGATTATACTCCAGAACCCATTACTAATTGAATAGTTTTACGAAAGCTTATTATAAAACTAAATTAATGCAAGGATAGCAGGAAATTCAAGAAAGGTAAGTAGAAATATGAAAATATAGGTGGTGTAGAAGAGTACGCTCTTAACGGCCGCCCATTTTACCTATTTTTGTAAGTTAAATTGTTTTCTGTATTTATCTATTAGATTTTATTGATCACCCGGCGATAGCACTTGGCTATCCTATCGCGGCCTAATCTCTCCGATTGAAGTGACAAAGGATGTTTTTACCGAAATCAATAAAAAGAGGAGGTTCTTAATTCGACTGTATTTTTGTGAGACCCCAGAACATTTTTCTAAGTGAACCTATTTAAATGATTCTTTTTTTTTAAAAGCTGGTGCTTTTCATGTAGTCCTCAATAATGCACATTTCATTCATTTGACTAAGGGTTCCGAATATAAAGCGTTTAAGTAGGTTTTTTAAGCTTTTGTTGCATTTAAATTGTCCTGTACAAAGTAATCGAACATAAATATATTAATTTGACCTAATTTTGAGAGGTCTGAACAGGCATCACCTTCCAAAACTTTAATAAATGGGTATATACCGTGCAAATAATGAGGTATTTTTAATTATTGACGACAGCTGACCTGTCATCTTACAAGCGATAAACGGCCATTGTTGGAAATTCTAAAATACTGTTACAGCTCAATCTCATTCTCAATCAATATCAGATGTTTTATTTATTTAAACAGACTATTGGTTTAAATAAATAAAACATACTATTGGCTCTGTGAGATGAAGACCTCGCGTATTTCTCGAAATAGTAGAAATATTATTTTTTTTACATTTTCAGCCCTCATGTTTCTTCCATTTTGAAAATTTCCAAAAAACAACAAAAAATTATATATTATTCTTATCGAACCTGCTTACAAAATTTCACAAGAATTGGTTGAAAAATGCGACCTGTAGAGGAGAACAACCGGAAATCCGCCGGACATACGAAAGCAATTTTACCCAAGCCGAAACGGAGAGGCTTTGCTTGCGCTGCGCGCTCGCTTGGTCAATCAAAACGACTATAAAAAATCTCATACGGAGCAGTGGTATGTACAAGTTAGTTTTAAATACTTTCATTTTATCATGGTTAAAGCAAAGCTCTTTGTTTTTAAATGGCAGTACCATCAATCTTTATGTCTATTTAGGTATCTTGTACCTATGTGTTTTATCATTAAGGTAATGAACTAAAGTGCTAAAGTTAACTAATGAAATAATAGGTTAATAATGGAAAGTAACGACAAAATATATTATTTTATGGCAGTTTAATTATTATGGTTAATAATTAATCTTTGTTAGCATTGCGTTCTGCCTCGCGCCTAACCAATGTTGTTTGATTGTATGCAAAAGTACCTTCAACAATAAATATACCTACATTTTTTACTCAGTTGGCGCGGTGAGCAGATCTCTGCCTACGCTGTTGCCTGGGTTCGATTCCCGGCAAAAGCACAATTTTTACATTCCAAGGGACATTTGTGTTTCAGGTTCTGGGTGTTATTGTGAGTGATCCACACAAAAAAAAAAAATTGTAAATGTTTCCAGCACCCACGAAGAGCATCTTTGCACTAATGTGGGGCTGTGAGTGTAAATGCGTTAGAAAAAATATAGTAGTTTTGTTGGCTATTTAATATGATAAGTGCAACAAAACGTTTTGTAATGTGAATTTATTTATAATGAACCTTAAGTTATGTACTAACATTAATATTTTTTTTTTTTATACTCACAGCTCCACACTAAGTATAAAGACTTGTATCGTGGGTGCCGGAAACACATCACACACACACACACCTAGAACTAGAAGCACAAATATCCCTTGGGATGGAATTTGTGCTCCTGCCGGGAATCAAACCCAGGACCCACGGCGCGGAAGGCGTACACCTGTCCACTGCGCCAACTGGGTCGTCAAAAGTACTATTCAAATTACCATATCATCAGCAACAACATGAAACTCTAAGCTGTGATCATATAACTTTTGCAAGATAACTAATATAGCACCAATAACCGTTACAATCAGTATTCTAACTTTATAACAAGCCAGGTATCTATAGGCACAAGTGCCAATAACTCGCCCCTCTCTCGGCCAAACAACGCCATTTTAAACCACCCTGTATATAGAAACATCCAAACTTTGCAGACAAATTCGATCTGTGCGATTCCATGCATAATACACATCATCATTCTATTCTGAACCTTACTTCAGTTGACTAGAGTTCATTTTATATGATTTGTGTTGTCCAAGGAAATCAGAGTGAGTATTTCTCTACGAGATGCAAAAGTTTCGAATATGATATGCAGAAGTGCCGATAACAATACAGTTTCTCGGCAATAGGATAAGTTTCTGTTTCGATAGAAATATCTCTTTGAAGTCTTTCTATATCGAAGACGTGAATAATAAAAGATGCGTTTACTTTCATTTAGATTGGAACTGTCCTACAGTTTTTTACAATCAGAATTACTTTAGCCTCTCTATTGATACCAAAATGTAACCTATTGTAAGCTTACTTGTTCCAGGTTATACGTTACAGAGATAAGTACCACGTGTCAAGCATACACATTAAGCATATTCATACATATATCAAGCACACTCTAACCTTCGGGTTTAACTCCCGGTGGGATCACAAGTTTTCTCCTCAAGGGAAATTTGTGTTTTTTGTTCTGGGTGTGATTGTGTGTGTGATGTTTAAAATGTTTCCTGCACCTATGACAATGTCAATGAACTGAGATAGGGGTGTTTATATATAAATATATATATTACCACAGATTTTACAATGTTATTCGTGTATTATGAGTTTCTTGGTAGATTATTCTGCTGATTTATTAATGCACGGCAATTACAATCACTTTTATTCGTTAACTTTCTTACAATTCTTAAGTGCCAAAATAAACACTTTACATTTTAATTTTAATATAAATCCAAGGTATAATATGTAAGCCATTTATTAGATTATATTCTCATCTTATCGGTTTACAAAACATATATTTATATACATATGAATATTATAGAGAACACTGCAAAAAAATTGCCATCCTCACTTAGTTTTTTGTAAACGAACACATTCGTATCATTAGGTATAAGTACTCGTATTGTAAACGAATCTCTTAAAATCAAACCTATTAAACATTTCAACATCAAAGCGAAACGAAAACAATGTAAATTAATAATAAAAATTGCTTATCCGTTTAACATAAATCATTAATTAATTTGAGCTTTGAAGCGATCTGGCCCCTTCTAATCTTTCACACTTCGCTTCCTTCGTTTATAAGGAACAAAAGTACTTTAATTTTATTGTTATTAATTAAGAATTGTCTTTAGGAGATAACAGGATTATCACACGGTATTTAACTTGAAGAATTTGTTGATTATAATGAAATGCGCTTAAAAATTGAAGTGCCATTATTTTTCAAGCTATAATTACATAAATAAATTAGTTGGTAATAAAGTGTTATGCTAGTGTAAAACATTTGTAAATACAGCTGTATATGAGCCAAACTTGAATGCAGTAGTTTTGTTATGGTAACATTTCTAATGGATTATCATAATTGAATAGGTATACAACATTTTTTGTCTGTGCTAACCAGTAAGGAGTTAGCTAGTCTTTTTTCTTTCTTCTTTTCTATGCATAATAGGCAAGCTATTGACTACTATCTCACCTGATGGAAAATGATGATGCGGCCGAAGATGTGACATGCTTGCCTAGAAGATACCAATTCACTCTTGACTTGAAGACTCTGGAACCAATCCTGAGTGCAGCAGCAATGTCAAGGTAAAATGTTAAACTGGCTGTTATAATTCAATAAACAAAATTTCGTGTCTGTGCTGATGACCATTGAAAATTTTTATCTTAACATAAAAATAAATCATAATGGTAATAAGTGGAGTATTAGCATTGCAATTCAGAGAGGCAATGCCGCCAGCATGATGAGAACGCTATACACTGGTAGTGGCCTTGAGCAATTGAGTTACCTATAAGCTCGATGTCTTGTAGGTAACTTAAGTGTTTGCTATATATAGTTTTAGTATAGTTTTAGGAAATATAGGCAATTGGCCCGTAGATAGACACAGAATTGTATCCAAAGGTTGTATCGGAACTAAACCAACATATACAATTTCAACACCGCAATATAAAAGGAAGTAGTTTTAATTCAGCTTGCAAGATTTGAGTTTAACAAACAAAAAAACTTTGCAAGTTAAATAAAAGCCTTTAAATAAGAACTTAGATCCATATCTCATGTATCTTTGATAATTTTAATGAATGTGGTACATCAATGTAAAAATAAATGCTTTGCGACAATTTTTTCTCCTTGGGGATGGTAAACTTCGACTGTATTTTGGTACAGGTTAACAAAACCAGGGAATGCTCTGCCATCATGGTAATTTTTATAATCTGATGGGCTTGAATTTAACAACTATATTAAGTACTTCATTATAACCACT
Source organism: Lomographa bimaculata (assembly GCA_948107665.1). Classification (NCBI taxonomy): domain Eukaryota; kingdom Metazoa; phylum Arthropoda; class Insecta; order Lepidoptera; family Geometridae; genus Lomographa; species Lomographa bimaculata. Next base: position 8,924,441 of record OX403591.1, on the reverse strand, counting down.
ATATATTATAGCCACTGTAATTCTTATTACCTTATTAAAATGGATAATGTGGTTGATCAAAACTACAATCTTGTAGTTAAAAGATACCTTCTTAATAATAGAGTACTTAATAGAGTTTGCTAATCCGTTTTACCTTAGCTATTATATTTTTGTTATCTTGTTATAAACTGCATAATTTGTGCAGTTATATTTACCCATGACTCAGCTGATAAGCATGAAGTACACACATATTAAAAAACACGAGTGTAAAGTAAGGTACCTAATCATAAAACTGCTATGTTTATCTACTTTTTGACAAAGTTACATTGGTTATGATCTTAGTCTTCTTGAGAACATGACCAATGTTTCTTAGTCTAAACGTTAAGGTATAAAAACATAGATTTATAATGCGATTAAGTCACGTAAAATAACCTAAACTATGTCTTCGAATCGCGAAAATGTATAAGCTGCAACTCCTACCTAATCACTTACACGCATAAATGCAAAATGTTCAGGTTTATTACAATATGAATGATAGATGTAATCGGGTTTTTGATTCTAGAATATGTTTCATCCTTCAGGATATCCAGCTAGGTAGCGTCCAAGAGTTCCGTATTGATTCACTTTCGCTATCACCCGAGGTCGGGTGCGCGCGTTGCAGTAGGCCACTGGATCAGTTGCACATAGTCAATACCCGGCAGCCTTTTAGCACTAACGTCCAAGACCATCCCTGGAAAGTCTGAAAAATATCCGCCAAATCAAGTCATTAAAATCACTACAGCGTTAAAATCACTTGCTCGTAGCTCTGTGCTACGCTTTTGTGCTACGTAAATGTCGCGGAAATGTTATGCGAAGTGTTTCCATTTATTAGTAGTATTTGATAGTAAAATCAGTGAGCTTATTATTATATTTGCAAATTATAATTGAACATATCAAGTAAATGTGCGCAATCGCAATGCGAAATGGATACGGGTACGACGCGTCTACACCCGGAATCAAGGAAACGTATCAATGTGGTGTACAAGATTTTTATTGGTGTAGGTACATTCTAAAGAAATTTAGATAAATGGATAATAATTTAAAACAGTACCATTATTATTTGGAAAGTGATTGTGTGTATATGTGTCTCAAAGATAATATCCCTGTAACGGCTGGTAGGGTGAGTATGAAATTTGATTGGTGGATATTTTTTGTGAATATTGATTAGCAAAGCTAAGCATACAATAAACTAGCTTAAAATAAACTCAAAAAGTAAGCTTGACTTACTTTGACGTTTTGACTCAATACTGCAAAAACCATTTGTACCATTTTTTTGCAAAATGCAGTATTGGATTATTTCACAATCGAACATATTTCGCTACGACTGCAAGAACCAGAAGAAATAAAATATGTACGTTGTATTTTTCAACTAACTGATTAAGATATTACAAAGGAAATGAAGAAGACAATATAAAGATAATATTATCTTCTAATCGCAAATTAATTAATGAGAACTTGGTCGAAAAAATAATTACTTTACATAATACTTTAGTATTCTGTTCTATGTTAAGAATAGGAATAGTAAATTATAATAGTTCCGTCTTTTCCAGCCTTCATAATCCTCGAGACTTCTTTGAGATGTAAATTCGATTCGAATCCGATAAAAACTGCAAAGAGATTAGAATAGGTATACGTGTAAGAATTTTCACGTCTGCTTTAGTCAGAATCTCAAAAGGGTGTAAGCCTTTTGTGATTAGAGACCTATAGCAGTAAGGCACAGTATGGACACATAAGCATCGAGTGTTTGGATTGTTGTTAAGGCTTATAATTTCTACCAGGTGTTCGTTTTTATATAATAAGCACCTATAATTATCTGGACTATCGAAGAAAAGCGACGAGTATAATTATCCTTTTCTTATTCTTTTGAAAAGTCTAACCATCATATAAATTCATAAAAACGCTTTCACATGTCCCACACTAAGTTCGATGACTTGTGTTGTGGGTGCCGGAAAAATGATGTGAACACTCACATTCACAACCAGAACCAGAAACACCAATTTTCCTTGGAGAGAAAACTTATGTTCCCACCGGGATTCTAACCCTGCTTAGAAGGCGAACGCTCACCAAAATAAGCCAATGGCATCAGTAGATAAAGTCCATCTAAATCGTGATAGTTTTATGATTCGAAAATATACCTACATAAGATGTCTTATTGGCATTAGAGTTACACATCTACCTAGGTGTCGAGAAATTAATTGACCGAGCAAAACGAGATCTCTTAGTTGATTAGGGTGGTTCGGTGGAGTTTGTCCGTCCATCTGTGTGTCAGAGGCATTTAGCGACTATACCATATAAGCGAATAACATTGAATTATCATAACATGTAAAGCTGTGGCTCAAACCTAGAGATGGCAATTTCAATTATATAAATTAAAATATTAAGGAAGCATGTGTGGGGACACATATTATAAGTGAGAGGCAGGATATTTTTCTGCCTGTGTGGGGCATCGTTGGAAAGATCTTTGCAAGTATAATAGGAAACAGTTAAAAAAACTATTTTGGAAAATGACAATTTTCAATAAAAATCAAAAACACTTATTTTAGACCTCATTTGTACCGAGGCCTATCCTTAAACGTCATATATAATCCGTTATATCCGTATATAACGAACAAATACAAAAAAAAGTTATGAGCAATTAGCCTCAATTTATTTTTCTGTCTTATACAAAATGTAGGCGCGAAATCTCAGTTCGAGACAAACGACTAATAAGTTTAAAGAGTCACGATAGTATTGGACCAGTTCTCTGCTAGAATCCTTACTTATCAGTAAGGATTCTAGCAGAGAACTGGTATCTACTATAGACGAATAGTAATATATAATAGTACTATCGTACTATTCGTCTATAGTAGATACCTATAGCACGTGGGTATATATTCAATATTGTGAAGGAAATCTCGTGCGTAAGATTGGCTGGGACCCTTTAGAAGCTTATCGTGTAATAATGTTTATATTCCATTTACGGGTTCGGCACTCGACTGCTGAAAATTACGACATGCCTAAGGATTTGCAGAATAATCGGCTTGCGGCATTATTGGAATATGATCTGTGAAAGAAGCAATATTAGTCAGATATTGACGGTAAAGTTTATGTGCTTCTGCTGTTTCTTATAATTCTTGTCGAAGTCAAAACATTTATTATTTCGATAATATTTTCAGTCGTTATTATCTTTATATATAATTCATCTGTACGTCTGTATGTGAATGAACTCCTCCTAACACGGCTGGACCGAATTTGTTTTTTTTTTCAGGTGAATTCAAGAAGGGTTTAGATTCACAATTCAATACGATTAATAAAGTTTTTTTATCAATTTATTTGATTAACGGCTTCTCTTGTAATAATATAACGGATAATAAAAATACGATGCATTTATAATAACTTAAAATTATAACAATAACCGCTACTTTACAGTCATAAAAAGAGTAGATATACAATGTGTATTGCCTACAAGTAGCTAATGTGTAGTACATCTAGATACATTTATTATATATACCACCCTATGTTTACTTAAGAAGTGTAAAAAGAAATGTTCGATTTTCTAACAAAGTCTAAGATTTGGTTATTGAAGGTTATTTGTGTGTAACGTATAAATACACCAAAGAATCAATAATCTTAAAATTCGAAGAAATTTGTTCTTTGTCACCGTACGATTGATAGGCAAACCTTTGAACGCAATCTCACCAGATAGAAAGCGTTGACGCAGCTGATGATTTAGCATGCTTGCATAAAAATTTGTTTCACTCTTGACTTGAAGAATTCCAGATTATACCGTCCGGGAACAAAGACGAGAGCAATAAGTTCCACTCCTTCGCAGTACAAATAATAACCGTAGAAGCGAAATGCTTCGAACAAACTGGAGGTATTTCAACCATTAATGGATCACGTTTGATAGTTTTTCTTGTTGTTAGATGGCAAATAAGGCGTGGAGGAATAAAGGCAAAACCTCCTATCCCATCCATAAACAGTGGACACGTATAAGCTTTAGAAGCTGGATAGCGCTTCCCGATCGGGAGGTCTTGATTACAAATTATTCGACAGGCTTGAACTTCCAGTAAAGGTGACACCGTGATAGAATCAGTCCGTCCGAAGTATAGTCACAGTTTCGCTAATCTACGCTCAAATAGAAATCCGTCTATCAAGTTCTAGATGGTGTTCCGGCGGCTATCACTAAGAGCCAGTTTTTCTTGTCTTAAAGGTATTTTACTCTGAACCTATAACTTATTAACGGGCGAGTTAAGCGTCTGAACAAAAGATTAGAAAGAACATCCTTTGCATTATGACTGCCATACATTTTCAATAATAACCGTTACAAATAAAATACATTCAGCTCTTAAAAAAGATAGCAAATGTTTGAAAATATTACATTTAATTTATGTCAAACACAAATTTCTAAACAAAAACAGCTATAATACCAAAACCCAGCAGATTTTCCACAATATAGATGTAAATAATGCTCGGATAGTGTAAACGTTGCATTCCCATCGTAAATCACCGGAGATTATCTCTGGACGTCTTTTCTGCATGCCATGAATAATGTATAGTACCCTTTATACCTTATCGGGCTTGTATCGCGCATATGTTTGGAGTTTCAGTCGTGTATAGTAGCTCGTTGGTATTCAAAATAATTTCAGTGGTAAAGTGGAGATGTACCTACTTTTAATTTCGTTTCATTTTACTAAATAAATCATGACGAACATATCTAGGAAAAATTTACCAACATACCATAAACATAAACATTTTACACTATATAATGCTTTCACGCTCACAGCCCCACACTAAGTTCGATAACTTGTGTCGTCGGTGCCAGAAACATTCACATCACACGCACAATCACAACTAAAACCACTTCAAACATAAATTTTCCGTGCGGAGAAATCATGTGTTCCAGCCGGGATTCGAACCCGATACCCCTGCTAAGAAGGCGATCGCGCACCTAAGTAAGCCAAAAGACACTTTAATAACAGATAGATCATAATTATCAGCTCATTGAGTTTTCACTGCTGGGACTCAGGACCTTGTCTCCTAGACTTAAAGTAAAACCAAAATTGAACGAAAAATTTTAATCTTCGAATTTTTTTTTTCCTATTAGGTACAATTCTACGAATCATCAATCTCGAATCAAAATTAATAAAAATCAATTGGATTAAAAATATGTGATTAATACCTACAGTAATTTTTTTTTTCAATGTATTCGACCGACACATATTTCGTTAGAAGACTCAAGAGAACTAAACCTTTTTAGTTAGTGTAGTGATGTGACAGTGTAATATAGTGAGTGCTATTAACAAAGAACACAAGAACAAAGTGTATTCCCGTAAGAAAAGTGTTATTAGACAGATTCTAGTATACTTCTCTACTAAGTAGAGTTTAGTTCAAAATTTTAATTACTTTTAATCTTAAGGCTAGATCGTAAATCTAATGGTGAACCAAACTTAATTGTTACGTAATAATAAGAAAAAAATCTACGGGCCAATTGCCTTTATTGCCTAAAACTTTATACCTACCTATCTCTAAAATATTATTCATTTATATAAAAAAATAAGTTCTCCAGTTTTGTGAATTTGGGCTTTTTGTTACTTATTTTGGCAACAAGAAAACAAAAAAAGTGCTGAAATCGCAAATGTTTCATGTTTCACGGCTAAAACGCTTATAATTCAAGCCGAAAAAATAACAATTTTAATAAACAATAATGACAAACGAACCGCCTTCACTGATTTATCACGCACGTGTCGGAAACGTTTGCCTGATACGTGTTTTAGCGTGTATGAATTTATGAACGGTTGATAAAAATATCACCCTAAATTTCATTGTTTATAGAGATATATATCGAATGCGAAATTTTTGCATGTTAAGCTATATTCTGCGATTGTGTTTTGTTTTCAGTGTTGATAGCACGGGATGGAAAATTAAGTACAGTGGCCTGTGAAAACACATTTTTTTTTATGCGGTTTACTTTATGTCTGTATGTAATGGATATACCCATTCAAAAAATAAATTAATAATAAAAATTATCACACACCCAAAGGTTGAGCCCAACTTGCGCTTACCTGATTCTATTTCTTTTTTAAATTATAGTAGACACAACAACTACTCCAAGTTTATAGCTTGTAGCCGTTTTGAAGGAAAAGCAATAAAAAAAACATGATAATATACAACAATTAAACGCAAGCAAAGCTTAAAAAAACCGACTTCACCGCTTTATCTTTGGAACCTTGATCAGATTAAATGTATTAAACACGCATTATAGACGATATTTCAAGAACTACTGATCAGATCTTGATCAAATTTAAATGAGACACAATTGGAAAGCAAAATCTGCCAAACAAAAAAAAAATCGGTTCACGTGGAAAGAAGATGAGGTGATGAAGTAACACACATAAAAAAAAAGACGTGTGGCACTCGGGGACTGCCGTGGTAAAGCTATTGCATAGCATTTTTATCAACTTATGCAATTATAATTATTTATTTATTTTATTCATGCAGTATTTTTTTTCCTGCCACCTAGAGGCGAGTTGCTGAACTAAAGAGACAAGCGTGATATTTCAAAAAAGTCATTAAAAGTTCTGCTATTCATCGATAGATGGCAAAACTAAAAATTATCAACGCTGTGCCGGTCGGAGTGGGAAGTGTTAGGTTATTTTCGTTACAGAATTTCTGGATTCGGTCTCCACGCTCAAGGCCCGCGATAGAAGCTATGCAATAGCTTAAAAAAAACAGTCAACTTGAGTCTAAGTTTAAGTCTGTAGAAAATATTTGTAGCATGGATTCTTCCCTTCTTTCTTTTCCCTACACTGCCACGTAAAATATTTTTTGTTGTTTTGTTTTCTGTTACTAGCCGTACCAAGCGTTATTAGCATATGTGTTATTCATAGGTACATGCTATGTACATTCCAAATTTCATCCAAACCGTTACAGCGGCGTAAAGAAGAACATACTTAGGTACTTACGCATGGACTTTTGGTGGTGATATATGATTTATAATATCTACTACTAACCATGCCCCGCGGCTTCGCTTGCGTAGATCAAGTTAAAAGCCTATGTGTTAATCATATAGGTATAAGCTATGCACATTCCAAATCCGTTCAGCCGTTGCATTTGAAATAATCTATACATTTTTATTGAATTTATCGTTTACTATTTTGGCGATAATGGCGTAAACATAAAAGATAGATATATGCTGTCGCAGATTTTTTTTTAGGACTATCATTTCTATTACTCATTACATTCGTGTAACTCTAACGGTTTTTGCAGCGCACGTCAGTATAGCTCGCAGATCGCAGATTTTTTTCCTACTTACTTGACACTTATCGTTATATTTTGGACAATTCACACAATATCTTTACAAACTATAGTCTTTGTGTTATTCTGAAGTATAAGCTATGTTGTTGTAAAGTTTCATTAAAATCCAATCGTAGTTTTTGTGTGAAAGAGTAACAAATATTCATACATACAAACTTTCGCGTTTATAATATTATCAAGGAACGTAATGTAATCGTTAATTTCATTATAATAACACGTTACGTTAACATAAGAGTTTTAGAGATAGATCCTTTATACATACTTTATGCTCGTAGGAAAGCATTTGACCAAAACCTGACATGATGGAAAGCGATGATGTAGCCGAAGATGTAGCATACTTGCCTAGAAGATACCTTACTCATGACTAGATGACTCCCAAATTATACTGTTCGGGGAACAAAGACGAGGGCAATGAGTTCCACTCCTGCGCAGTATGGATGATAAACGTAGAAGCAAACATTATATATGTTTGGACAAATAGAAATAGCCTATGTGATAGGTTAACGTTTACACCGTAAGGTTACGAAATCCTAAAAACAATATTCATCAAAATTATGAACCTCCGTTTTTCAAATGAATATAAAAAATAGGAGTGAATTTCTTCTAAATCAATCATTAAAAAGGCAGACCGAAAATAAATATCTCAACTCAAAACTCACATTGTGTACATCGACGCTTCTAAATAAGCCCTAAAACTGTAACATATACATTACCATCATCCCACGAGTCTTGTCTAACTTTAAGCATCCAGGGTTTCACTTATACAGAGCTAAATGAAACTAATTAGATCCCAGCTTAAACGTATCTCATTTCAGCACACGAATGTTTAGTCTTTGCGAGTATTTTCACGTATTTTTGAGGATTGGAGAGCGAGGTGCGATTGAATTTTTTCGAGTGGAAGCGACAGAGCTTACTGGAGCCGCGATGTTGAATTTCTGGAAGCGCTTGGGCGTCGCTTATATGCACGTTTTTTGTGGAATCTTTTTGTTGGTAATAGTTAAGTAGATAAGTGATTATATACACTAAGAAAAATGTCTCGTTGCTGTCACTAACAATCTAGTGCTATGTGTGACTACTATAATTATTTAGTTACAATCCCAAAATTATTTGGAAATTAGCGGTAACTGTAATTATGACTAGAAAATTTGTGTTTAAGAACTTTAGTAGTGTAGTTGTCACAATTTTTTATCTCCGTGTAGTTAAGGTTAGAAATCATGCTAGGCATAGTATCTCTATTGTCGGCTTCGAGTGCCGGAAAACCATTCTAAAGTTTAAAGTCAGATTTTTAATACTTTCATAGACATCCATCATTTTATTTCATCGCTATGTTACTTTAACAAATACCTTCATCAGAAGCTTAACCTCTTCGTAGTATAAAAAACGGAACCTCCAATTATAGAAAGCGGATTTATGACGATGGCGCCATCACGGCTTCAAATGCACAATTCAAATGCCGCATGGTAGCTAGTGTCTCGGTTTTTTATCGGATACATTTCGGAGAGTGTGCCAAGGGACTGCACGATCTAGTTCCCCCATCCCCGTTCTATCGTCGGACAAGCACACAAACTGCTAAGCGACACCGCTATATGGTAGACATTCCACAAATGCGCACGGAGCGTTTTGCTCCCACATTCATTGTGCGAACTGCAAAGGAATGGAACTCCTTGCCTGAGTCGGTGTTTCCTGATGAGTACAATATGGGGGTCTTCAAGTCACGAATGAATAGGTATCTTCTAGGCAAGCTTGCTCCATCGTCGACCACATCGTCGCTTACCATCAGGTGAAATTGTGCACAAAAGTTTGCCTATCTTGAATAAAAAAAATATGTATATCAATTTCGATAAACCTTTTCCATGCCACTTCCATTATGTTGACTGAACTACCCCAGTGCTTTTGGGGTTCAAAACAATAAATAAACTGTGGAGACACACGCCCGCTGTCTGTAGCGGTGGCAATTGAAATTTTATCCTGGCTTTATAACATCGGCTACCAATAAACTGGTATAAAATAAACAAAACATATTGGGGCGAAGATTTAAAATCATAACTCGCGTTCACTATTACGGCTCAAAATATTGATATTGGATATGTTTTGATGTGAAAAAGTTGCAGGTAACGGTTTTATGATAAACTAAATTGAGCAAGGTTCGAACATCGGCGTAAGGTAGATAGCTTATGCGTGTTTTACAAGATACATTTCGGAGAGTGTGCGACGGAACTGCATGATTAAATTCCTCCAGCTCCCTTCCATCATGGGACAACAAGGCGTACTAAAACAAGACATCCTTTTACTGTGGATATTCCTCAGATTAGAACCAAGCGTTTTGCCTCTACTTGAATAATGCGAACTGCAAAGGAGTGGAATACCCTGCCTTTGTTCTTGTTTCCCGATAAGTATAACTTGGGCGTCTCAAGTCAAGAGTGAAAAGGTACCTTCTAGGCAGGCATGTCCCACCGTCGACCGCATCGTCGCTTTCCATCAGGTGAGATGGCGGTCAAATGCTAGCCTATTTGTCATAAAAAAAATGTTGGGGAAGTTATAATGATGTATATAGAGCACATGCATGACTATCGTTTAAGACACTTCTGCGGTAAATAAACTGTCAAGATGATTTGATTAAGTAGTGATAAAAAATGAGTTTTATTAAATTTTGTTCACCTATTGGGTGATCTATCTACTAAGTAATCGTCAGTAATAAATGTTGTTAAGTGTTATAGGTGATATCACCTAAGTGAACATAGTGAAATTAGTCGTTTTGTAAATGCTGCTGCAGAAAAGAAATGCTGTTACAATAACAGCATTTCTTCCTAGTTGCAGAATTGTTTCCATCATTTACTATTTGATTAAAAACTTATAACAAATTTACTTTAGCTATTTATCTACAAACGTATTCAAACTCACCTCCCCACACTAAATTCAAAGATTTTTACTTAGATGCCGGAAATATTTACATATCACAAACACAATCACACCCTGAACCAGAAGCACAAATATCCACTGGAAAGGAAAATTTGGCTTGTACGGAGAATCAAACCCTGGACCCACGGCGCCTAGGGCAGAGACTTGCCCACTGCGCTAACCTAGTCATTATATTTTATTTTAATTGTTGGTCGTTATATTATTGGTTTAGAATTGACCACGTTTGACCACTGTCTCATTTGAAATAAAGAGATGATACTGTCAATGATTGAGCACGTTTGCCTAGAAGATGCCTATTTACTCGCAAATTGAAGGCTTCTTATCATGAAATACAGGCTCAAGCAAAGAGTTGCATTCTTTTGTGGTACGAATAATTATTGTAAAAGCAAAGCGCTTTGTGCAATATATACCATATATTGGTATATTTTATTCAAAATCAAAATCAAAATCGTTTATTCACATGGGCCCCAAAGAGACACTCATGAAAGTTAATGAATCTATTGCCAGATTCGCAAAATTACAGCCATCTCGAGAAGAACTCGGCGGCGCATTTTCTTTCATTATTTTTTTTTTTTAAAACATTCTTAATTTCTAATTCATAATTTTCTTAACCTAAGTGTTATTATGGTAGTCGCTAGAAAGAGCCCGTGCAGTTTGTAAAATGATAATTTTATAGTCAAAACATTTTCATAAAACCGATGCGCTATCAACTTAAACATTCTCATGCATCGGTATCAATCTTGACGCCCTATAAGTCTCATAAACTCATTATAGCTCAGCCATAAAAAAGCTTTGATGTAAGATATCTCATTTTGTTTAAAAATTCACGTTGAATCTCAAATTCCCGTATCAGGAATCAAATAGAATGATGGACCTTCACACCTAACCGCAAGGGTGAATAAAGCAGCTGAGTACAATCTATAGCAAAAGTGAATATGCACTTTTGTTTGCGAGCTCTAAATTCGCTGCCTGTGGCCTATCTAAAATGGCCTCATTTTTAAAATAATAGATACTCGTTTATGTCGAATTTACTTAATTCTACATTCTTTTATATAGTACATAGGCAAGCATTTGCTATTTCACCTAATCGTAAGTACGATAATGCGGCTAAAGATATAGCAGCATTTTTGTCTTGAAAATAACTAAACTTAAAGACCTTTTTAGAAAATTATCTCTTAGTATCGGAGCGCAGCTAATTGATTATCCAAATAATTAAATACTCTACCGGTGTTTTCGTTCACCAGTATTAAAGTTCTTTATATCATAATAGTGCTAAAACCAGCTATAACATAAATATAAACAAGCTTTCACACTCACAGCCCCAAACTAAGTTCGATGACTTGTGTTGTGGGTACCGGAAACATTCACATCACACACGCAATCACAACCAGAGCCAGAAACACAATTTTTCTAAGTGAGAAAACTTGTGTTTCCGCCGGGAGTCGAACCCAATACCTAAAAGGCGAACACCCACCCAACTAAGCCAACGGGCAGTATAGTACCCAATGCAAAAAAATACAAAGCACTTCACACCTCTGTAGACGATAGTACCTTGTTCCAATATCCATTATGAGAGAGCCAATACCATCAGCGATGGGCTCGCTTGAATACAAACAGCTGTTTAGCTTCTATTCATAGGAACGGAACGTGGTGATAGTGTTAACACGTTGTAATGTTTTTGATGAATTAGTGTTACTTTCAGAATTTGACGTATTTCCTGCGTTGAGTTTGTTTCGAGTTTACCGCATAATTTCATCATTATTTTTAGATGAAATTTATTTCCATTCTAGATGCGCTGTGCAAAAATGGCTGTTTTTACGTAAATGAGGATAATGTGTTTGTCAGCCTATGTATGTATGCTTGTTTATTTGTGGCATTCTAGAGACCGAAAGCATAAGTCCATATTAATGATACTTACGTCAATCGATTTGTCTTCATCTTGGTAGCCAGTAATGACATGTCTTGTCACCATAATAAATTTTAAAAATTCAATATGGTGACACTCAGACGCTATAATGTGAAAAATAAGAAAAAAATTGATTGAAACTGGACAAACTATGTTGAGTGGGGAATCGAATAGGTATTTCAAAATTATTTTGAGTTAAACCTTTCCGTCATAAGAAAATATTGTGTTGGTTTTATTATTTTGTTGTTGCAATTGTTAATATTTGTGCCAAATAAATGTTTTTATTTGGCACAGGTGTGATTTTTTGGCACAGTTCTATTTATTCAAAAAACTACGCTTATTTGGTAGACTGTTAAAGTTGTTTTGTTTGAAATATAGTTTAATTATGTGACTACGAACATCACTATTTATATGTAATTGAAAAGCAAGCAAAGCTTAAAATAACCGATTTTATCACTTATATTTTTGTTTTGGCTCGATCAATTTCGATAAAATGTATATAATACCACCTGTGAGGTATAATCTAACAGACAAAAAAAAACATCAAAATCGATTCATAATTGGCGGAATTATCGCGGAACATACAAAAAAAACTCCTTTTTAGAAGTCGGTTGAAAAGATCATGCTTTATCGAATCAAACAAAAGAAACACAAACTGCAAAACAAATATTAAATACCTGAAATAAATCAAAATAGATACATTTATAGTATTGGCAAGTAATAACATTTTCCATTTTCGTTAACGCTAAAATCGAATCATCGTACTAACTTCACCCGAATAGCAATTTGATTTATGAATACTTCACAAATTGCGCATTGATTGGGTTAAAAATTTATCGACATTGCTTTTTAGATAGGTGAAAAGGACAAACATAAATTTCACTAAGTATATTTCGATGAAATGAGTAATGTAACAAAGGGCGTGATTACAATACCATTTGGGATATAAGTTATGAATGGATTTTCGTCGTTCCAATTTAAACCCAATGTTCATAATTTTATAATGTTTTACATATTTATGCTCTATCGACAAACAGCTTTTAATAATACAACCAAAATTAATTTACATTTCAAATTTGTTTATGTTCAGATTATTTAACTGAAAACTAATAAGTAACTTATAATCATCAGAAGGAAAAAATACTAAAGACATTTTTTGTTGCAAGTTTTGTATTGAAAAAAACAATCACATTGTTTAGTGACGAAAATATTACATTACATAAAATGATTTTTATATTTTCCTACAATGTTGTACATTTACATCTGGATCATTTATCATAATAATATAGTTGAAAATTATAAAAAACTCGAAATTGTAGTGCTATATTGCACAATAATCGTTTATTAAAAATAGCGTCATTCTCATGTTAATACCACTCACGCACAGTGACTGTTATCAAAAATGTTGTTACAGACGGGAAGTGACGAGAATCGAGTGTATTTCCAATTTCCATATTAAAAACCGTATCAACGCGCACTATTACGCGAGCATTGTGCAAGTGATGTATGTATTTCTTCCATCAACTAGGGTTGGGGTAAACTAGAGTGTTTTAAAAAAAACCGCCGATTTTCTTGGCTGGTTCTTCTTCAGATGTCTGTAATTTTGCGAATGTAGTTGTAGCATCATTAACTTTTATGATGCCTCTTAGGAGCCCACGTGAATAAAAGATTTTGAATTTTGACGAGAGTTTATTGAAACGTTTCAAACGAACTTTTTTGAGTAATCCCGATTTTCTCATCCTTAACTCCTATTCTGCTGGAAATAGTACCATGATAATTCATGGATATACCATAGGTTTTTACCTATGTCATATCCATGAACTTTCATGTACTGTAGGTACTAACCTACAGTAACAGTTGTAGTTTATCATATCCTAGTAGAAAAATCTGTACCATTTTCTTGTATAAAATCTTCTTTTTTATTGTTTTTATTATATTTTATATTTAATTGTTGCTTGTTGGGTTGTTGATCCCAAGGTAAAATAGTGGAAAACATATCAATTAATTAACATATAAATTACACTGGTTCCATTCAAAGTTAAAACCATTCAAATCGTAACTTATGAAGTGAAAAATAAGTTAACATTAGCCGATGAATACTTTTTATATCTTATATAATATATATATATATATATATATATATATATATATATATATATATATTACATGTATATACTTAAGGACACATGTGCTGTAATATTTATGTTAGTAAAATGATTTTTCACCCACTCGCACTATGCCCTCAAGAAACATATTAAATTGTGATGTAGATTTTGCCTCACTGGAAGATTCACACAAGATTCCGAAAACTGAAGCGGTATTTAGTCGATCCATAGTTTAGAAATATATTTGTTTAACACCGAAATAACTAAAATATCAATGTCATTTTTATCTCTGTTCATAAACACATCAACATATTAAATTGCAAATAGCTATAAAGTTTTTAACTACAAGGTTAAGAAATTATTTTTGACAGCAAGTCACATCACTAGTTAGCTTAGCTGAAGGGTTATTTTTTCAAATTTGAGTGACGGTTGCCAGAGCGAAAAAATGGGGAGAATAAACTATTTTCACAGGATTCAGGTGACATTGTGATTGATGTAGTCGCATAAGCTGATGTGACGTAAATTCACTTCTTAGTTGAGAGTGTTACATTATGTATTCTAAAGCTTTCTCGACATCTGCAGAAATAATCATACTCACGATCGTGCAAGTGGAATACGAAGAAAGCTTTGGGATGAAATAACACATTTCATACGCAAATTTTATACTAGTCTTGACGTAGCACATAATTTAGGCTATCATATAAGGGCTAACTTAGTACTTTATTTCCACACTTATTTGTTCTTTCTGATTTTCATTTAAATATTTTCACTTGTTTTTTTTTATATTGGGTAAAAAATAGGACAACCTATGCCACTTCCAGAACCAGTACTTACTACCAGCATAGAAAAACTTGATCGTAGCACAGGAAATAAACAACTGGACAAGTGCGTTTCCAGTTGCAAAAATAAGTGTTAAATAGTGCCAAAATATTTCAGTATATGTTTTTTTTGTATTCATGTTCAACTATGAGAACCTCCACAACTTATTATCAAGTGATGACGGCAACTTTCTTTGAAATGTAATATTTGATGCAATAATTATGATTTTTCCTTGTTTACTTTAGGTTGAGTTTTATGCCTTCAGTGTAAGACTAAAAACAATTTCAAAAAATTGTTAACGCCCAAGAGGTAATATTCTAATCTTGTAGACGTTGATAACGTAGCGTAGCGACCAATCTGTTCGATTGTAGCCCCTCTACGAATATCACAGAAAAACACGGATATAACAATCCATCACATTATGATGACTAACTGTTATTTTACGAGCGTCTAATGGTCCGATAAGGGTGTTTTATTACTCACTAATGGGGTATACCTGTCTAACTACGTCTTTACAATGCGTTATGACCACGCATCTCGTCGATTTCGCATAATGGACTTTCTTTATCTATAGGAAAAGCATATTAAAAGGCGATAAAATATCGTGTTCAAAGGACCTTTATTTTCAAGGGATCGGTCATTTAATCAGCATGTTGACCAGCATTTTTGATTGAAGTGGCCCGAAGGGGTGAATCTTTTATGAATCCGAAGCCGTTATGTTTTTTAGTTTACTATTTATAATTATCAACTTAAGTTTTTGCTTTAAAATTAAAGATTTAGTTATTAAAAATCGTCTGATAATAGTAATTATTACAAAAATATTTAAAACAATTGATTATGATTATGTTGTTACGGTTATGCTCACATCTTATCTCATTAAACGAATAATGTTAAGAAAATTCAAAGACAAGGATAAAATATCAAGAAAAAACAATTTGGTTTAGTTTTCTTTTGTTCTAAAACAGCTGTATGTGTTCTATTGGGATTAGTTCCGTCTGAAAGAGAGAGATGCAAGTCTAACTGTTACTGAACATAATGAAACATAATACGATAGATATCACAGGGCAAGAAGTGAAGTATTGTTAAAGGATACAAAACTTAATTTTAGGACGAAATAAAAACGCATTCGATTAATTTTAATGCCCGATTAATAAATAAATATTTTAGAGCCAGCATTATCGAGTGACTTTTCATTTTGATGTTACTTAAAGAATAACAGTACTTGAAGAGAAAAAAAAATATGTCTCTAAACATAAAAATATAATCTTCAACTGTTTGCTGTCACTGTAATTGCTACGATAAATACATTAGCTACACAAAAACCTCAACGTACGTTCATGTATTACATATACTCCATTTATCCCTCGCAAATCGGTAAATAATACGCAGTATCGCCTACGCATTACATTGACCTATATCTGTGACCTCTTGGCAACCTCTTCGTAATCGAGGGATTCAAAAGACAGCTATGTACACAGTAAGGGTTATCCCTGATGATTTTATTTAGTTTTTCATAACTAACTAAAATCGCCAGATATTATTAAACAAACACATTCAGACTTAAAGTTCAAAAACATTGTACTTGAGTACCGTAAAAATTTGCAACATTCAACATTCAACTCAAATTGTCTTTTTGAACAATTTATTTTTTATAATGTGTAAAATTTTACGGCTTTTGAAAAAGTGAGGACTACTGACGCTGTTACAGATGATAACCTTTTATATAAGAACGCGACGTAAATTTTATTCGAAATGTTGGTAATGATATTATTTTTTAATAAATTACAACCATACTATCAGACACATTTAAAGGTACGTTTTCGCTGACTGTTATACTCATTGCTGAGAACAGGATGGAAATAAGCCTATACTGGTTTGATTTTTTTTTAATTTGCCTTCACAGTCTTTGTGCATTTAGCCAGTGTCAAGTGATATAATATTACAAGCACATTATATATGGCATATGCAATATATATGAAATAATTAATATAGTTTTATTTGACTGTGACTTGTGACTATTCATCCCCTAATAAAGTAGTAGAAACTTTACTAAGACTCTTATTGGATTTTTGGAGGAAAAGCGAAAATCACATTTTTTATATTCATATTTTTATTTGCATTCCACAATGTAACTTAACATTGTGGAAATTGCCTACACTAGAGCTAGTTCACTAAGTATTGACGGTTAATAATCCACCAATATTACACTCACACTGGAAGAATCATAAGTTTTGGAATATAATACAAAATCGGAGACGTAATTTTTTCGCGGCAATATTCCGCCCGTACTGGTTATATATTGTGCGTCCAAAGGTGCCTTTCTGAGAACAAAATAGCAAGTTTAAATTATATTCTGAATAAGTATATTTACCTGCGTTGGTTCTTCATGTAGAAAATATTCGTCAAAACCAGCTTTCAATTTCGAGACCTTTCTAATACCTTTATGAACTAAAATTCATCAAAATAATTTGGTTTGTAATTATTATGTCAGACTTGTTTGAATGTGTATTAACTGTTGTGCAAACATTGGTAAGCCCTTTTTGAAAGGTTTGGTAAGCTTACTCGTATGTTATTATACAAAAAGCTTTAGACGGATTGAAGTAAGCAGTATTGTATAATTTTTAAATGCGTATTCAGATCTAGAAAAACGAATTACAGTATAATCTGGGATTGTTTAATGCGTCTTTATAGTATTATTTTTTTAAAGAGCATACAATAATATGCTCTGTCCCAATCCCAAAGTATCTGCTATAATTTACCAATTTCATGTTGGTTGTAGGATTATGCCAAAAATTGTGTTATTTATTAACAAGCGAGATTTTTTTTTTTTATTTGTGACAGGCTAGTGTTTGACCACTATCTCACCTGATGGTAAGTGACGATGTGATCGAAGCTGGTAAACACACTAGACCTGGAATACGCAGGCTCTCAAGGATAACTGCCGGAACACCGTATTTGGCCTGGCGGCAGACTTTCAACTTGATGGTGGTAAGCTACTTTGGTAGCAAGCCAGGCGAGCAACTCACAAAATGCTCTAACACCTCTCAAATGTCACCTAATTAGCACCACCCGGGGACCACGTGTAGGGAGTCAGACTTAAGGGGTATCCTCCTACGGACGTGGGTAACTCAGCCCCCAAAAGATATGTTTTTAATT
The DNA here is from genome assembly GCA_948107665.1 of Lomographa bimaculata. Lineage (NCBI taxonomy): Eukaryota > Metazoa > Arthropoda > Insecta > Lepidoptera > Geometridae > Lomographa > Lomographa bimaculata. The sequence continues at coordinate 8,906,222 of OX403591.1, read as the reverse complement.
TTGCTTTCCCTTGTATATTTGATTCATGATATAACATAAACATAAATGCTTACACACTCACAGCCCCACACTAAGTTCGATTACTTGTATCGTGGGTGCCGGAAACATTCACATCACACACACGATCACAATCAAAACCAGAAACACAAATTTTCTTTGGGGATAAAACTTGTGTTTCCACCGGGAATCGAAACAGATACAACTGCTTAGAAGGCGAACGTTCAGCCAGTTGAGCGAACGGGCTGATCATATATAAATATTTTTAGTTGAGTCCCGCGGCTTCGCCCGCTGACGATGATGATGATTAAAATAGCCTATGTCCTAATCCAGAGTATAAGCTACCTACATTCTAAATTTCATTTAAATCAGTTGAGTAGTTACGGAGACACGTGGCAACAAATATTACACACAAACTTTCGCATTAATAACATAAGTAAAAAGTAAAATTAACTTATAATTATTAATATCTAAAAGCTTTATGAAAAGTATGTTTGAATAAAATGTATTAAAGATAACTATCTAACGTGTTTTAAATTACAATATTATCATTATATACTATACTTTATTTTTTTAATAGGATTTATCCATTTTTAATCATCGCAAAGACTTTTAAAAATCCAGTGAAGAATTTGATTAATTTTACAGACACCTACTTAACTTTTTGAATACTCTTGAAATTATTTATTATTAAGATACATTTTTCATTACAAATATTCAGAATATTTCATAAATAATATTAAAATCAAGAGAGTTCAATTTACTTTAAATTAACTGGTAAAACTAAATTAAGACTTGTATCGAAATCACAAAGAGCTTTATCTCAAATGTACCGTTTTAGAGGCGAAACTGTTACCTAGGGACTCGCTAGAAAGCCACGTTGCTCTGTTAAATTAACTACTTTCATATTTCAAGAAAATTTCTAGTTTTTCTGCTATTTGATTAAGCAAAACGACTCCTTTGGTGGTTAAAAAACATTGGCTATAAGAATTTTTTACGGGGTTTGAAATCTGCGAGTGGCGTTAGATAAAAATGTTGTTTTACGTTTAATTCAAAAGCCTGTATAGGATTTTTGTGTGGGTTACTCATGGTTGCACTACTCAAAAATGGATAATTGTTTAACAAGCGACATCACCAGCTGTTGGTAAGTAAAGATGTAGTCAAAGTTTATAAAACCGCTAGGTTAATATATGTTAAACTTTTATAATTTTATTAATTTAATAAATTTATATTAAACACACATCATAGCCTTATATAGAAAATTCCGTATTTCATGATTTCTAATTTATGTTCTACAGTAGGGGGAGGTGGGGTGCATTGATACAAGGGGCACATTGATACACTAGCCTTATCTAATAATTGAGTGAATGGATTTTAGTGGCGCCATCACTAAAAGATTCGGAAAAACTTCCGAAAGCATCCATTGTAACCGCACCGACCGTCTTTCAACGGGTGGCCTCGGGCATGTCGAGACGTGTTTTGAGCGTCAATAAGTAAATTCTGACGCAATATGTGAAAGTGTTTCGACGCTTTTCGGTAACATCTAACGAGGATCTTTATATACCAAAGGTAAGTTAAACTATCAATTATTATGATTTTTATTAATTTTACTTAAAATCAAAGTTAGTTTTAATGTGATAATTTGAATTTTGGAAAATGTCGTTTGGGGCACTTTGATGCAACTAAGTGCGGGGCACATTGATATGTATCATTGCGCCCCGTCTCTGTGTTAAAGTGCCCCATTTTTGTATTAAGGTGCCCCTATATATTTAAATTAACATGAAATAAATATAGTATAGATTTGTTGTCCTCAGAAAGTGGTGCGCACGTACAAGCCAAAGACTGATAGAAGTAAAATAGATGAAGAGAATATCAAATTCGCCATATCTGAAGCACGAAAAGCAGCAGGTCAAAGTATTCTGTTGCTCAGGTATTCACAGTCCAGGAAGAGAAAGCCTTAAGTATATTTGTTGACATGTAGCAAGATGCATTATGGGCTATCTTTGAAGCAGCTCTTGACATTGGCTTACGAGTTTGCTGAGTATTCGGGATCCAAATACCCAGAGTCATGGAAAAAAAATGTGCCGGGAAAGATTGGGCAGCAGGATTTAGAAACAGGAATCAGGAGCTCAGCCTAAGGAAGTTTTGCATTTAATAAGACTGCAGCGGGACATTTTTTTGAGAATTACGAGCGTGTATGTGGTGCTCTGCAAATTCACACCTGATCGTATATATTATTTAATTTGGATGGAGATCGAAAGATCGGTGCTTCACTATGTGGCCAAAGTCATTACTAAATACAATTTGACTGAGTATGAGGTGTTATACTTCAGAAAAAAAGTGCCAGGTCTTACATTTTTGTCTTTCTAGATGTCGATGACAAAGCAAGTGTTGATTTTAGAGATGTTGTTTTACACCTGCCTACACCAAATTTTACGAAAGGCACAACTCGAACCTTATCTATGTATACGTATTTTTCTATTAATTTTAGTTCATATAATGTGCAATAAAAGAAGAAAAAGATTTATATTGCTTTTTCAAATAATATTAAGTTTGTTATTTTGATTGTTTGAGACTGGCTGTAATAAAGATGTGTTATAATAATTACATAAGTAACTTATATTATAAGGCTGATTATGATCTCATCACAATAAACAAGTAGAATCAATGTAAAAGTGTTTTAATTTGACAATTTTCATAGATTTTCCAACCTGTATGAAAGTGCCCCACGTGGTGTATCAAAGTACCCCACTAGTGGGGCAGATTGATACTAAAGCCATTTTTTACTAAAAGTCACTTATTTCTTTTCTTTGAAAACTTAAACAATTGTAAACTATGACATTATAATATTTAATCATTTAGCTAAACGTATAATGCAAAATTCATGAAAAATATTACGTTTTTACACATTTTATGGAACTTTAAATTTTTGTGTATCAATCTGCCCCACTTCCCCCTAAGTATTTTTGTATTTTGCACACGAAGCATATCCAGAAGGACCGCTGTTCTATGGTGGGGGTCACGTTATCTCAAATACGGTTGAAGTTTGAAGCTAAACAAAAACTATATAAATCTATACAGCAAAAAAGTAATTAGGCTTACCACCACCGAGCTTATAGATAACTCATTTGTTGTGGGTAGCGTTACAATGATGCTGGCGGCATCATGCCTCTCTGTAATTGCAATGCTAGTACGTTAAGCTAAATAAAAACCAGCATTTTGATTACGCTTCGCCTCAAACAGGCCTCTTTTAGATTTTTGAAAACATAACGAACACTATTTAGTTTTAGGAATTTACCTGTAGATATTAGCTGATGTTTTTACAATGTTTACCTATCCTATTTAGTTCGAAGTCGTATAATTTTTATTGGATCTATCAGAAATTGGGCATTGGGCATTGGGCAAACAAAATTTCCACCGAGTTAGTGTTGAGCCACGGGAAATTTAACTTTAACTTCTACTCCTTTGATGAATAGATGTACAATTTCAGTTAAGTTTAAAAAATGGAGGCAAATGGCCCGTTGTCTTCCACGTGCTATCAGAATAGAGACGTCAATAAAAAAAAACAAGCAAAAAATATATACCCGGTGCAGCGTGAAAAGAGGACAAATTTACGTACCTACTTTCGGATTTCTAATCCTCATCACATTCAAAATTATTATTTAATAATATTAGTATAACTCATTTACTAGAGCTGAAAGATAAATTATATGAGTAACACATATTACAGCACAGATTTGAACTACATGAATAACTAAATAAACAGTTCGATCGAAATCCCGTCTCGTCGTTTTGCGATCGCTTCTATGCCTCAAAGGGTAACTTTAAAAGGTCTATTAAAACAAACAACATGCCACCCCACGGTCATGGGCGTCCGCTTCGCATAAATATAGCTGAATAATCAGTGTAAATGTACCTAGGAAAGTATAGGATAGACCTATGTATAGACCTATGTGCTAGAAGGGCGTAGGACATGTTAGAGAATCAGAAGGTACACTGAGAAAAATGTCTCGTTACTGTTACTAACAACATTCTAGTGTTATATGTGATAATCTTCAAATATATAAAAAAAGCAGCAATTATCCTTGAGCGCTTAGCGTGTTTACCACCCTCAACCAAAACATTAGATGAGGTAGTGGTCAAATGCTTATCTTTAAGGAAAAAAGTTTATCTTTAAGAAGTATCCTGCTGGCGCTATACTTGAAATTCAATAACATTTTAGGTCTAGCATAATTATTTATAAAAGTTTGATAAGAATAGAGAAGATACGAAGAGTTTGATAAGAAGAGACTATTAAATCGACCTACAGACATGAAATATACAATAATAAACTGTTAAAATCATGGGCAGCTTTTGTCGCAGCAGATGGGCTAATAAATCCACTCGGAACTTTAAACGTATAATAAATACTATTTGTTGACATGACCTTGAGCCGTTTATTAAAAAAGTCTGATAAACTTCCTATAGTTAAAATTTGTTTAGTCTTATTTTGACGCGTGATGTTTAAAATCAGTCAAAGTAGAACAAAATATATTGTTAGTATTAAGAATAAGTACGAGTAAAATGCTATAATTAAGTTGATTATTAATTACATCATGGAGACCGAATACATTTACATCACACACCCAATCACTCTACAACTATAAACACCTTACCCTCGAGGAGAAAACTTGTTTTTCCACCGGGAATCGAACTCGAAACAACTGTTTAGAAGGCAAACGCGCACAGCGGTCATGTGGTTTACCCAACGAAATCGAAATCAAATTTATCTTTTTTGTGAATAATAAATAAAGGGAAATAAATTCCAATAATTTAATTATCACACATATTAATATAATTAGTACTTACTATCTATGTAGTCTAAAATGTATGTTTAATTTATGTCCGTACTAAGGTAAATAGCTATACACGATAAGACCGCCGGACCTGTAATTTCTTTTTTATGCAATTGACCACATTCTCATCTAATGGCAAGTGAAGATTCGACCGATGATGTACCTAATATGCCTGCCAAGAAAAACACCCACATTGTACCTAAAAAAATTTCAGCAGTACACTTTGTAACCTGGTTATACAACAAAAAATGTTGTATCTTATTTGATGTTACACAACAAACCAAAACAATGCAAACTAAACCTAACTTTTTAATGAGTCTACAAAAACCAACACTCCGTACCAAAGAGGAATACCGACAGCGCGACTGAAAAAAAAGTAAAAAGCTAGTACTTTTACTTTCCCAAAATCCTACCAAAATATGCGTGTGTGAAAACTTTTCCGCATTGCGCAGCGCACTGTCGTTTTATTTTGCATTTACCCCGATGCAGACACTATTGATTTTGTCTGTGTTAGGGGGACAGCCTGATAATCATATTATATTGTATTTTAAATCTACCACGATAGAGTTCCTTATGCCGTATACCGCTACCTCATACAACAATTCAACCTTACGCAGTTGCATTAAGAACAAAATTGCTATGAATGATATGATCAGCTAAGGATTAAAGCTTTGATTTTGACCTTGAAATACCCTCGCGAATCCGATATTAAATCCCGAGGGGCTTGTAACCCTTCATTGAGGGTTTATTATTTTGCAAGAATGTTTTGGTCATGTTTTTAATGAAAGTACCTTTGGACAGATGTTATGTTATCAATATGATCAAATTACCCGATGACGTCACTAAGAGTTTTTTTTTTGTAAGCATTTTCTAAATTGATAGAAAAAACCAATTGCGTTGTAAGTGATAACATTAAAAAAGGATGGTGGATCAGACTGGAAATTTATTTTAGTTATAAATAGTAGTAGATCAGTTTGGGGTATCCGGGAGGGCTAGACCATGCTAGTAAGTAGATGTCGTATTTTTTTCCCGGTTTATGAAATCAATTATCTAAGTTAGTCATTTAATTTGTTAAATAAGTATTATTTAGGTGCCCCCACTTAGTGGTAGTGAACTGTATAAGTAATATGATTATAAATGATAAAGTTAGCGTATACGTGAGTCAGTATTTTTCATTTCTCCTCAAACCGTAATGGCTAAACTGTTTTGGATAAAATTTGAAAGAATGTACTAAGCATATAACCAGGACTAATACATTGGCTATTTTTAACTTAATTAACGCGGGTGAACACTTCTTGTTCCTAATATGGTAAAAAACTTTAGTTTTTTTAATACTAAATATGCAAGCATTTGACCACTATCTCAAGAAAGTGATGATGCGGTCGAAGATGTGACATGCTTGCCCAGAAGATACATTTTCACTCTTGACTCAAAGACTCCCAGAGTATACCCCTCGAGGAACAATGACGCAGGCAATTAATTTCTCTCTTTCGCTGTACGGATGATGAACGTAGCAGCAAAACGAGCGAATCGGAGGTATGTCAACCATAAATTGATGACCTTTGACAGTTTGTCTGAATGTTAGATGGTAAAATGGGCATGAGGGAATTAACTCATGTAATTCCTGCACATACTCTCCAAAATTCTAACGATAGAATACCGATAGACTTATCACCATACGTGTTACCGATGACCATACGTTTGTGACATAGGCTCTGCAATCTGGACTCAACTAGCTTATTATCGCCAATGAGTCTTTTTGCTCAATCGCTAATTATGTCTCTCCTTTAGCAGTTTAGGTCAAAATAAAAAGGTAATATATATAAAAAAAGGATAGCTATATCTTTTTTTTTTTTGTAATATTGTAACGTTTCTAAGTTTACCACTTAACTCGCTTTTACTTCAGACTAAGTGAGTACTAGTCAATTCGTTTAAACTATTTTGCATGTAATTCAATATTATCTAGAATATGTTTTGAAACAAAGTCTAAACTCAATTAACAAGGGTAGATTAAATATCCGAAGTCAATGTCCTATCACGTGTTTAGATGCATTATAAGCCTGTCTGTCTCAAGGTACATTTTAAGGCTATGTTCAGACAATAATTAAACGCAAGCAAAGCTTAAAAAAACCGGCTTCACCACTTTATCTTCGGAACCTTGATCAGATTTAATGTATTAAACACGCATATATATATATATATAACTAACTATAACTCAAAAACTAAAGCTCAGATCTTGATCAAATTTCAATGGGACCACATGAAAAGCACCAGCTTTCAAATAAAAAATAATCATCAAAATCGGCTCACAACGAAAGAAGTTATGAGGTAACTTTTGAAGTCGGTTAAACGAGAACATCGTCAAAGTAGTCCACAAAATAGGCATTATTTACGATATTTCAAGAAATTCTGATCCGATCTTGATCAAATTTAAATGGGACCAATAAGAAAGCAACATCTTTCTAACTAAAAAAAAAAAATTATCGGCTCGCGTGGAGAGAAGTTATGAGGAAACACACATTAAAAAAAATGCAGTCGACTTGAGTACCTCCTCCTTTTTTGGCAAGTCGGTAAAAATATATAAGACCATTAAAAAAGTGAGAGTAAAAAGGTTTTGTACAATGGAATATTTAGGATGTTAAAAGCTGAAGCGGTGAATGGCTGCAGCTGTACACCCACCAATTTTGTGTGTGTTTTGATAAAATTTAGTAATAGAAACCAGTTCCTGGCCATTTTTCGCAGTTACATTGGACGAAACACTTTTAGAGTAGTAGTAGTGCGTATTCCAGGTCTAGTGTGTTTACCAGCTTCGATCACATCGTCACTTACCATCAGGTGAGATAGTGGTCAAACACTAGATTGTCACAAATAAAAAAAAAAAAAAAAAAAAAAAAAAAGTTCACTTTGAGAATGCTTGCGTTCAACCTAAGCGGACCATTCACGTGGCAACGTGATTAATTTTTAGGGTTCCGTACCTAAAAGAAAAAAGGAACTCTTTTGGGATCACTTCGTTGTCTGTGTCAAGACCCTTTTTCTCAGGAAGTGTGAATGCGTTTTTTTTTGTCACGTGCGTGTGAAAATTCAAAATATTAAAATCAACAGACAAATAGAAAGACATTGTCATTTATTATTATAAACTATCTACATACAAGTTTGTGTGAAACCCGTTCAGTCGTGACGGCGCGGCGGCGCGCGGCGTGTAGAGAAAACAAACTTACTTACACATTTACACACAAACTTTCAAATTGATAATGTCAATGTGATTATTTACTATCGAAATATTAATATTAAGGCAAAATATTATGCAAAAACTGTTTGTGTATGGTATGCCATGTATACAACACTATTTTCAGGAATTAAATTTAGTAAGCGAGTAGAGTCAACAGCCTGCGTTAAAAAATAAAACATTGCACTGTCTGTGTTAGATCTAAATAAGTTCGTGAAGAACACATCCATCACTAGTGGAGTTTTTTTTTTTTTTATTTTTTTTTTTTAATTCGTGACAGGCTAGTGTTTGACCACTATCTCACCTGATGGTAAGTGACGATGTGATCGAAGCTGGTAAACACACTAGACCTGGAATACGCAGGCTCTCAAGGATAACTGCCGGAACACCGTATTTGGCTTGGCGGCAGACTTTCAACTTGATGGTGGTAAGCTACTTTGGTAGCAAGCCAGGCGAGCAACTCACAAAATGCTCTACCACCTCTCAAATGTCACCTGATTAGCACCACCCGGGGACCACGTGTAGGGAGTTACTTGTCAGAAGCCCTTATTAATGCATAGTTGAAAACTTCTACTTTGGAATTTATTTATTTAGTTTTTGTAAACTAGAAGCCGTCTCATGAAAGTGATGGCTTTGTTTGATAGCAGTTATTTATTTGCACTTAAGGTGAAGCACAGACATTGAATAAGGTTAAGTTGTATTTAAATATTATGTTTTTTTTTCTCAGTGTAATAATAGTCTTCCTTTTCAAACGACTTCAAAAAAAGGAGATTATCAATTTGAATGTATGTTTTTTTTGTTTGCATGTTACGCGATATCTCCGCCAATTATGAATCGATTTTGTTGTTATTTTTTTGTTTGGTAGAGTATACTTCAGAGGTGTTCCCATACAAATTTTATCGAAATCGATCAAGCCAAAACCGAAATATAAGGGATGAGGTCGGTTTTTTTAAGCTTTGCTTGCGTTTCATTTATTATTTTGTAGTTTAATAATATAAAAAAAATTGCACTAATTCTAGTAAATTGTAGATTAATTCAGGGGAAAATATTTTATGTAATTTTAAGTTGAGCTACTTATATTATAACTTTCTATATTTATTAAAATGTATGCTTAAAACAGCTAGACTGCTTACTCTTCAATAGATTGATATGGTATATATAGCGTGGTAATGCAGCAAGCATTTTCATCAGAACTTTGCCCAACACTAAAGATCATCTAAACCATCTTTAACCTTTTTACAACTTAAATATTTATTGTAATTTTTAAACTTTCGCGATTCGAACACATAGTTAAGTTAATTAGTACCTAGTTTTACAATAAAAATATTTTTGACTTTATCGCGCTAATAAACTATTTTTATTTACCTTGACGTTTCGGCCAAATTGCATCGGCCATGGACTCGACAAGACTAAGCTTCGGCCAGTGCAACAAATGGTAAATAAAAATAGAACTTGTTTACTAGTATATTGGTATATATCTTATACCTACTCGTATCATATTCAGTGAATCTAATAATAAAATAATATAATCAGATATTTAAAACTATTATATACATTTTTATTATATTTCCATTTCACCATTGACGATTTTCGGTAACTAGCACTGGTACATTACTAACAAAAAATCAAAACATTGCGCAGAATTAATTTCGTACCTAAATCCAACCACTTCAACAACAGAATAAATTATTAACAATAAACACATAGCCTGTCTACAATCTACATATAGGTCGTGTTATTAAATTAGCGGTTTCTGGGTTTATAATGAAAATTAAAGCAAAGCACCTACAAATCAACGCACTTTGCTGCGAAACTCATTAAATATTAACAAACTTTCTTAGACACATGTTTCTGACTCGCGCAAGTGATTTACCTATATCTTTCTATGAGGCCAGTTTGAGAGCGATAAGCGGAAATCATTGTATAAATGGCCTACCCAAAAATAAGCGGGTATCATACTAATATTTTAAATCCGAAAGTTTGTGTGTAGATGTGTAAGTATATTTTTCCCTCTTCTCACTGTAACGGATGAACGGATTTGGATGAAATTTTGAATGTACTTAGCTCATACCTGATCAACGCGAGCGAAGCCGTGGTGCATTGCTAGTATTTATTAAAGTAACGGTATCATCATCATAATAATAATATCATATTTTTGTTAAGTTCGTTTACAATGTAGTCGTCATAAGGTATTTACTAAGTCTAGTACAATTTTATATTTATGTATGATCAATTTATTTTGGAGAGTGTGTGTATAAATTACATGAGTTAATTCCCCCATGCCCGTTTTTACATCTAACAAAAAACACAAACTGTCACAAACGTCATCCATTTATAGTTGACATATCTACAGTTCGCTCGAAGATATTCGCTTCTAAGTTTATCATAATCATCGGTACGACAAAGATTGCCCGCGTCTTTGTTCCCTGATGAACGATATATTATCTGAGAGTCTTCAAGTCTTATGTGAATACGTATCTTCTGGGCAAGTAAGCTATATCTTCAGCCGCATCATCGCTTTCCATCGGGTGAGATTGTGGTCAAATGCTTGCCTATCGTGCATAAAAAAATTACTTGAGTCGTGGCTGCCAGAAACATTCACACACCCAATCTCACAACCAGAACTAGAACCACAAAATTCCCTTCAAGAGAAAACTTGTATTACCCCCGGGAATCGAACGCGACACGCGTTCTTAGAAGCGAACGCGCACCCAACTCATCCAACGGGCAGTTTGACAGAATACTACCTACTGTTAATGAGGTTTTTAGGTTTATTATATTTGCTAGTTCCTACATGCAGTATTAACGCTAAGCTTACCATACCTATCATCCACCCGCTACCAACCGCACCAGACGTCAAAGGAGCCGCGCCCCTTCCCCAGACTCCTAATTACTAATCGTGATTACATACGTCGCGTTACCCTGTTTACCGTGAGACTATAATTAAGGCAAGTTAATCTAAAGCGTTCTTAGGAGCTCATACAAAATGCATCCGGCTCGTCGCGACTGAAAAGGCTTGAGTGCCTTCGAGGCATCTCAGCTTCAGCAGCTAATGTCAACATGCACTTAGGATGCATGGCTTAAAAAATATGCTGTTGATTTGAGTGAATTGTTTTGTTGTTTAATAAAACTCCAAGAGTGGAAGATTTTGGTGTCGAGGCTCTCACCCAGAGAGATAAGGCCCCAGATTTAAATTTCCACTGCTTGAACTGGTGATGATGTCGCTTTATGTAAAGCAGAGAAATAGAATAGCATATTATTCAACACGGCACTTTATTTAATTACTACCAAAAAAAGCATTTATTTAAAATCAACATAATCCTTTCCTTTTTACATCAATATAATTATGTACTACTTATCAAGGATTTAAAGGTTTCTTGCATTGTCGAAAGACGCGCATACTCGACTGATGAAGGAGCACCAACTGCTCCGAAACTAGTCTCGCAATAATGCAAAAACCGAACTGAAATCATTAAATCCTAAATATATGAAATACTACTTACGTAACTTTCAATATGTTCTACTCTAGCAGAAGGAAATTTAAGTATGAAAGAATTAATTCTTCACTTGTGAAACAATTTTGTGATTTTGATTAGATTTTTTTTTAGGCTGCCCATCTGACTTCAACTTTCTTTGGAAATTCGTGTCACCGGAGCCATGTTTATAAATTTGCATTGATAGTTTTTGTTGTCACGCTTTTTATAAACTAGATTTATTTTCAGCGTAGTGGATTTATAGCTTCAGTTTTAGCTATTTAGAAACCGTCTAAAGCGCTGCAACTTGCAGATATTCTTCTATTATTAAGTGCAGTGGAAGTGAAGTTTAAGCTTCGAAAGGCTAAATTATTTATTTCTGTTACAACTCTGTCATTTTTGGGTAGGAAAATAATATCTTTTCTTGTTGCTGGCCATTTTTGTGATTGGAAATTTGAACCCTCGACCCGAAAAAAAAGGAGATAGACTTCGCGGGCTAACATGTCCAATTTTTTTTTTGTTTTAAAGCTGTTGCTTTCCCATTAGTCCCATTTAAATTTGATCAAGATGTGATCTGTAGTTTTTGAGTTATCTTCAATAATGCGTGTTTAATACATTTAATCTGATCAAGGTTTCGAAGATAAGGCGATAAAGTCGGTTTTTTTGAGCTTTGCTTGCGGTCAGTTATAAATAAAAGGGTTTTGTAAATCCAACCAGAAAATTGGTTACGTATTATCAGAATTTTCTATTTATTAGTTTTCTGGTAGTCTTATAAAACTTAACTGCTAGTCTTTACAAATCTAAACTGTAAAGGTAGACAAAAAAATGTCCTGTTATAGATTGATTTATTCTGAGAAGTACTAAATTTATTGTTATTTAATTAAAAATCTGTGGTATCTAGTAATAATATAGTAAATGTAAAAAAATACATATTAAATATAGTTGTAAATGTTAGACTAAGTAAGTTGAATAAAATAAATCATTCAATCAATAACTAGTAGTCTATTTTGTAAAAAGAAAGTAAGAACAGTAATTTTGAAGACTACTACTATTACTAGAAAATACGCTTCAGAAAACTTTCCGGCAGTCTAGCAAAAAATTATCTGTAATCTTTCAAACAAAATTCCACTTTAACAATCAATAAAGACTGTATTTCTCTGTAATTAAGATACCGCTCAGACGTGAAAACGCCTTAGCAAAATTGAATTATCGTAAATCACATCAGCGTGTGAGATTTACAGGGATACCACTATGGGCGCTCAACGTGAAATCTAATCAGTGTCTCGCTTTAGTGCTCTTACTCCATTATAGCGAAGAGATGTTATTGTTTATTCAGTTGAATAATATTTACTACTAATTGATGTTGTGTACGGCTTGAAACACGTCTAAATTTCGACTTACTTTGTAGTCGACTAGTTTCGGACAAATTTGTTGTCCTTCATCAGGATGAGTCAGACGCGCGATACGCAGAGGCGAGCGGCTCGGGCCTCGGCGCGTGGATCAATTATGTGTGTAATACTCACGATAGTTTTAATTTTCATAATATTTACTACTATAAAATAATTACTTTGTACACGGCGTCACGAATTAATCATTTTTTTTTTTTTTAGTTAATTAATTTTTTGCTTCCATGGCACCCATGCTACGCAGATCTAAAGTACTAAATTTAGAATTATGCTACCTTTCATACTAATATTATAAATCCGAAAGTTTGTGTGTAAGTATGTTTGTTCCCTCTTCACGCAGAACGAATTTGGATGAAATTTTGAATGTTCATAGCTTATACCTAGGATCAACACATAGGCTACTTTATAACTTGATAATAGCGGGCGAAGCTGCGGGGCACGGCTAGTATAAAGAGTGGTATCATAACCAATGTGATATTAAATAGCAAAATTTGTCTATCTGAAATGTCGACATTGGTTTTATTTTTTATTATAATTTTAGGTAAAATCTAAATATATATAACTCAAAGGTGACTGACTGACATAGTGATCTATCAACGCACAGCCCAAACCAATGGACGGATCGGGCTGAAATTTGGTATGCAGGTAGATGTTATGACGTAGGCATCCGCTAAGAAAGGATTTTGATTAATTCTACCCCCAAGGGGATAAAATAGGGGATGAAAGTTTGTTGTACTTCTTAACGCGAGCGAAGCCGCGGGCAATAGCTAGTTATTTATATAAAGTAAAAATTGCGAATCTATACTTTATATGCTTAAGATACATTCTTATAAGCTTAGAAAAATATAAAAGTGTTTTTATATTTCACACTCGATGCTAGAAATAGTAATGAAAACATTTCGTTATCAACAGTCTAGTGCTTCTAGAAACTTCCAATAGATAAATAAACCAAAATTGCTTTTCAAATCAAATACGAGGGTGGTTAAACATCTACGTTTGGTGTGAGGTATAAAATACCAACGAAAAATTCAACGTAAACACACCTAGCGCTCTTAAAAGTTTTTTTGATGTGGTCTTGGGTGATAAATACCCTAGTCATGGAATGATTAAAACATTTAAAATTGCATAAAACAATTAAATAAACGTAAATAAGCAACAATGCAACGATGTGAATATTGTTATACCCATAAGATCGCAAAATATCAAGCTTTTTTGTACTGCTCTTTCTTTGCTTTTATTTTCCTAGAATGAGTAAGAACTACCTAATAATACAACAAAATATTTCGTTGCGGTTATATTATTGTACTATTTGTGAGAACTATAACCATTTAGTACCAATCGGTAGTGAAAGCCCGGTACTTTTATAACGATTTAACAAAAAGGAGGAGGTACTCAATTCGACTTATTTTTATTTGTTATATTTTTTTATGTTTGTTACCGTTTGTGTTTTTAATGAAATATATGTATCAGACAAATGAAAAAAATGTGTCTACATGTTTTTTTTCCATTTATCTAGGAATTTACAAAGTATAGAAGCTTTCTAGTATTTTACAAATTACCGTGTATTTATTATGTGCCTTAGCTTTTGCAGCTGACTAAGTTTGATTTCGAAAGCCAAATTAAGCGTTTTAAATAAAATTATATTTATAACAATCTTGGCAAGGTATCATGAGCAAATAATGTTGAAGATAACTACTAAAAACGATATTAAATCCAAATAAAATCTGATAAAAAGAATCCGTTATTTAGTAAAAACAACTCACTTTCTAATATTTTAGGTAGATACAAGTTAATGTTTTAAGATACGTAGGTAGAATAAATATGTAGCATAAAAATTCTAAAAAAATAATTGTCTCGATCACAAAGAGCAAAATTTTTTTAATAAAAATATTAAGCACGATATAACAATTTATTTTTATTATTTTATACACGTAAAAGTAATAATATATTATTTTTATTTACATAACATGCAAATCATTCTGTAACATCGCCTTGTCTTGCGTAACAGTGTCAGTTATAAATGGCCAATAAATGCATTTCATTTAATTTAATTCTGAATTTAAATAAAACGTAAGTAAAGTGCACTGAACAAACGTTCATTTAATTCTATATTCAAAAACTTATTCGATTCTGCAATAGGATTTAACTGGAACCGTTTCGCAAACGCGTTAATTTCCTCAAAACCAGCTAAGCCGTCCTTATCTTACGATATAAATCTTATAGCCTCCTTATAGCACTCGTACTCGGCTTAAGCAGATCTTGTAGCAAGCCGGCAACTCTACAAGTGCAATTAACTTCGGTCGTGAAAGTCGCTGTAATCCGTAAACGGACCTCCTGTAATTTAAATAACCGAGGATTTAAGTTTCGAACATTTTTGCTAATTTATTGCTGGATTGTTTGTTTATTGCTTTATTTTAGGTTGGAAGTGAAGATTGCACTGTGAAATATTGTCGTAGCACTATTATTTAAATATATAATAATACCTCGTCAACATGGTACTTTTTACCTTGCTACTTTTCAATTCAATTTTTGAGTGCGGTTTTTGAATGAGCTTAATGAAATGCTTTGATAATATTCAATTATAAAAAGTACTTGGCATAAGATAAAACAAAGATTGTACTTCGGTTTTTTTTTTATAAATTTCCTATACGGGCCGCCTCCCCAGGTGACCTTCAAGTGACGCTCGTTAGGTGAAAAACTTCCAAAGATCTCATGCTCTCAGATTGTAGTTTTCTACCAATAAAAAATCCGTCAATAAACAAAAAGGCTGCCCTTTCGAAAATTAACTGTATAAAATCACTGTGTAAGTAAAAATTATATATAACGAACGAAACACCAGGTTAACTAACGGGCATACTTATAATACATAATTAAGTCAATGGATAAATGGTTTTAAAGCACAAAATACAAATTCTAATATTAGTCTTCAGTGCTAATAGTTTTGAGACAAAATGGACACAACTTCTTTATGCTAAAAATAAAAATATTACTGCAAAAATATTAAGCCCTATAAATTATAAAATCTAATTCATAACTTAAATCTAAAGCAATAATAGGCGTTATCCAGACATAAATCTAAATTATTACTCACACTTTAGGTCTCTCTCGCAGAGCTCTATTGTCTTCTGCGGTTTAAATTCAAATCCAAAACTAAAATATTGTTATTTTCGTTTGTAACTTTGGAGCCAAGTTCATTATTCAAAATTAATAATCCCTTAAATTAATTTAAATTCTAAACTTTCTGTTATCTTCGATTTTTGGAGGTAAAATAAGAGATACAGGGTGTGAAATTTAACGCTTGTTTTTAATTGACCGCAGGGATTTTTCACGCGATAAATATTTTACTTCTTCATTTTATACACGATACATTATTTTAATTTATGGATGATAGGAATGACCATACCTAAGAAATTTATTTAAATTTAAAGTGACTGTATAATTGTATTTTTTTTATACATTTAATTAAACTGTCCGTTGGTTCAGTTAGGTGCACGTCCGCCTTCTAAGCCCCTGTATAGGGTTCGAATCCTGGTACAGCCCTGTATAGGGTTCGATTCCAGGTGGGAACACAAGTTTTCATTCAAAGGGAAATTTATACTTCTAGTTCTAGTAGTGATTGTGTGTGTAATGTGAATCTTTCTGGCACAAGTTTCAAGTCATTTAACTTAATGTGGGGGTGAGAGTGAAAATGCGTTAGTTAAAAAAAGACTCTTATTGAAACATTATTAATTTAATGCTATGGTTGTTAGTGAATTCAATTTTGCACTTTTGATATAGCTCAGTAGTATGGGGCTATTAGTATGAAAGTTTATAATAAGTTCATTAATTAAAAAAACAGCGTGTGTTGTAAAAACACACGATAAAAGTGAAACTTTTTTATTACAAGGAAACATTTTAATTATTCATCACAGTGTTACCCCGATCACTTTTTGTCACACAAAGAGGTTGCGGATTAGAATTTCGAAACCCCTCTCATAAAAAGTATCACTTCAAAAATATATTAACTTTTAATAAAACATTAACAATGCAATTAATTACGAATTAATAATGCACTTTTGACAATTATACAGTAGTATAGTAGAGGTTAGCTGCCGATCAGGCGGTGGCGGATTGTAATCCTGCTAGGCGTAAGTTTCATTATGTATAATCGAAAAGAAATATTATAATGTGTTCGCGCCATTTCCTAACGCAAACTGTGTGGCGAGCGGATTGGTGTTTTATCACGTCATGTGCATCGCCACTAAGTCTAGATGAGATGCGATTGGCTGCAGCCTATGGCGGGAACGCATTCCGTGGCGCATTATTGCTGCTTCGCCGCTCTGTCATTGAACCTTCATCACGATATAACTGTCAAGCCAGAGAGACGGCTGCCCCCTAGCGATGGCATTGTATAATTCTAGCTACCTACAATTTTACGTATCCCAGTCGTAGTATACCTTTCCAAAAGATAAATCTAAGCTAAGCCCATATCGATATTCCTGTAACTTCACCTGAGACCCAGTTGGTTCTAAAACAAGAACAACAAACACAACTAACAACGACATGAGTAAAACACCCTGTAGAGCGGACACCTAAAGATTTAAGGGTAGCGTCGCAAAGCGCTAAGTCACCATGATCCAACCCCTTCAGAGAACTCCAATAAATTTAAGTTCACTTGCTATAAATCTAAGTTATACGAACCACATTTTAACTAAAATTTAATAATGTAACGCATCGATTGCTTAACGACTTCCTTAACTGAATTGTTGGTTGAACTTCATACGATAAGGGGTTTTGTAAAATATTTACGTGTAGGTACTTAGTTACAATATATTCGACATTCGTTTATTGATGTTATTTATAATATAAAATTACTAAGAATATTTTTCTAAAATATCAATTTTGTTTTTTACCCGACTGCCAATGAAGAGTTATGTTTTTCGCGCGTATCTTTTAAGTATATTTGTATTTTTTTTATTACGTCGTATCTTCCAAACGGCTAGATGGATTTCGACAGTTAAGGTATCATTATATTTTTGTTTTAAAAACCCAAGATTCCCTTAAAAGGTGTGAAAATATGGCGGATTTTTGGCGCAAATAGTAATACTTAAATAAAAAAAAAACAATCGAGTAGAGTATCAAAATGAAGGCAATTAAACGGTAGGTTAGGCTTACATATTTCGCTGACAGGGTTTTTGATTTTTGATTACATTGACTTGTTTTATCTCTAAAAGAGTTTAATCATTAGAAAGATTTAACAAAAATCTCTGGATCTTAAAGATATTTACAAAAAGCAAAGTTAAACATTGCCCAAATCAACACCATAATCAACAATAAATAAGAAGCTTATCGTCCAAATAAATTACAGGACCCGGAAAACAAATGCAAATTCAACCATAAAAAGAAGGATTACCAGAGATACCATCACAAAATACCTTAGCAAAATGTTATTGCTCTCCATTGAGTTAATAATAAATACTACTAGAGAAGACACATAACATACGACGTTTGCATTACCATTATAATATTTTATTCATAGGTGGAATAGAACTCATGTTTGTCGGTTTCTTTTTCATTTATTTTTGATGCCTCTTACTAAGAGATAATATGATTAAGGGAAATAGGCCTAGCTAGGCATAGAAAAAGCTGGGTTTTGATGATAGCTGCCGAAACACCATATTTATTTTATTCAAGATAGGCAAACATATCTTGAGCGCATTTTCACTTCATGGTAAGTGCTGATTATTTGGTGGTCTTGACCAATTTTCAACTTTATAGTGCTAAATCATGACTAGTACAGGGTATGGTCTACAACCAGAATCATTTAAAAGTTCTTGTACACAATATACTACAATATACAGTATATAAAGTATGGGAAAGAGTAATAAAAAAGAAGCATATTTAACGTATAAATGAAGGCTCGTGTTATTAATGATACAGTTATGTTACAGTTGAAATCAATTAATTACTTTTAGTATGCAGATATATAGAATATAAACCTTCTTCAGAACACGTTTTGAATTTCGATTGATTGGTCGAGCACCAGCAGTACGCAGTTAATTATAAAAAAATATAACCTTGCTCTGATATTTCCGTCTTTTCTAACGCTATGATAATGTAAGTCTATAACATCACCAATTTTACACATTAATCTAAATTAGTATTAATAATTATTTTAAAGTGATTTATGTAATAATAAAGAGTTATCTATCTAATATAAAGTATAGGTACACTGATTTAGTATCGAACGCTAATCCCTGGAACAAGTCAGCCAAGTCATTCCCCTTGTTTATTTGCCACTGTTCAAGGCATTTTTATGAAGAACAGTGCAAACAGCCAAGCACAAACATTAATCTGTTTCATACAACAGAGAAGATGTAAAGGGACCACCGAGGGCAAATATTATCTTAGGGGACAACGTGGCTTTCCACTACCTCTTGGTACCAATTAGAGCGTGCGATGATTTTTAAAGTAAACTTAATTTAGATGATTGTGGGCACAGAAATGTGATTCGTATTTTTCGGTTTCTGTTTTATTTGAATTAATCGTGCTTGTTTGGGACTCTAAAAAGTAACAAAGATAAATAAATGTGCTGGTAGAGGCAACAGTCAAATTAATTACATTCCAAACACAATCTGCTGAATTCTAAATTATATAAATGTATAAATTTCATTACCTACTATTTTACTTAAGTCCGACTATAACTAATTAAGAAAAGCGTTTCTCATCTCACAGTTTAGTAATCAGTGTCCAGTATCGCTACTACAGTAATGTATAAAAGTGTTTACAGTGAAATTACAGGGCAAAAAGAGATCAACATCTAAAATCTCAGGGTGACGAGTGCAGTGCTTTGCCGCGCTGTGTTTTCTATCGAAATTAAAATACTGGGTGGCACTGCACTGTAATAGGCAAGAGTGACGCTTACCAATAGGCTCTCGACTTGCTCTGGACTTGTAAATAAATTATCTAAATTATATAATTAATTTTGACCAAATCAGATCATATATAATACAACATCATAAATAAAACGAGCATAATAAACAAAAGCAGACTAGTTACGATATCAAATCAAATTAAAACAGAATCAAATTAAATAATACAAAAAAAAAAAACAAATAACAGTTATGAAATGTCAGAAGATGATAGGTCAAAGTTATCTGTTCGTTTCATTTGTGTTCCTACCAAGTCTTACTATCGATAGTGGAATGGGGAAATTCTTTCTCCGTGTTACTATTGCGTGAATTAGTAATTGGATGGTAATGTTTGTTACCTTCACATCAATGCTCTCAGCTTTGTTGGTATTTCGAAAGATGACTACTAAGTAAATGCAAGTGTTGTATCTATTGATAATATATATATTTCCTAGACTAAATCTAATCGATTAAGCGTAATCAATGCAGAAAAAGCCATTCAGGTACAGGAGCAAAAAAAAATTTTAAGAAATGTAACTGAAAAACAAATCTGGGTACCAGGAAATTATAAGCAAAAACATCATTGACAGGAATAAAAACAAATTTTAAGAAATATAACTGAAAAAAATTCGCTGGGTACCAGGAAATCATAAGCGTCGAAAAGTGCACGAAGCGGACGGAGCAAATACTCCGAGAAGTGTAATCTCCTACATCTCCGGATTTTAATTACTTATTGAAGGTTGTGGCCGCCGGCTGTATGGGACCGTCTCAGCTTTATTGCGGTTTTCGTCGATTCACTTCAAATTTTGCTACTAAGAGCTTTTCGTCTCTATTATGATAGAACATTGATTTTTCGTTGTAAAAAATAAAACTGATTGCAATGAACAAGAACGCAATCCCAAATTATTATATTTTTGTTAATACTTATTACAGTGTTCGAAATTGAAATATTTTGATAAAATTGAAGTGTTTGTGACCAATATATAAAACTAAAATTAAACGCAAGCAAAGCTTAAAAAACCGACTTCGCCGCTTTATCTTTGGAACCTTGATCAGATAAAAAGTATTAAACACGCATTATTGACGATAAATCAAAAACTACTGATCAGAACTTAATCAATTTTAAATGGGGCTAACGTAAAAGCACCAGTCCAGCAAAAATTTCTTAAATATTGAAAATTACACCAAATATTGACTATTTGTCCTGAATATGTGCATTTTTTATGTGTAGCTATAGATAAATGGACGAAGAGCCATGACATATGATTAAAAACCAAAGTCAACAAATTAATAAACAAGGATGCATCCATGCAAACTGCACAAGCACAATAATATATATATACCTAGGTTAATATAATTAATGTAATAGTGTTTAAGAATTATGTTAAAAAAATGCGCCGCCGAGTTTCTTGCCAGTTTCTTTTAGAGATGGCTGTAATTTTGTGAATCTGGCTGTAGAGTCATTAACCTTCATGAGTGCCTCTTTGGGGCTCATGTGAATAAACAATTTGATTTTGAACGAAGAAGCTGAAATTAATACAAACAAAGACACTGAGCTGACAATCGTAAATGGTTACAGAAGGCCCACTGCGTCTTAAAATCTTAAAGAACAGAGTCTTCACGCCTTTAAATTGAAAAGAGAAGAGAGAGAAAGACTTTAGTCGACAACGAGAAGTGTACAACAAAGTCACTCAAAAAATACCTAAGACCCTTTTTCAGGTTACCTATACAACATTTGCGTCATATACAAGGGAAATTTTTGTTTCTGGTTCTGGTTGTGATTGTATGTGTGATATGAATGTTTCCGGCACCCACGACACCAGTCATTGAACTGAGTATGGGGCTGTGGATATGCAGAAGGATGTTGCAAATTAAATATAGACTATACATAAACTGGACCTTCTAATTTTATTTATACATTATAAGTATAAATCCTACTAATATTATAAATCCGAAAGTTTGTTTGTAAGTGTGTGAGTGTGTAAGTATGTTTGTTCCCTCTTCACGCTTTAATGGCTGAACGGATTTAGATGAAATTTGGTATGTACATAGATTATACGTAGGATTAACACATAGGCTACTTTTTAACTTGATAATAGCGGGTGAAGCCGCGGCTAGTAATATATAAATGTTAATTATAATATGGTTATATTATCTTTGTTATAATAATACCCTATGCAGTAGATGCATGCAAGAAAGTGACCGTGAGACAGTGGAGCAGGTATCTATAATATAGTGTATAGGTATCTACTGCATACAAAGGCAATTAGAAAATAAAAAATAATTAAGAAATGTGGCCATTATTACAAACTGTTCTAAGAATGGGTTCATTATGTTTGGATAAAATACTTAGTGCAAGATTTGTAATCGAGAATCCATGGTAGATATTCTCACTACTTTCACAAACAGGATATGAAGGTTCGAACTTGTATGTATGTTTCACATTTCACATCCTTGACTGGGTTTTGTTCGTGTCACAATCCGATAAAGGCAAGAGGACTCAATTACTTGGTGCCCAGAATGTTGGGTGTTGTTTTTTTAGTTGTAGTTAGTTAGTTGTAGTTGTAGTTTTTGAAGTTCTGTGTAATTCGTTTAAAAATGTTATATTCATTTATGGATTTAATTTGTCACTTTGCGTAACTTATTTTCTACTTTTACGTTACTTTGAACATCAGTCAATTGTTTGCTTAGCTTTTCGCAAACATTAATAAATACGGTTATTATATAAGGTGTTGCTAGGCAAGCATTCTATATCCTCGGGCGCATCGTTTTCCATCAGTGGTCAAATGCTTCCCTATCATAACATAAACGCTTTCACACTCACAGCTTTCCAACTCCTACATTTAGTTCGATGACTTGTGTCGTGGGCGCTGGAAACATTCACATCCACCCATACAATCACAACCAGAACCAGAAACACAAATTTTCCTTGGGGAGAAAACTTGTGTTCCTACCGGGAATCGAACCCGATACCCCTGCTTACAAGGCGAACGCACAACTAACTATGCCAGTTCAAAGCATTATATTATCGAGCATTAAAATAAAATGGGTTGATTGCAAATTTAAAGTTGTTGTAAAAAGTATAATATGCTTAAACAAAAACCGATTTCACGATTATGTCATCAAAATGGAACTTAGGGCGAATAGTTCCCTAACCGTTCAATTAAGACTCGTCTCGATATTTGCATATACACATAAATACACTATTTGCATATAATAAAGGTACAGTCTCCTCGGTGCCAATGACTTCTTTCAATAGACGTAGCAAATATTAACATTGGCTGCTTTGATCTCAAGTCGCTCATTTAGGACCAACGTACTCTTAATTAAGTTCAAATAAGACCAATCGAAGTGTATGTTGAACACATTCAAATCAACTCAGTTAACTTAAATTACTAGACGAGCGGGAATATGAGCGTTAATTAAATAAATTTGTATTTAATCGAGATATTAACTTGAATTAAAATTAATATTTTCTTGTATATATAATAGTATAGAGTCTGCCTTTTATATTTAGCGTAGTTGTAGGCAAACACTATCCTATGGCGTAAGATCATTTGTCGGAAAGTGATGATGCGGTCGATGACACACTAGGCCAAAAATAAAGGATTAGCGCTTAGCTACAGATTTATATAGTGGGGCTGTAAACCATGTACATTTCAGTTCTAACGTTCATTTTTATTTCTATACTATTGCATATACTATTCTATACTATTCTATACTTGCATAGCAATGCCGCGTTAGGAATAGAAATGTGTTTTATTCACCTTTTTCATGTTTATGGTTGCCTAGTACTTTATTATCATAACTTAAACTTAATGACTAAATTATTACATCTTGTATAATATTTGCTTAATATTTCACTAAGAGCGACAGAAGTTATTCTGTCTTAAATAAAAAAAAAACATTTGAAATTTGTTTTTTTTTTCTTTTCCCGGAAACCTTTGCCTGGCTAAGCAGAACTACCAACTAAAGTTTCATCAACATCGGATCAATCGTTTAAGATCACATATTTTTCTAATTTTTTTTTACTTTCACACTCACAGCCCCACTCTAAGTTCAATGACTTGTGTCGTGGGTGCCGGAAACATTCACATCACACACACAATCACAACCCATAGCATAAATAGTAAATAAATTTCAGGACATAATATTATAATAACTATAGCAAAGAGGAAACTACTAACATAGTAGAAATATATCTACTAATTTCGTTATGCTGGCAAAATTTAGTCACACCAATTCTCACTGCTATTTGCTCCATGTTATTTTAGACGGCACCTGAAGCTTATTGGCATTACAAGCTCAAGTAAATTAAGTTAGAATCAGACGCTGGATTTCCAACTACTAAGATTAACCTTGAGTTAAATACCAAATCACTACGTGAGGGGCGGTTATGTATCTAATTGGCTAGATACAAAGATTTAAGAGAGATGAGCTTAGCTCGTAATTAAAAGCATTCGTATTAAGGTAAATAATTCACATCTGGCCACATTAAATAATTTCAAAAACAAATGTATTTTTATACATATAGGTACTAGCTGACCCGGCAAACGTTTTTTTGCCATAAACATTATTTCTAGGAAATATTTTATTTTAAAATTATAAATGGGTGGGGTTGTAGTTCAAAACAAATATAAAAAAATTGTCCAAAAAAAATTGGGTTGGACCACCCTTAACATTTAGGGGTATGAAAAATAGATGTCGACCGATTTTCAGACCTACCCAATATGCGCTCAAAATTTCATAAAAATCGGTCGAGCCGTTTCGGAGAAGTTTGGTAACAAACACCGCAACACGAGAATTTTATATATTAGAGAAGATAACATACAAACTCATTCACACTAACAACAGCACTTAAATTTCACTTGTATCGAGGATGCTGGAAATATTGACATCACAAATACACCCAGAACCAGAAGCACAAAAGTCCATTGGAAAGAAAAAATATCCTCCCGCCGGGAATCGAACCCAGGACAGCCCAACGGAGCAGAGGACATAGAGCCTGTGCCAACTGGGTCATCAAGGTGTCACAGTTACAGTTTGATTTGTATTCACGATGTTACGAATTTGGATAAAAATTTAGAATGTACATAGGGTATGCCCAGGATTAACACAGGCTACTTTTTTTGGCGCAGAAGAAAGCCGCGGAGCGGCCCAGAGGTCGACCCTCGATCTGACCCGCTCCGGCGCAGACGTACGGGGGGGAGGAGGAGGCAGTTCGCCCTTCTCCTCTCTCCTCTGTAGTGGGATCACTGTTGGAGAGCCAGGGGGCTCTCTACCGGCTTGCACGGCTCCACACGTCTGGGGGGTGGCCTTGGTGAGCAAGGTCACCCCTCCATGGGCTCGGTTGGGCCTCCCGCCGGGGCAAGATAGTGACTGCTAGCGCGACCCTATCTTGCCCCACCTTGGCGAAGGACTGCTCACGGTTTTTTGTGAGTTCGAGCCCCACACACCCCTTTTCTTCACCCCTGGGAAGGAAGGGCAGTGCCAGGCATTATCCCCCCCACAAAAAAATAGGCTACTAAAAAATTTAATCAAATTTCTCTTGGCAAATTAAACTCTGCTATGTACGCCACAAGAAGGCCAGCTGTATCTAAGTAATATTTATACATATTCCCGATTTCCAATAACATTATCAAAATGACAATGCTCTCTATCGAAATTCTCTTTCCGATAGGTAAGCCAGGTGTCTGAGTCCTTATTGTCTAATGCAAGTCCCTATCAACATTTACTGAAAAGGCTCTCTGTTCAAATGGAAAAGAACTAGACAGCTTAGGTTTGCTTTTTATTCAGTAAGTAAATTGGTTTCATGAAAAAATCCTATGACACTTTAGTATGTATAATATAAAACCATATATATTTATAAAACATATTTTTTTACAATCGCGTTCACACTCACTGCCCCACACTAAATTCAAACAATTGTTTCGTGGATGTGTAATGTGTATTCGTGGAAATTGTGCTCTTCCCGGGAAACGAACCCAGGCCCACGGCGCAACGGGCAGAGACCACGCCAACTATAATAATAATTATTATTGTGAAGGCACGTCTAAACATAGAATGGAAATATAATATGATCACTCTATTTGGACATACCTGATGATATTTTAAAAATATTAAAAGATAAAAGGGCCTCTCAGCGTTGGCTACGGTTCCGCTAAAGACTCGAAAGCTTAAGTAATAATATTATTATGTTTGTCTTTTATTTCTGCCAATTCAAACCCATATTCAAAGATTCAACACATTTGCAGGAAAAATAAAATTGAAAACATAATCGAAAACTAAACCAATAAAAATCTTTTGTAATACATAGGCATTAAGTATTTTAAAACATTCATCAGGCTCCATTCCATCCTTATCCCAGACCAAAACCTAGCATATATTTGAATTTACAATCGGGAATATATTATTAAGATCTCTGTGCTATCAAATGTTTAATCACAATTAAAAATCATGTTTTTATATAATTTGTATCACAAATTTGAAAAAAAGCTAATTTCACAGTCTTACAACTTCTCTTTGTACAAAAACCACGTTGTATTTGGTATTGTAATAGTCCTTGAAGCTAATCCAAAAGACATAGAGGATTAAAGGACAAAAACAGCAAGTCTGCAGGATTAAAAATGTATCAATTTGGAAATATATTTGTTAAACATACAGATGCTCATGTTTATTGGGCAAACATTTCAGATTGCGGTCCCCTACACGTGTGAGATTAATTTAATATCGTATTTTATAAATGAAGTTCTCACAAATCTCAATAAAACTCTGTTTATTAAATATGAAATGATAGAATAGATAATTGATATTTACTTTGTTTTGAGTTATATTAAATGTTAGAGAGGTGTAATAATATATAATTATGCTCATGTCAATGCTGTTGGTGATAATTCTATGGCATCAAGTATTATATTTTTCTATTGACTTCACAAAAAAGGAGGAGCTACTCAAGTCGATTGTATTTTTTTTTATGTGTGTTACCTCATAACTTCGTTCCACGTGAATCGATTTTGAATTTTTTTTTGTTTGCATGAATTTGCTTTCCAATTTTTTCCATTTAAATTTGATCAAGATCTGATCAGTAGTTCTTGAAATATCTTAAATATTGCGTGTTTAGTACATCTAATCTGATAAAAGTTCCGAAGATAAAGCGGTGAAGTTTTACTAGCCTTTAATTATTATTAACTAAGAACGTGACGGCAACTGTCAATCTTTGGCAGTTATTTATGCAAATGTGGTCTCTTAGGACTCTTCTGATTAATGCTAAATATTATGTCATTGTTTCTCTACCTTCATCAAGATAAATAAACGTAAATAATAAAAAATACAAAGATTGCCTGAAAGAAATTTCGGTTGTTTCCATTGTGCTCTCTAAGGGAAATCTTATGTGTGATATTGCCTGCAACACAAGTTAACAAACTTAGCGAAAGTGTTTATTCTAAAATATAATTAATTATCTCTTTTTAGTATAGATAAGAAATAGGGTGTGTCGTAACGACACACGATAGAAGTGAAAATTTTGTATTACAGGAAAATACCCTGTGTTTATTGTTGGTGATCATAAGTCGACTACTAATATTTTAATCAACGACTAAAAACGCTTGTTAACGCTGTACTAACGCTAGTTTTCAATATTAGTCTGATAATCTTTTGGTGAAATATAAAAACGTCGATAAGCTCTGCTATTGAATCAGCCTCCTAATTAAATATATTTATACTTGCAAAATCAACGTTACGGAATCAAAATATGCCAACAACAATAGACGTATGTGGGTTGCCAAATTCGTAATTACAAGTTGCTAAGCTCGCCTGATAAGATTTTCGGCAATTACTCTAATCGGATCACGCTGAGGCCGTCACTACGCAACAAACCACTAAACTAATCCCCCTGTACGTAATTGCCGTCGTTTCCCGGTGTTCTGTGCTTAAGGATTTTGACAGTAAATAGCTATAGAGTTGTACTTATATGTTTACAGTCTCATTTTACACCAGCTTTGCTCTCGCGCTTAAACTCTACTAACAAACCGATATATGAGAGAATAAAAAGAGCTTTTGTAACTTTTTGATGTCATAACACGCTGCTTTTTTCCAGCTCATTTTTCACAGCAACTGTCATTCTTAACTAATAATCACAAGGCTTAATGTTCCTCGAACAATATATTAAATACTGATTGAAACATAAGACTGGAATTCTACCTAAACAACGATAGCTACATCTTCACTTTCCATATAATATTTTGCAGGGTTAGGGAGGATTGCACCAGCCGAAACGTTGAGATTAGTTCAAAATAATGTTATTTTGAAAATAAAGCGGGAGAAGATGCGTTTTTCTAATAGAAATATAATTGCAGTTTGCGATAATTAAAAAAATCAGCATTCAATATGGAATAAAATTTCAAACAACAGAACTAACGCATTTGCTTATATGAGTTAAAATCTGGCGTATTTATGCTAACTTTGGTGGCAATGCAATAATATGATACCATTGAACAGTTTTGATGATGGAGCTCGAAGTTTGCCACAGGAACTTCTTGATGACTATGTAATGAAACATATTGATCTGAGCCAGTCATGCTAGGCCTAGCGTACCGCCAAACAGCCTTGAGACAGTGGACAAATGCTTTCCTATCATTCATTAAAAAAAAAAAATACGCAGGCATGCAAAAAAAACCACAAGGTATAGTTTGTATTATTCATGTGTTATTGTTTTTCATATTTTTAATTTCATTATTGTATTTTTTTTGTGAAGACTGAATACTTATTTTTGACAGGCCTGTTCGCATGTGTCTGTCAGGGGATTAAAAAAAATATATTATATTGAATTCTTGAATAATATGTTTAAAGTAACAAAACTTACTTATTTTAAAACTATGACACATGTGACTCAAAGTTGGAATTATTGTGATTCTAGAAAGGCATGAAGGTATACATTATTATACTGGTAAAAAATATTCACATCAAATTGCGAGATCCGAACTCAGAAATAAATTAAAAATGTAAGCGGCTGTGTCCCAGCCAGAGAATATTTTTGCATTATTGTGAACCTTCTTCGATAAAGGTCGGGGAGCAATATACCTTCTAGATGCCATTGACATTGATAGTAATACATTGCCAATAAGGCTGGAATCAGACAAGGCGTTAAATATCTATTAAAACACTTTTAATTAAGTTACAAAGCAAGGTTATATTTTTTTTATTTAATGAAACTTCTCATGGGAAGTCTTTAAAATTCTGATCCGCAACGTTTTTGTGTGAGGAAAGGTGGTGAGGTAAACACTACGAGTATTAAGTTACTAAACTTAGATCATCTGAGCCATTTTTAACCTTTTTTATAACTTGAATATTTATGTTGTATAACTAGGTCTTGAAACAAATAAATACTCATTGAGTAACCTGATGAAAAATATTATAAATAACACATATCGTCACTAGCTTTCAATACTTAATTTGAATATTCTTTTTTCAAGATAATTGACTAATTTTATTGACATTCGTATAATCAACAACCAATAAAAAGTATTAAGAACTATTTAGTATATTTACACATATTTTACTAAAATGCTGGGTTGTATTTAGGTAGAGGATAAGCCTTGCTATTCAGCGCGGTAATGGAGCCAGCAATTAGAACATTTAAGATCATCTAAACTATCTTATTTTTTTTCCCTTTTATAGCTGTTTAAATATTGCTATTGTTTAACTGATAATATTAGATTCGATTACGTAACTATAGTTACAGTACTAATATCTACGGGCCATTTATCTATATTTCCTAAAACTATATACAGCAAAGACCTAAATTACTTACAAGACATACAGCTTATAGGTAACTCAAGTGCTCAAGCCCATTACCAGCGGGTAGCGTTCCCATCATGCTGGCGGCATTGCCTCTCTGAATTGCAATGCTAACTATCGTTTAACTTGAACCTGTAAAGTAAATATATGGATGAAAACAAAAAGATAGATATTTTAATAAGTCATTCCTTTTTTATTACTTTGAGTACATACGTGAGGAATATATAAACCACAGATTTGTTAACAGTTAGTACAAAACTGAACAAAACGCGCTTGCACGGCTGATAGAAATGTTTCTAAACTTGCATGAAAATAATAATTATTATTGTGCTGTTGTAGCAACTTTCTACGAATTTCGTAGCCGTTTAACTACGCTTATTAAATCCGAACGTCTAGTTTGTAGACCGTCTACGCAGCTCAATTTACGATGCGCGAATAATCTTCAAGACGTAGGCACTCAATAAGGGCTTTATTTGGGAGATAAATTAGTACTTATCTTGGTATTTCACCTGTGGGCTGTGGTTTGATACCAATTAAGTGGGAATAATAGATATATTTTGCGTTTCAACATAAGTGGGAATGAACATGCGAGGAGTGCAATTTCAAAGCATTTAGGTACGAGTATTTCTTTTACAGAATGATTATATGCGCATTAACTTGGGGTGCTTATGTGTAAAATGTTTATGTTGCGAAGAAATTATTACGAGATTCTAACCGTACGGCTTCTGCCGCACAAATTTAAGTAAAATGGAATTAAGCTAAGCTCAGCATTGGACACACTTTAAAGTAAAGCTGCCGCGACACCATAAGGATTTCAAATTTTATTACGTTTTTAAATTTCTGATAGGTTAGCGACCCTTAATAGATATGATATGATCTAGAATGGCCTAGAATGTCTGGTTCTTAAGGGTAACGACCAGAACATAATTTTTGGTAATTTTATCAAAAGATTTATTTACCGCTTACCATCATGTGAGATAGGGGTTGAACACTAGCCTTTCAGAAATAAAAGGAAATATATTTTTTTAAATTTACATTTTAACGACCAGACATTCTGAGTATCGGATTTATATATAAAAAAAATAAAACATATAGATTGGACAGCTTGAAGATACGATCGAAAAATGAATGCTTTAAAATTTTTTTCTTTGTAAATTCCAAGATCCCCCATCAGACAATAATCTTAGCCTCTACTTGACAGTCGTCAGTCTTACAAGCCGAGGGTTGCAGACACTCTTGACTCCTAACAATGCGAATCGCCGAGACATGAAAATCCGGTAAGCAGATGCATCGATTTCTGTCAAATGTCTGAATACAAATGATTTCACGAAAGCCAACTCTATAACTAAACTAGTAAGGTACTCTTTTGGGTTGGAATTTCTATGGTTTGTTTTCTAAAGAGCATTGTTAAAGTATAACAGCCAATCAGTTCCATCAGCACTTGTGAAACCAATGAAGCGGTTCTAATGCTGTCGAGGGTTAAGTTGTGCCATGCCCTACGTGTAATTTTGAATGCGATTGATAAACAACGTTTGTAATTTACTAGGTATGCTCCGCGAGTTACTTGCGTTAACTATGATAAGAAGTCCATAATAATATGTTAATCCTCGGTATTAGCTATGTACATTCCAAATTTCAACAAATTCCGTTCAGCCGTTAGGCGTGAATAGAAAACAAACATACTTGTATTCTTCTGATAACAGTCAGCCCGTTGGTTCAGTTGGGTACGCGTTAGCCTTTTGATCCGGGGTGTCGAGTTCGATTCACGGCGGAAACACAAGTTTTCTCCCCAACGGAAATTTGTGTTTCTGGTTCTGGTTGTGATTTTGTGTGTTATGTGAATGTACGGCATCCATGAAACATGTAATCTTAGTGTGTAGCTGTGAGTGTGAAAGTATTTATTTTTTAACAGCATTGGTGTAATACTTTCGTTTCCATGATTTGCAAACTTGAAATTGTTTTAAACATTAATTTTATACAATTGGTAGAAAAGTTGTCACATCTTTTATGCTAATCGCTTGGCCAGGACAGATATTTAACAGCTATTATTCTGTTAATGTATAATAATAATCACCAGATAAATTAATTATATTATCAGGCTCAACGGCTTGCTATCCTACTAATATTATAAATCCGAAAGTTGTGTGTAAGTATGTTTGTTTCCCTCTTCACGCTTTAACGGCTGAACGGATTTGGAATGTACATAGCTTATAACTAGGATTAACACAGGCTACTTTTTGACTTGATAATAGCAGGCGAAGCCGCAGGGCACGGCTTGTGAGACATAAGAACGAAATCGTTAATTAAGAAACGCAGTACCGCGCTTAATCTTAACTTTACTAATCACTTGTTTTTTACTCGCTCTCTAAGATATCGCGCACGTAGGACGAGGGTCTGACCCCCTATTACCTATCTCTGTTGCAAACAGTTTCAAGACAAAATTGACAAAACTCCTAAGAAATAAGGTTCATTTTTGCTTAATTCAAATAGAAACCGCGTGCAACAAAGATACGTAATAGGGGGGCTGATCTCTCGCTCCAGTCATTTTATCTCTCAATTTTTTAAAGTTGGATTGATTTGAAAACAGATATTACATTTGGTTGAATGGTTACTCTAATCTCAGCTTGACACGAGTAGATTGGGGTCGATTATTTATCGAAGATATCTATCAACAGAGGATTATCTGTAGACCTTTTTCAATTTACGCTATAATAACTTTCGTGTGTGACGGATTGGAAATACATTTTCTGTTAGGCAAAATATAGTGAAATGTTTATTTTTTACATTATGTTGTGAAAATGGTACTTTCGTCTGTTTTTATACATATGCTAGAAAATTAACTGAGCATGACATAACATATCATGTTTTTAAGCTTAACAGATCCGTAATTAGTGATAATCTATCTATAATAAATAAAGCCCTAAAAATATGATATATGTTTTTTATTTTGCAGTGTCATGTTTAAGTAACATAATGAAGTATATTATGTTAACGTGTGCTATCATTAGTTAATACGAAACTAATGGCAACATTTTCTGTACATTTTTTTACTACAAAATGTTACCTTTAATATGATATTTATAATATAATATAAGACAATTTCCAAACAATGAAAATAAAAATGGGTTTTAGTGATATAAAATATTTTTGCAGTTGAACTCCGATTTTTAATTTATAATTAAATATTTGTGTCAAATACGAAAAAAGGTATATATTATTAATTTAATTTGGGATGCTTCAATGTTGCCTCGTGACTTAAAAAATCTATTATAGACCAAAAATAAGCCTACCGTGTTAAGATCTTCGGTCACATCATCACTTATCAATAATTAAAGTGGTCAATGGTATATTAGGTAAAAAAAATACCAAAACGTACAATGTCTCGTATTTATCAAACGAAAACAATATCCATCGTAGACTTTATAATTAGCTTATTCGTAACCCCTGGCATCAAAAGTTACTTCAATTTTGATATAAGCTTTCAGACCAAAGGGCAGGGCTCGCTATCCCATTCTCGGGTTTCTAATTCACTTAATTTTGGCTTTAAATCTCATATTGCTAAATGGGCCCGGACAATAATTACGTTTGGTAAATAACATGCAGCCTACAACGGGCGTATTACGTAACTTTCAAACGGAGTTTTTAACAATCGGAGCAACCAATGACAAAACTAAGATTTTGCCATTGGCGGCAACAACAAATGACTTTGCATTGTAAAATTATGACATGATGTTATTCGTTTTTAATTGTTGCAAGTTGTATTGTATAGCGACCCACGTTGCGTACACGTACCTTTAAAAAGTAATTTTTTTTCGTTGTCTAGGACATGAGCGAAAATTTTTTATTGTTAATTTTTATAATTAGTTTTTACCCATTTTCAAGCATAAGATATCAAAAATCTTACCTTAAATTTTTGTTAATACTCGCGACTAGGTATCTCAGTAAATAATGTATTTTATAAAAACAAATTAATTGCACATATATAATGTTTTTGAAATGAAAATATAACTTTCAAGTTACCTGCTAGACAAGTAAAGCAACCGGTTGCAATTTCGCAATAAGCCGCCACATCTAACGTCGTACATCCATTAGCGGCCTCTGGCTGGCTGGCTAGCCTATTCGAGTAATTGTATTGCCTCTGAACAAAGGTAATTTTGTATACATTTAACAAGATATATATACCTATAATGCGAATAGGGCCTAGTTTGATATACAGGATGGATACGCTGTTATTACAAGATACACAGGGCAATGATTAAAATCAATAAATTTTAACTAGTTTGTAGGTTTGCAGTCATATAATTGAAGTCACACAACTTGGTATCCTCGCTAAGGTTAGGCAGTCCTTCACACCTCCTTTTTTACTGTCCTTTTTTCTCCAATGATAAAGGAAACAGGTTCTATTGGCTATAGTAATAAGCTTTCCATCCATAGTATGTCTCTATTTCTGAACGAGACTAGGTATATACTGTGAGGTCTTAGTACCTCATACGTTTTAATTATAAAAAAACTTGTGCATATATATTAATCATGTCATAATTTTCTTCTCAAATATCTTTGTTACTATTTTCTGATTCAAATAATAATTATTGTACTCCTTATTTCTGTAAAAGTTTTTCTTATAATTGAAAATTAACTACATATCATACGATCCAACATCAAAGTCCCCCATTGACGTGTTTTATTTCATCGCCGGACAAGGAACAAGCTCTACACAATAGAAACACGATATTATGGACATTCCCTAATAACATGTGTGGACAATCGCCCGAAAATAATATTACTGAGGCCAGAGGTCCCCAAACTTCAAATCATCATATAATTTCTTCAAAGAATGGAAGAGATTGTTTTTTAATTTAAGTACTAAAAGTAAAATTTTAGATTATGACAAGGATGCATGGAAGTTAACGGCACAAGCGCTTTTTGGCGACTACAAAACAAGTAATTTTAAACTTTCACGATTCGAAAACATAGTTTTGGTCACAGAGCTTAATCGAGGAGGCTAGAGAATACTGGTGTCAGTCAGTTAAAGACAATACTCGCCCTGTCCGACGCTGACACCCGCATTGTTCTTGAGATCATGGCCGAAACGTAGAGGTAAATAATAATAGTTTTCAACAGGATCAAGCCCCTTAATAATGCCCTAACTATGCAAAACAAAAGTTAAGGAAAGCCATCTTAATAGTGATAAATTTAGAAAGAAAAAATTATGGCTTGAGGCGGGATTTGAACCCGCGGCCATAGGGTGTCATGCCCTATTGCTCTACCGCTGAGCTACTCAAGCCCCACCTGCAGCGACGAAATTAACCTTCCTTATTATTAACGTCTTACGGGGACTATCTTAATAGTTGTAAAATAATTAAAACAATAAGCATTGTATAAATAAATGATGGAAAAATATGTTTGTTGGAAGACAAACGTCAGTTATATTTGGAAAAGTTACACACCAATTTCGTTATAATTATTATTACTATATTATTATTATCTATTAATATGGTGCCTTATTCTATAACTAGCTTTTAGACTGTCTTAAAGCGTAATAATAATTTGTAAAATAGTAAATAGATGCTGCTACAAATATTTCTTACCTATTTCCATAATAATTCAGCATAAGAATACGTAGTTCTAAATTGAAGTATCTTTCCATCAAAACTTATGATATTATAGTATAAATAAATAATCATATTACATTATATAAAACACTTAATTTATCAAAGTTTGAGAAACAGTGATCTAAACCTGTATTTAATATCCAGAAACGGGTATAATAACCATTGCTGCTTATTTTATTACAGGACGTATATTTTTATTATGTATAGAGGTTTATAAGGTACTTGTATTTGGTTGGTATTTAATTATAATAGTTTCGGGGGTCATTTAACTTAAATAGTCTTGACATTTCCATTACCATATTATTGATCGATAAAAGTGAGATCCTGGTACTTTATCCGAACGTCCGTCCGTCTGGCAGAGGATTTTAGCTTCTAAACTAGATTACTTAGGGATTATTTAAGATATTTAGATATGCGTGTAAATCTTTGTAGGTATTATTTTTGTAAACTTGTTTTTCTCATAGTGACATAAAGACATAAAGACATATATTTATTTGTGGCAAAAAAATTCAATTGAGAAAAGGTACAAATAGTTTTTTTTTTACTTTTTTACCACAAACCGTCCCCAACTCAGCATAATGCTGGTTTAAAAAACCAGTGCTGATGTATATATATAATAGTGGAATTACCGTTGATAGTTTGTAAATGTGCATTAGTGTAGGGAAATAATACAATGTTCAAAAACGTGATTTAAATCACAAATAAAAAAAAATTGACAAACTGTCAAACGTCATACATTTATGGTTGACATACCTCCAGTTCGCTTGTACGTTTACCATCCGTACAGCGAAGGAGTACAACTCATTGCCTGCGTGTTTGTTCTCCGAGCGCTACAATCTGGGTGTCTTCAAGTCTAGAGTGAATTGTATATGGTTGCCTATTCAGCATAAGAAAAAAAACATTTTCACTCCAAAGAAATTGTACTACCGTTTCCACCTTGACTATGACTTGACTATGACTGTTCCGCTACTCTTTTCCAGGCCTTATAGTCATAATGAATTGTTATCGACTTCTTTTACAAAAAAAATAGCACCTGCATTATTTTACTTAAAAGTAGTTTAGTTAGCATTTGTCGTGTAAAGCCAAAATCAAACAAGAAAAAAGTTTAAAATCTAAAACATTTCATTAGACATTCTACAAATGCGCACGAAGAGTTTTGCCTCCACATTCATTGTGCGAACCGCAAAGGAATGGAACTCCTTGCCTGAGTCGGTGTTTCCTGATGAGTACAATATGGGAGTCGCATCAGGTGAGATGGTGGTCAAAAGTTTACCTATCTTGAATAAACAAAAATCATAACCTTTCTTTTTGCTTTGCCGTAGTCGGGTAAAAAATACATTATCATTGATGTCAATATAACGGACATGAAATCAAGTTTCTTTTGGCAATCCACAAAACGCCAGTTTCAATGCTACCTACCCCAATTTCAAGAATAGTTCACAAACACAATACCAAATCAACCGGCCGATTATTACCAACAATTTGAGATTCTACGGTCAGTTAAAGGCTATTCGAAAACGGAAAACGGGATAGAAAATGGGACAACAATGCTGTCCCCAGCAGATCTTGGGACGTTTTAAACAAGGGTTTTTGTCCCAATTACTTGGGACGCGTAATTATTTCCACTCAGAGTGAATAGTTGGACGTGGGGATGAAAAGGGAACTATTTATGAAATTTGCTAATACGAGCATACCTACCAATAGAATGTATATTATTATTATTTAGTTTCTATTTATATCAAGTAGCTTACATTTTGTACATCTCTAAAGAATTACATAGACCACAATGATTTTATACTTCTACCATTTCCAGAGGAATAGTCTTGAAAAAAATGACAGACGAATGGGCGAACAAATAAGAAAGTGAAGTAAAAGGAAGTGGTAATAATATAACGCTAGCATATCAGAGATAAAAAGGGTAATCCCATTTCCATGTTCGTTAACTTTTGCGGTACGAACCACATAAAAATAATACACGAATATGACCACATTTTCAGCAAAACTATTTAAATTAGAGATTAAACTTTATTTTAACCACATTGTTAAACATCAATCATTAGTACTACAGAGAAACTTGCCGGTAAAACTCGTGCTTTTCACAAATACTACTAATCAGGCCGGCCTTTCATTTCTAACAAAAGACCGGGTAAAACAAGAAGTATAGAGAGCTAGGATGAAAAAAAAAAGACGCGTTATGCTTGTTTATATTATTGAAAGCTTGAATCATTATACAACAATGGGTGCATAAAAGAAATTGTGACCGTACTAGTAATAGACGGATGCAATGTTAAAAAATATGTTTGTAAACTAGTCGTTCGAGCCGAACTGTGATTTCGAACCTACATTTTTCATAATAGAAAAAACCTTTTGAGGTTAATTGTATATATATTATTTTGTATAAACTGTTTGATTTCTGTATTTGTTGATCAAGTACAGGATATCGTGGATATTTTACGTAGGTTTCAGCTTTAAATGTGGACCCTTTTTGAGATAAAATAGGTCTAAAAACAGTGACTTTGGTGGCCAACCAAATGGTTATTATGCAAAATAGTATTTTTTAAACAGGTTTCGTGTTCTGCACACCACAAGGGTAGATAAAAAATTAAAAAAATTTTTGCTCTCCACTTACGTACATGGGAGCACCCTTAATATTGTCATTTATATATCCACTGAGGCTGGCCACCCAAAGGGGTTTTAGTAAGAGGAAATCTCACATAACCCAGTTGCTCTCTAAAAGTAGCCGGGTACAACCTTTAAATAATTTCACCCTGTAAAAATAAGACCAAATGCTTACGATCTTTGATCGTAATATCACTTATTGGTAATTTCATAAATACATTAAAATTATATATAAACCAAAAATCTTAGTAACTCCTAACCAATGGTTCATTTAATGCACTTTTTAAGAGAATCATTGCTTAGTGTGTTAATAAGAATTTTAGTATTATATATAATTTTAATGTTTTTATGTAATGCTTATCTCTATTATAAAAAATCTCATGCATTTGTTAAAATTGTTTTAAAATCATAAATTTCTTTACCACCTTATAAGCGAAGGAAATAAAGCGCATCTATATATATTTTTTTCTATCTAAGGTCTCTTAATGAAAACTATCGTCTAGTCCAATAATCTATTACGGTACAGTCCGCTGCAGACGCCATTAAGTCGTGATGAAGAGGCTCTACATATTAGTGTTTTGTTGCGACTAATTTACTATAAGTGCCTCAGAATTTTATGGGCACGGG
Organism: Lomographa bimaculata; assembly: GCA_948107665.1. Lineage (NCBI taxonomy): Eukaryota > Metazoa > Arthropoda > Insecta > Lepidoptera > Geometridae > Lomographa > Lomographa bimaculata. The sequence continues at coordinate 8,867,742 of OX403591.1, read as the reverse complement.
GTATGCAAGTTTCTGAGTTAAGATTGGATGAAAATGTTTTGAGGAAATTCTTGGTGCCTTTTTCTTTCTTTGTGCAGTAGATTTATGTTGCAATGATGTGGTCCTCATTAACCGACGCTTAACTTAGATACAATCAGAAAGATTACTGCATATTAATATGGTTTATTTATTTTATATTTCTGATAGGCTAGTGTTTAGTAAAATTATTAATGAGAACCTAGTACACATGCCTTAGCTAGTATGTGTGTGGAAGTCCTTATAATCATAACTAGTAGTTCTGTGAGCTAGAGACCTCGCTCATTTTGAAATGGCTGAAATATGTTTATTTTTATGTCTTCAACCCCTATTACCCCCCCCCCCCCCATATTTCCGCATTTTGAAAAAAAACCTGAAACTGAAGCGAAAAAAATTCTATACAATTATCAAACTTTCTTAAAATTTACGAGAGTCGGTTGAAAAATGCGACCTGTAGAGGAGAACAAACGAAAATCCACCGGACATACCAAAGCAATTCTGTCAAAGCTGAAACGGAAACGCTTTGCTCACTCTGCTCGCTTGGTCAATTAGCTAGTAACAAGAACTTTTTAATATTTATTTTTTCCGATCAGCAGTCTTAAACAGTACAAAATGCGAACAGCTTCTGGAGTGCTGCATTTTCAGTCGCTTTGACACTTAGAAACTAATTGGTAAAATAGTGGACATTATTAGTGGGTAGTGATAAAATAGAGTATTTTTCGTTAATCACAATACACATTCAAAAAAGTAACAATAACTGTCCGATACTCATATTTAGATAAGAAAATTGCAAGCGTTGAATATCTCCACCACAAGACAAAGCTCATTTTATGACAACGTAAAACTTGGGTCACCCTGCGGCCGGAAATGGAAGGGACAGGGGCGGACAGCTTCCGGTCCGGGAGGCAATGCGACAATAAGCGAAAACAATAATACAGCTTAACCGTGTTGATCGTATCTGAGTCAGGGATAAAGATTTCCTTACCTATATTCGCTAAGTCATGGGTACTATTTGGTAGGTACACAGAAACTTTTGTGAAGTATATGTATTACATAAATTTTAATATTTAATGGGCTTGAGCACTTGAGTTACCTACCTTTAAATTCGATGCCTTATATGTAACTAAGGTCTTTGTTGTATAGATGTACATAATATATAGTTCGATAAAAACTCACGCACATTTTGAACTTTTAAATTAAAATTAAAACGCGAATTAGCGTGGCTCCGCACTCATCCTGAAGAAGGCTTCCGAATTAAGCCGAAACAATTGTTGATTTATACATCGACAACGCGTAAGTCACGCTAATTCCCGTTTTAAAATTAATAAATTAGCCCGTTAATATAGGACATTTTGATGTGCTTAAACGAATAGTTTTTGTGTTTTTTTTTTAATATGTATTTATAGCTCCAATTGATTCCATTTTTATCATAAATTAAAAAAAAAACAGTGTTTATAATGTTTACTCACAAAATATGTCTCTTTATAAAAATTAAATGATTGTATATAAATACGAAAGCCGTCGTACAGGTAACATATTAAAAAAAAGGATTTTTTTAATAAATTGCTAATTTACTTATTGTTTTCTTTGATATGCTACGTTTGACCACTATTGCGAAAATGTAAGCGATAGAATACCTCGAGCTAAATCTAGAATAAATGTCTCTCAAGGATCGCTTCTGTTTAACCTGTTCACACTGTATCAAAGTAGTCTTCTACGGTACAGATGCGTTAATCATAGTAGTGGAATAACATGTTAAATAATTGTGGGGACTTACTGAATTAATTGTTTGGGATGGCTGCTTAGGGCCATTTTGAGACGTTTGTTCCGTAATCAATAAATATTATAAGGATCAACCTATATTATTAGATATTTTTGCTTCATAGTGGCCTCGATTCTGATGTACACTCACTAAATTAAATTTAAACTATCCCTGTCTCTTACATAATAGAAACACAAGACAGAGATAGCATACATTTAAGTGCTGTCAAGCTAGTTTATCAGTTAAAATATAAACAGCAGAAGCAGAAAGGCGCGTGTTTTTAGTCAACACCAATAACATACTCGACTAAGCTTGCATAGACATCTAAGTTCTGACTAACTTGACAGCACTGAAATGTATGCTATCTCTGTCTTGTGTTCCTATTTTGTAAAAGACAGGAATAGTTTCAATTTAATTTAGTTTGTGACATCAGATTCGAGGCCAGTAGTTTATTAAAAACTACTATATCTAATAAAATACAAACAAAACAACAAGCAAAAACATTCATTCTCACAACCGAGATCTAAGGCAGTATACTGCCGATGCCGGATTTCATTCCCGATAGGAGCAAGGGAAATTTGTGTTTCTGATTTAACACTGTAACTGTGTGTGTGATGTGAATGTTCCCGGCTTCCACGCTACGTAGTCTTTGAACATAGATCTCGGGCGTGAGAGTGAAAGCTTTTTCTTTCTAGAGAAAGCAGACTTTTTATAAATTTGTGATAAGTGATGGTGTGGCCGATAACAAAGGATAAAGTCACTATCAGCGCTGTACACGTAGTTTTAATTCAGGTATCATTAAACTCTAATATCTTGTATAAAAAGAAAAAGATAACTGTATTCTATGAAATAAACTTCCTAAATCCCGTAAACTCTCACATTTTTCAATAAAACATATGTTGCCATCACAGAAAAGTATTGCAGAAAGGGCTGAGAAATCCGCAAAGCACCCTAATATTCTTTCAAATAGCAAATGACGCTATTGAGCAAAGCTTCAGATCCGAACGAATAATGTCCACCATACATCTTGGCTTCAAGTTAATACACTAGATCAAAGGGAACATACGGAACCGCTGCGAGCTTAGAATAAACCAATTATGAGAGAAATATTAGGGATCAACTGGCCGCAGGACGGTCTTTGATCACACGTCTTGGTTATACGTCGGTAAAGAGAAGCCTTGAAAATGAGCGAGACTTTTAATAAATGAGTGGTGTTGCCCTGTAACAAATTTTCCTTTTAAATAGGGAAGTAAGTTTTAGTGGCCAATTATTGTCTGTTTGGTTATTTAATTTGTTATCATTGAAGCTAACCACGAGATAATTTAAATTTGTGTGATTTGAAAGACAAAAACTAAAATTTTTATTAGTGATAATATTATAACATTTCTCTTCCACTGTGATGAAAATCAATTGTAACGTAAAATAATATGTTTCAAAATTACATTTCCTATACTAATATGCCAATAAAATAGCAAAATAGTTTTGCTTCAGACATTGAAAAATATTTATGTGCCTACTTTGTTTTTATTTTAGTTTATGTTTACCCATTCCTCACTCTATGTTCATGAGTACAATGTTTGAATAAACGTCGTATTTTTACACGCCTTTAATAAACTTCACTTGTACTTCATATGTAACTTGTTATTTATGTTTATAACTCTGGAAAGTCAATTCAACCCTACTTCTACTTGCCATATCCTTTCCAAACATTACAAATGTATGTTAGGTAATTCATAATGATCATCACATTTTGGTACATATGCATTTTGTACATATGCATTTTGGTACCATTTGTACCAAATGGTACCAAAATGCATATTTGATTAGCTGATCTAATAATTATGGACCTCAGAGGTGGTTAGTGGAACTATTTAATAGTTACTAGTATAAAATTTAAAAAAATGGTTCGTTTGATGATTTTATCGACGATGTATGGTTGATTTGGTGACAACTGCTAACTCAAAAAGGTCGAAAGAACAAATTGATAAGAAAAACATTTTTTTCGTTCTTTTCCAATATAGTTATTTTTATTTCAATAGCACTTAAGTTTTTAGTTGCTCTTGCGCAAAACTGGTTATTGCCGCCATTATAAAGTAGCTGTCCGTTATTCTTATAATAAGCACATTATCATTGGTAAAGATCACCCTATAGCTGGCAACCCAGTGAATTACATAAATCGGTGGCCAGGAGACTAATATCCTTGGAATGGGAAATAAGCCGGCCATAACCGACTAACTGCGCGGAGTAATCATTTTTGGACAGGATATTCACTTCCGTATGGTCCTTGATAAACAGCCTTATTAAAACAATCCGGAAAATGGGATTCTGCAGAGAGTAAGGAAAATTCTCTGTTAGTAATTTTATACCTTAAGGCTGTTTCAAGGCTGTGGTGGTCTTAAAGTATTGTTTTTATTTTTTTGTGATATTGCGCTTAGTTAATTAGGTACTGATGTAAGATCAAAAAACCTTTGACAAATTTGTTGAGGCCATAGACATACTATTCCAAGAACAATAACAGTTCACTTAGTCAGTTCAGTCGACAGCAATGATGTTTCTAAAATAGTTTATAATTACTACCTTTTTTGCGCGACCTGAAAAAAAATCTATAAGTAGTGAACAAAGATAAGAAACAATCTATTTCCGAGCCATATTATAAAGTAAACAAGCGAAAGTTTGAAATTAAACATTTAAATCGAAATTTTCAACATCATACCCCAACAACGTCACTTTCAAAATAGGCATGTTAATGAAACTGTTTTATACACAAAGTAGCCGAATTTTGAGCGTAAATAAATTAAGCGCGATCAGTTCTATGACGGGCGGAATGTCCCGTTTTCAATTAGACTGAAAGCCGGGACGATATGGATATTTTGCAAAATGGGAAAATAATCGAATTTCGACTGAATAATGAGAGGACCCTCGATGAATGGCGACCAGGAGAGCATGAGACACAAAGGGTATTTAACTCGCACTTAGTACTTTTTGTCCATCGCCCCCTGCTGTGAGGCGATGTGACACCCCCTTCTCCCTCGCGATTATATTGTCGTTATCGCCCTATAACGTATGCGGAATATAACATGCATTATCTCTATTGCCAGTATCCATTTACCCGTTTTCGTTCGCTCCTAATCCTTTGATTTATAATATCCCGTTGAAATATAGCCGCTGGCCGCAATTTATTTAAATTATTCCAACAGTCAATTATCGAGATAGCTTTGCGATGTAGGTCGCGATGCGTCCTCTCAACCGTAGCAAATGTTGTTCGTTAAAATTCACTGAGTTTATATAAACATGATTTTCACCTCAATAAATTGGTAGCAATTTTCAAATTAAACATTTGCGTGATATGTGCTCATGAGAAAAGTTTTTGTGTAAAAGTGAAAGTATGGGTTTACGGGCTCCCCTTGGTAGCCCGCATGCTTATTAGAAAAGTCAAACACACCTTTTTAAAGTGGTTGAATATTCTACGTGTATTTGTAAAGGGAAATGTGCAAACATTCTATTGCTGCAAATAATTCCGTGGGTAATATTTCACCCGTGGGTCTGCAAAGTCGCAGAAAAGTTTAGTTAACAAACTTTTTCGCATTTCGTTAAAAAGCTGCGAAGATTAATTTGAGCGTCGGTCGTAATACTTATTTACAATAATCCGACTTGCGGAGAGCGCATGAATTGTTAGAATAAATTTCTTTTTCAGAACGTGCAGAGAACTAGAGATGGAAATGTGCTTACATTTGTCGATTTACATATTATTATGTGATAAAATGTTGCTTTGTAGTAAGCAAAATAAAAAACAAAAGTCCAAGTTAATGTTTTTTTATTTGATATTTTTTATATATATTGTATCTGAATAATGTGTATATATTTATAAGTTTCGTTTATTTTATCGTTGTCCTGTCACGCGTGGTGTTATGCATAAGTTTCGCCTGAAAATCAGTTACTTTACCTGCCCGCTTACTTAGATATATGATAAGTCGGAACCTCATTCATGGGATCACGAAGGACGTTATATTGTTTACTAGCCGTGTCCCGAGGCTTCGCCCGCTATTATCAAATTTAAAAATAGCCTATGTGTTAATCCTAGGTAAAAATATGTACATTCCAAATTTCATCCAAATCCGTTCAGCCGTTAAAGCGTGAAGAGGGATCAAACATACACACTTACACACAAACTTTTGGATTTATAATATCAGTAGGATAGTAGGATTATTGTGCTTTGTTTGGAGTGTTATGTGTCTTGTTTTGTGTAATAATGTAACGTTGCAGTTGTCATGAATAAATATACTTTCCTTCTCTCTTTCTTTTAAGTTAAATCTAATATTTCGCAATTCCAAAGTTTAGTACCGTCTTTAATTTATTCTACTTTAAATACATTTCAATAAAATAAGTCAGAAGTAAAAAAATATTCTTACAATTTTTATTTACATTAAATAATATCCATCCATAACTATTATCATCGAGTAGAAAAATATAAGGTCAGAAAAGAAATATATATGAAAAATAAAATATGTAGTTGGGTTTTCCGTATAATACTAGATATTTAAAAGCGTTTTTAAAAGGTCACAACCAATAGAGTACTAATAAGCCAGATCATCGACACATGTTTGTTTATTCGGCTTAAATATTGTTCATCGATATCGACTTTTCCTTCACTCCCAGCTCTATCTCACCTACGTATGCAGATCGTAATACCGCGCTTTAAAAATTAGATACGTGCTCAGACCAGCCCCTTTATAATCCCAAGAATGTTCTCCTTAATGATACGCTCATTCGTATGGATATTTAAATTTTATCTTCACCTTTGGACTTATACCTAATTGGGATAGGGTAAGTGTTTGTTTTGGAGCGCAATATTAATTGCAGCTTTTGAAGACGTATGAGAGGATGGAGACCAGCTTACTGTTCTGAAAGGTTGGAATTGCCTTAAGGGTCAAAATAAAACGGTGATGTAAATTACGTACCGAGGCTTTCGTATCTACTCTAGCTTATCACAGATGAAAAACCTATTTGTATCACTTGCCTTCGTTACACCCACATATATTAATTAATTGGCCGAGCGAGCGCAAAGCATCTCCATTTCAGCTTGGGCAAAATTGCTTTCGTATGTCCGGATGTCCGGTTGTTCTCCTCTACAGATCGCATTTCGCAACCGATTCTCGTGAAATTTTGTAAGCAGGTTCTATAATTATATAAATTTATATTTGTTGATTCAGTTTTGGAAATTTTTGCAAAATGGTAGAGATATCCCCATGTCTTCAAAATGTAAAACAACATATTTCAGCCATTTCGAAAATACACGAGGTCAACAGCTCACAGAGCCACTTTTATATAATATGTAGATAAAGAACGCGCCTTTCAGGATGCCTAGAACATTTTTTATAGCTTTTGTTTACTCATATGCTCTAAATTCGACGACTTCAGTCGTGGGTGCCGGTAATATTTACATAACGAGAAACACAAACTTACCTTTGACAGAAAATTTGTGTTTCCACCGGACCCGAAACCCACTGCTTAAAAGGCGAACATGCCAACTTAGCCAGAATTCCAATCATATATATTTTTTGTAAGTGACCGTAGTGATTTGCTTGAAAACTTAAAAAACTTCAACTTCTTCTTCAACTAAATCGGTTCAGTAACAAATAAGGAGACGGGTGGGATAGGATATTATTACTAACTTTACCATACTTTTGCCTTCTTATCGCCAGACTTGTATTAAGTGTAGGATATATACTTGGGATATTTAGAACAGTAATTAGGATTGTTATTATAAGGCTCCTTTTTGGTTATTTTAAGTCTACCTGATCATTAAACCTTTGGAAGAGAAACTGAATCCCACGACACAGGTCGTCCTAGTGTGGGATTCAGGGAACCTTAATTAACACATAACATGCACTAATGATATTTAATTATATTTATTTTTAAAGTGTTAACATATTTTGTAACCAAATAATAATGTTTTTTTTTTTTTTTTTTTTTATGTTGCGACTATATGGCTGTCGCACCATAATTCTGCCAATATCGCGTAAAGATAGGAAAAAAGCAAAAATTATATTTATATTCATCTGTACCTTCTCTCCATATCTCACCCATTAGTAGACTTTGTACTAGAAGTAAAAATAGTAACTTAAAGTTACCGGGCATATTTTATAAATAATTTTTGATTAGTTTTAAACTTGAATAAAAACATATTAGCAAATACATATGAGTATGACAATTTCAACATGCTTGCTTGTCATATAGACAAATGGCAGTGCTAGGATTTTTCAGGCCGCCTAAAGGCAGACGATATGTCTTACGACTAACAACCGGGACCGACAGCTTAGCGTACCCTCTGAAGCACGGTGACACTCAGTTAATATCCTACTTAACGGTCACCCATCCAAGCAATGTCTGGCTGAACATTGCTTAACCTTGTCAATCAACTGAACTGCCCGTTGGCTTAGTTGGGTGGCGTTCGCCTTCTTAGAAGGGGTATTGGATTCGATTCCCGGCGGGAACACAAGTTCTCCCCATGGAAAATTTGTGTTTCTGGTTCTGGTTGTGATTGTGATTGTGTGTGTGATGTGAATGTTTCCGGCACCCACGACACGAGTCATCGAACTTATTATATGTGGGGCTGTGAGTGTGAAATCGTAACTGATTATAAACATAATCAGTTACGATTGACCAGGCGGACCGTACTACGAGTGTCCCATAATAATTTAAACATAATTTATGTATTGCTATTAAATATATAATATGTCATATTATTAGACAAATTCGAAAATCCAGTAACCAGTACTAAGTAGGTAGGTACATATGTATAATTTTTTACAGTAAATACTTTTTTAATCATATATAAAGTCATGACGTGAAAAATTATATTATTAAAACAATTTAAGTTGAGACACAAAAAATAAAAGTAGTGAAACAGGTTTAATATACGGTATTATTTAACATATTACCGAGCCAATCTTCAGCAAGGCGGGTGCCACCATTTGCATAACTCGACGGGAAATCGCATGATTAGCATTTTTATTAAACAAGGATTAACTGTAATCCTTTTTTATTCGACAATTAGTGACGCTATCTTGCGATGGCCCCGCTCGTAAAGAGTTGAAATAGCAACCTATTGGGGCTGTAATTATCCAAATTGCTTTAGATAAACCTGCCCTCTAATTACGGAAAGGATTCTTTTTTCCGTCAACAAATTTATAAGGTGCTAATCGAACGATTAATCAGTACAATGGCGTCATAAAAGCTGGCTTAAACTTCGGGGTAGGAGTGGTGATAATTGTTACGCTTACTATTTTAATCTATTTTAGAGTACCGATACTTTTTCATGATTACTTTTTAAATGCTTTCACATTCAGCCAAACTCATAGTTCAATGACTTTAGTCGTGGGTGCCGGAAATATTCACATCACACAATCACACCCAGAACTAGAAACACAAATTTTCCTTGGGGAGAAAGCTTGTGTTCCAGCCGGGAATTGAACCCTGCTTAGAAAGTGAACGGACATCTACAGCACACACCGCCGTAATCATCTCATGTCCCAACGAAACTTGAGTATACATTTTATTTTGTATTTTTTACCAGTTAATGTTATAAACCTTCATCGAAGTATGTTTACTACTACTACTACTGTTTATTTATAAAATGTCTTTAATAACAGAAAATAAACAAATACTGTAAGACATTATATACACTAAATTTAAAACATCGAGACCAATAAATACATTCTGTGACATCACAATTTTTTTATTTTTTTAGGCCCGATAAGCTACGGACCATAGTCTCACCTGATGGAAAGTGATGACTTATTTATGACTATTTTTTAAGGCAGTCGCTTCCAAACTATGTACCTAGCTAATACTACTTTTTTAAATCATCATTTATTTAGGGGCTTTTACCACATTCCTGTATGCCAGCCCCAAGGTAAATTAAATATTAAACATGTGATTGCACATTTTTTTACTGCATGACACTGAGGTGATCCTTAAATGCTTATAAACATGACAACATTAAATTTGCATAAGCCCAAATTAATTTAAATTATCACGTTCTTTTGCATTACTGACACATTCCATAAGTAAATGATGGATGTCCTCTACCGAGCCACAAAACTCGCAATTTTTATCAATAGATTTTTTCATTCAACAACTACAGTTCTTGCATGGATAATGCCCTAAATCTAAGTAATAAAACAACATTATTTCTAGACAAATTATGTATCACAAACAAGGTATACGGAGAGGTTGAGACTGTATTGTCTTGTACTAAATCCCTTTCTCTCTACACCTTATAATTGTGTTTCGGACAATGAACAAATATTATTACGATGGTATTATACCAACATCCACAGGAAATTTAAATAATCAAAGAAAACAGTACCGCAGTATTACATCTTTTCCCTTCGCTTCCATAAACTTGTAATAGAAAAACCCAAGCACCAAGACCAGCCAGATCAAATACGCGACTCGAGTACCAAGTACAGGTGGATGTAATAAATCAGACGCGATCAGGTTATCGACGTGAGTCGAGTATTTGCATACTGAGTTTGTGGGAACTATCGGCGGCAAGATTGATGTTAACAGATGATCTTGGATGTGGAGGCATAAGTTGCACCTTTCCTAGGTGCACCTATATAGTGAAAATGTTCCAGGTATAATGCTTTATTTGTTTATCAAATTTCATGTAATTTTTCGATTTTAATTTGTTATTCTGTCCCTTAAAGCTACCGATTTTGATTTAAAAATCAATTTGTCGCATATTTCTATAAAAAAAATTATAACAAGACCAATAAACAAGTCAACCAAAACTCCAAATAACCTGACTTCAAAAAATGTGATCCTACTTTTTATGAAATCCCCTTTTAATTTCCTCATTTTGGTTCCCTTCTCGATGATTCAGTAATTTTTTTTTCTAACATCTATCTTAAGACTTTTGGGTTTATAAGACGAATATAACAATACCTTAAATGTCGAGAAATCTATTAAGCCATTTTGAAGATACGATATATTAGTGAATAGGTTCCTTAACCTTTTAGCCAAGCATGTTTCATATTCGGCCGCATCGTCACTTTCCGTAGTGAGATAGTGGTTTAATGCTTGCCTATCTAGCATAAAAAATAAAGAAACTAAAAAAATTACATACAAGATACGCGCAAAAAATCAGAATTTTTTTGGCAGTCGGGTAAAAACATTAAACACCCGAACCACGATATTCGACCTCTATCTTTTGTTAATATGGAGAAAGCACAAAACGCGAATAATTTTGATTTCACTTGAAAACCCATTTTTTTTTGTAAATCCTACTTCTGTTCGATAGTTTTGATTCGATTTTTTTCGGGTGAGCTAAGCTTACTATCAGCCAAGTTAGACGTTAGTAACTTAATTTGTGGCCAAAATCTAATCTTCAATTCTGTATTACGTGCAAAGTACCTATTGCACGTTTAGCAAAAGAAAGAGTTACTTACATTGCTAGAACATAATCCGTCTTAAATTAGATATAGATATAGTTCCGAACTCGTAAGCTCCGCAGTGAGATTAATTGGATTCCGCCCGATGGATTCCAGATAATAAATCTTGCTGTTTGGAGTAATTCGTATGTGATAGACTTGCGGTGGGGTGATTAAACTTATTTTGGCAGGGTGCAAAAGTCGAGCCGTCCCTACGTTTTGAATACCCAAACAAACAAACGCTTTCACTTTTACAGCCCTACACTAACTTGAAAGCTTTGTATCGTGCTGGGTGCCGGAAACATTCACATTATACACAATCTAACCCAGATCCAGAAGCAAACATATTCCTTTTGCTCCTGACGAGAATTGAATATAGGATTCAAGATTTAGCAAAAACTTGCCCATTGCGCCGACAGGGTCGTCTTTTATCTCTAATTAGATATCAATGAGTAAAAAAAGTAATTTATTATTGATCACTAGCCGTGCGCCACGGCTTCACCCGCTATTATCAAGTTAATAAGTAGCCTATGTGTTAATCCTAGGTATAATCTATGTACATTCCAAATTTCATCCAAATCCGTTCAGCCGTTAAAGCGCGAAGAGGGAACAAACATACTTACACACAAACTTTCGGATTTATAAGATTAATAAGATAAATAACTGCTTCAATCATCAATTTTGCGGCAGAGAGCGTCTTTATTGCCTGAACAATATAATTTAGACTATCCAAGCTTGGAGTGAATAGATATTTTCTAAGCAAGCATCTTTGGCTGCATCATGGTTTTCCCTCATCAAATGAGATAGTGGTTAAATGCCTGCTTATCTAACATAAAATAAGAAAAATGATCTTCCCTAAAACTAATAAAATATCTAAAAATTATGGCTGTAAACAGTACCTGAATCTTTTGCGGGCATCTTCATTCCACCTTTGCAGTTGTTATAATCTCCAGACCTAACGACCATTAAGTCCTTCTTACGACAATTAATTATTATAATACGGCAATTTCAGAGTAAAATCTCTGCGAACTTCTCTAAATGAGTTATATCTCTTAAAGAGTTATCATGCTTATTATCACAGCAATAAAATTAAGAAACTTTAAAATTCTTAACTTGAGTTACGTGACTTTTGACTGGAGCTGCTTGGGACGTTCGTTAAGAATGTTGAGTTACATTTTATCAGTTCATTATTGTGTTTATTTAGAACTTTAAAACTTATATAAGATGTGATCAAGTTTTTTGATTCAAATTTCTTTCTGTTATCTGGTATATCAAAACACGTTTAGGATTTTTTGCCTCGAAAGTGAAAAATGGCGTTGTTTATTTAGTAATATTTTTCTTACGATTGTTCGAATGTTCTCTTGTAATAATGGTGTATCATCTGTACCGGGACATAATTAGTGTTAGTATTTTTTTTATTCAGTATAGGCAAATGCTTAACCACGTTTGTATAGAAAATACCTGTTTATCCCTGACTGAAAGACTTCCGGATTATACATACTTAAAGGTAAACTTAAATTCGGGTAAGAAATTCCACCTCAGAGGTAAGCATTATAAATAAATATATATATAATATTCCACATCAACGCAAATCGCTTGCATTGTTGTAGAACATCAACTTTATAACGATGTTTAACTGCAGCTCTTTTGGTTGTCCGATGATTTAATGGGAATAGCAGAATCATATTATGCAATTCTACCGCACGATCTCCGAAATGTATTCGATAAGACCTTAAACTTTACCATCGATGATCTACATATTGAGGCAATCGATTTTTTTATTTGAGAGTGGTAAACTACGACTGTATTTACTGAAATTCCAATTCCATAGCATCCAAACAATAAACTTGAAAGCCATAAGAGCTATCATTAACTTTTGCGACCTTTCTCGCATTCATCTTAAAAACGCATTAATACTGGTCTTATTTATTGCAGCAGTTTTATTCGATGCTACGCCCACTCTTTTGCGGGCAGACAATAAGTTTTCACGAGCTGAATAGAGGCGAAGATTGGAAAGAATTCAAAGCACTTTTTTGTCGAAATTCGTAAAAAAATGTTTTTGTATTGTGAGTGGCGCACAATGGCGGATGGAGGAAATGAGAGTCTGGGCGGAGCGGTGCTCAATTTAACTGGTACTCGGTCCGCCGCCCGCCCTATGTCGTCGCATACTTTGAATGAGTATTTCAGCTTTTTTCAGCGACTCAAACCACAGTATTACCATTACCGAATTTTGCCACTATAGAGAAAATTACCAGTTGATTGAATAATACTTTTGTAAATTTTACAACAGCAGTTAAAAAAATATCGTCCCGGATTAGGTATGTCTTGGTTCCTAGTCCATGGGTATATATCTTATTTATCTATGGGTATTATTTGAGTGCTGAGTGGTGGTCTGCTTATTTGTTACTGTTATATTAATATGATTCCGGCGGTACTATTCCTAAAACCTTGATTGATTTAAATTTGACAATGTTTATTGGAGATATACGCGAATATAATACATAGGTACAACATACACAAAAAGCAATATTTATTGGAAAAGAAAATCTCTTAATGATATTTGGAAGTGCGTAACAATAATAAACTTAGAATATTTTTGATGTGCTAATTTAAAATAATAAAAGATATACCTATCTTTTATTAATTTCGGGTGATACTTGTATCACCCAAGTAGACACGCAACATAATTCTAAACGAATTATGTCTCAAAAATCGGTAAGATTAGTTACTGCAACCAATTACACAATCATAGCCTGCATATTGTGCACCCAATGCATGCAGCGAACAATCAGCTGGAGATATAACACCTCATTGAGCATAAGCTGCTGATTACATACATACGGTATTGAATATAAAGGGTGCGGTGACAAGTTAATAATTTTGTTCATAACACCTTTTTAATTGGTAATTTATAAAATTACAAAACTGTCCTATCGAGTGATATCCAAATCATCAAATAAATTAGACGGTTCCTGGTCGCCTAAAACTCTATTGTTTATTTGATAAAGTTATTTTTAAAAACCTTACTAACTTAGTCCATTTCTAATGGCAAAATTTTTTTTCAAGACTGTAAGGGCCATGATTGATATACTTATTTTTTAAACATCCAAAAAATAGACGAGTTAATATGCCTTAAAATGTGTAATGCATTCGCGCGAAGCGATCCGCTATCACTTTCATTATAAGAACTGCATCTCCGACCTTCCAGAATGTACCAATTCCGATGGCGAACGAGCTTGAGATTCTTGGCGTTACCTTATCGTTGAATCTGAATTTTGGCACATACGTCGAAGCTAGAGCTCAACTGGCCGCTAAGAAACTGGGTATCCTCGCTAAGGTCAGGCAGTACTTCACTCCGGGGCAGCTTCTTAACCAATTTCAAGTTCAAGTTCAATTGTGAATGGAGTCTAGTGTGTTTACCAGCTTCAATCAAATATGCTCAATGAGGTGTTATATCAGGTCTAGTGTGTTTACCAGCTTCGATCACATCGTCACTTACCATCAGGTGAGATAGTGGTCAAACACTGGCCTGTCACATATAAAAAAAAAGAAAAGTACTGCGGTCACATCTGCGATGGATCCGCCAAGTACCAGTTAGAAGCTCTTGAATCTATTGACCGACAAGCGAAAAGACTCATTGGTGACAGTAAGCTAATCGAGTACAGGTTGCAAAATCTCGGTCACCGACTTAAGGTGACAAGTTCATCGACATTCTATCGCTTATGTTTTGGAGAGTGTGTACAGGAATTACATGAGGTAATTCCCCCATGCCCTTTTTACCATCTAACAACAACACAAAATATCAAACGTCATCCATTTATGGTCGATATACATACACCGTATAGCAATATGCCTGTGTCTGGGAGTCTTCAAGTCTTTAATGAATAGGTATCTTATAGGCAAGCATGTCACATTTTTGGCCGCATCATCACTTTCCATCAGGTATATCAGGATAGTGATCAAATGCTTGCCTATTCCGCTAAAAAAATTGAACGCATTACCGAAAAGTACAATATGATGTTGTTCAAGAATAGAGTGAATAGGCTAGCTTGCTCAGTAAGAGTAAGTAAGTGTGCTTCATACTCGCATCGTGAGATTATGCGTTTGACACGCTGGCTTAGTCACACATTAAAAATAAGTCGTCTAATCTCTAAGGAAGTGATTTATAAAATATTACAATATTGGCTGTCCACAGCAAAGTCTCGATACAAAGACCTAATAAACATACCATAGCTAAACCAACGTTCTCCCCTTTGAAAGTGCCACTCATGCTAAAAATCCAATCACTACCCGATCGAACTTCCTTTGCGCACTAAATAGACTCATAAAAGCATAACGGTTTCCTAAAATAGACGAATAAAGGCGCACCAAAAACAACACAGACTGTAATCTAATCACCTCATGCACCGTGCATACGCTCCGCTGAAATTTAATGTTTCGCCTCTGCAGCCTGGAACTTAGAAGGAGGAAACAAAACGTGGACTGGGCAATTTGATAAATTGAGGTTGATTTTGTAGATGAAGAAAAGAAGAAGCAAACAAGAGAACAAACTAACAATCTATCGGTATTCTATTATATTCTTTATGCCACATCTTCGGCCTTCGGTGTTCAAATGCTTGCCTATCGAGCATTTTTTTTTGTACGATAGGCAATCGTTTGACCACAATCTCACCTGATGGAAAGCGATGATGCGGCCGATGCTGCGTGCTTGCCTAGAAGATACCTATTCACTATCGACTTGAAGACTCCCGGATTATACCGTTTGGAGAACAAAGACGCGGCCAATGAGTTCCACTCCTTGGCAGTTCAGAAAACAAAAGATAAAAAAAGAAGCTAAACGCTTTGAGCGAACAAGAGGTATATCAACGATAAATGAAATCAAAAAATCAAAATCATTTATTCACATGGGCCCCAAAGAGGCACTCATGAAAGTTAATGAATCTATTGCCAGATTCGCAAAATTACAGCCATCTCGAGAAGAACCTGGCAAGAAACTCGGCGGCGCATTGTTTTCTCATTAATTTTTTTTAAAAACATTCTTAATTTCTAATACATAATTTTCTTAACCTAGGTGTTATTATGGTAGTCGCTAGAAAGAGCCTGTGCAGTTTGCCTCCATGCAATATAGTAGTAATGGATGACGTTTGCCAGCTTGTCTTGTTGTTAGATGGTAAAACGGGCATGGGGGAATTTACTCGTGTAATTCCTGCGCACATTCATAAAAAGAACTGAATAATTAAAAAATAAGGGAAGGTTTGAGGGCGTTTAAAGATATTAATTTCTTCTTTTTGTCAATAATGCATAGGTACATTGTTTTTTGATTTAATGTTAATTATTGCCGAAAATAAAATGTAATTAAAAAAAATATTTCAATATTAATGCGATTTGAAAATGCGAGCAGGTTCGAGCAATTTTAAACTTTTTAATTTTGACGTTCTTTCTGTGACATCAGTTTAGCCAATAGCATGTGTTTCGCTATTTTGAATTTCCCAGCATTTTAATAGCATTTCATTCATTAAAATTTCTTAGAATGTTTTAGATGCAATTTTATTTTAAAGATTCACAACATTAATTACACTCACAATCGCAACCAGAACCAGAAACAAATTTACCTTGGGGAGAAAACGGGTGTTCCAGCCGTGATTCGAACCCGATACCCTTGCTTAGAAGTCGAACGCTCGCCCAACTACGCCAACGAGCAGTTCTTTGTAGCAGCAATTGTGTCTAAAATTATGTCTCTACTTAAAAAAAACATATTCCAAATGATACAAATTGCTGTTCATTATTTTTACCTTGCTTAGCTATACTACATATAGAATGTTTTTATGTAATTATACTAATTGAATCAATTTTGAATATAATATTTACATTGTGTGCTTATCCAAAGCTTACACGTTCTATGTCCGCTCTCATGTTGCCTTTGAAGCATCGCATATTAGCCGTCATCTATTAGCATAAAACACATAATGGCAAAACAAGCCAGAACCTTTTAATTAATTACATACAAGGTATACAGATAGCTTCAAACATTTTTAATACCATCTCTGCAAATATCCTGAAAAACAACCTTCAAAAAGGTCCCGACGGAACTGCACTGAAACGTAATTAAAACTTCCTGTATTGTTAAAAACTACATTTAGAGAGAGAATCTCATAAATGTTTACATAAAAAAGCATTGGCTGAACAAACAATCTCCGGGCAAAACTAATTTGTGCGGCGCATTCGTGAGTTGAGACGCTTGGTGGGATCTCTCTTTTATGTTTTTCCAAGGGTTTAATATAAAAATTACTTTTCGCATTATCATATTGTGTGCCTGGTACTTTGGTACCCGAGGGATTGGGTAAGTCGCAGTATGGGGCACGCCTTTTGCTCGTCGACGGATTATCTCATGCGTGTCAGCTGCTCCCGTTTCTGTGGTCCTGGTGCTTAGCTGTGATATAGCGAAGGAAAACAAGCGCACGCTTCTTATTAATTTTTAGGGTTAGGTACTTATTATTATGACGAAACAGTATTATAATAATGTAAATTTAATTAATGTGCTTGTTGGACTTTTATCTTATGATGCTTTACTGAAACAAAGTGAAATTATCCTACTTCTCAAAAGTATCTAATAAATAACAAGTGAATGCAATATCTGATATCAATAAAAAATGGAAAATGGAATTCGTCCATAATTAACAATAATTGAAAATATTATTTATGTTACTTTTACCCGTTGAATTTAAATGATACAAATTTTTGGGGATCTTACGCCACTACACTGGTTACTAAATTGTGTGGTTATCTCCATACTTAATCATAAAACATGTGAACACAAATATATTTTATTTGGTTTTTCAACATTCTTTTCGTTTTAATCTCATTTATAGTCTGATGGACCATAAATCAAATTCCCTTTATTTAAAATCTTTAAATTACTTAATTCCCAGTGGTCCTCCATTGTGTACACGGGGAATAAACCATGTTATTCCAGTATGTTTGTAGTACCCATACAATGCGGATATTAAATAATCTACAATTTCAACAAAAAGTATCGAAAGAAAGCAATCTTAACAACATTATCGCAGCCCTACCGTGACCCTGTTTCTCAATCTTTTATCGCTCGCATATGTAGACGTTTGATTCGTTTCCCCTCATATCCCTTTGATTATTGTATTACGAAACGAGGGAAAGAAATCTTACCCCGCACTTTTGTAACGTTATAATCTATTTATTGTCAGCAGCCCCGTAATGAATGATGTTTTGCATCAATGCTGACGTGAGTGTTTTCGCTTTTTTGTGACTGTTCATTTTTTTGCTTGTTAAAAGTCGACTGACGTCGCTTTCATGTGAGCGAGCAATCAAAAATGAATTTGAATTATGGCTTGGTTTATTGCGTTTTTTGTTTTGGGTGGAATTAATTTAACGGAGTGAAGGAGGGAAGTGAATGAATACCTTGTTTTATAAGGTTATTCATTACTTAAATGAATCAGTCAATTACATAAGGTAATCGTCATCAATCAATGACCTTTATCAGCTATGAACTGCCCGTTGGCTTAGTTGGGTGTAAGTTCGCCTTCTAAGCAAGGGGTATCGGGTTCGATTCCCAGATAGAACACAAGTTTACTCCCCAAGGAAATTTGTGTTTCTGATTCTGGTTATGATTGTGTGCGTAATGTGAATGTTTCCGGCAACCACGACACAAGTCATCAACTTAGTGTGGGGCTGTAAGTTGTGGAAGGGTAAGTTAAAGTTATTGTAATGAATTTAACTGTAAGTGGTAAAATATTTTGTGACACATCATATCTCTATGTAATCATAGCGACAAAGCATATACTCGTTAGGTGAACATTTATTAATTATAAACTTACTAAAAATTTTCACGTATTTATATTGCAAATATGGGACCACAGTGTTAATACTGAAAGGTTGCTGAAATTGAAGTCCAAAAATATTAAAAAAATATTATACAACATTTGTAACAGACAAAGCTACTTTCTTCAATTTTACTCAACCCAATAAAAGAAATATATTCAATAAGATTACAAACAGACTGATGAACCCAATATCCAAGACAATAACGTCAAAAACTTATAAGAATGAGCCATTTCGCCTTAAGCCACCGAATAAACGTCTCCTTAAAAACAAATCTGTGTCACGCTCAGACGCACGCGTGTTTATATGAAGGGGAGTCTACAAAGGAAAGCAATTTAACAAAAATAAAAAATGCTATATTGGAACACGGGAGAGAAACAAATGATACGGGAAATACTTAAATCAATGGCACTGATGCGAAATTGGGAAATGTATCTACAGTTACAGATATCGTTATGTCTTTCGATATGGAAAGGGGCGGCAAATTAGATTTTTGATTATACGTGCTTTAGAAATATATCAATTGAGTAACGGTCTTTAGAAATATTTTATCGCTTCCACGTTTGTTTGTTTATGCCGTTAAAGATTACGAATTTGAAGTCAATCAAGCGTTTCTTCATGTCATCGGCTAAAAAAATATATGCACGAACCGCAAATATCGTACTCGTCATCATCTTTTGTCTTTTACAAGCTTTTATTTAGTTTCACCTGTAACGGGACAGATATATCTGTCGTGTCGGTTTGTAATCAAATCTTGCAATCCAAATAACACCTACTCCCGATTGGACTCAAATTTGGTGTAGTTAATTATCTTCGGTGACAATACAATGATATGGTACCATAGAGCTGATCTGATGATAGAAACGGAAGATGGCCATAGGAACTTGACAAGATAAAGATGACTGAACTAAACAAGATAAAGAAATCGAGTTCGGGCTCGTTTGACTCATCTTGACGAGTTGTTTGTTTATGTGAATTTTTAATCTTATTTATTTACAACTGGCTAAAGCTTGCATTTGAATTTTTTTAAAGAAATACTGGTTTATTGTGCGGTTGCACTAAGCATGCACAAACTTACTAACGAATTGACATAACACGAAACGGTTCAATACTCTTACCATTTATATTATAAACATCCTGTCATTCAATAAACTTAGCCAATATGTGTAGAATATATTTGCGCTCCGAGGGAAAAGAACAATAACATGTTGAGAGTATCTTATCTAACAGCTGCACTTTGCAAAAAAGTATGCATTTAAGAAAATTCCAATAAACTGGCGTGTTTAAAATATTATTACTACGAACCAAAGGCGACAAAGATCAAAATTAAAATATTAAAATTCAAGTCCAGACGTAGCAAAATCACCCATTCGCTAAAAAAGTCAGTCCTTTTGAATTCTCCTATATAAAATACCGTTTTCAGAGTGAAATATTTTCACTCATTTGCATGCACGCCGCACCGTTATTGCTACACGCTAAATCACGAAAATGCAAAATTTCAAAGGTTCTCTATGTTAAATAACTTGCATTAATATCAGGGATGCTTGATAAACGGCATGGCAAATATAAGCTGTAGGCTCCATTCGTGAATACAAAAATTACGTTCCTCATTCGTATTTTATCTCGTTCAATTGACATTAAAATACACTATCGAGATTGCTCTCAATAAAATTTGCGTAGCGCCCATTTGGAAACGATAAATAATTATAATTGCGCATAACTCGACATTTTGTTAAAGTTTTATTGTGTCTCTTGGCAAGAATATTTCGCTTTATTACGTTCTGTTATATCACTGAAAGTGTGCTTTAAAACAGCTCCATCACGAGGAGAAACTTGTCTCATAGCGTCTGAACTAAAGCCGTAAAGTTTATGCAGTGACAACATATTTCAGAAACGTGGAGCCTTTTATTAGAAGGAGCCAGATGATCGCTGAATCCCCTTTCTACAAGTTTAAACTTGAGCTCGTATGTATTGCTAAAGTTTTCGGCTCAGCGAAAGTACACAAGAACGCTTTCAAAAGAGTAGTATTAGATTTTTTCGCAGATTTTGTTCGGATTACTTCCACACGACACTTGGCAATCAGATCTGTGTTACGAGTAGTCTGAAAGGATGTGACGATCCGATTTTATGCGATGGTTTAAGATAGTATTTGATAGAGGTAGCACCTACCTACCTGTCCTATTGTTTGTTAATTGTTAGTTAATATAAGGAATGCCAGTTCTTATATCTGTTCTTACTAATTATTGTGATTGAATGATTCCGACACCCACGACATAAGTCATCGAACTTAATGTGGGGCTTTGTATGTGAAAGCGTTTATGTTTATCATCTATTTTTATATTCATAACGACTTACTATCTATTTTATATTATATAGTATTATATGTTTATTTATATTTACATCTAATAAGTTTTCAATGTAATTGTTTTATTACATTGAGACATGTGACATGATATTATAACGTAATAATTTTCCTGAATTTTCAAGAAAAAAAGCGCCAAATTTTTATTTAATTACTATAGGTACTAATTGACTATAACTTAACTCTAAATATAATAATCCAAAAAGGCTCGTCTTTAGCAAATTAAATGACATAATAATAGACAAATACAAATTGCCATGTGAACAATCTATGTACAAAGATTAAACTATATAAAAAGATGTTGCTTTCGCCAAAATTATTAAGTTAACAACTTCAATGGTACATCACGCATCACCACTTAAATAGTACAAGTGACATCACGTCCCTCAATATATTAAACCGCTAAAGTAATATATATTTACGGCGTACAAATGTATCACGGCGTTTGCATTTTACGATTGCACTGAAACAATTTGTATTCGAGACTCGTAGGGGCTGTAAAAGTTCTGTCGTTGTCTGGTGTGTCCAGTACCTGGGCTTGTCTACTGTTAAAGGCGATTTGGAAATACTGTGGCTTATTCGGAAGTTCAGCTGTCTTCCTTTGTATAGCTAGTCTTAGTTGTTCGACTTGAGATTTAATAAGAGTGGAATTTAGGAGTAGAGACTAATCTTATTTAAGCTGTTTCTATGGAAAGAAAGAAAGGTACTCGATTTTTTTTATGCTCCGTGCATCCAGTTTCAAATAATAAATATATTTAAAAAAAGCTACGTATTTAATTTTTTTTTTAATAGCCATACGTGCAGTAACAGTCAAACTTATTTGAAGACTACGACTATTACGACTTTATACAATCTGTGAGATCATATTATATTTATAATCTACCGGTAATTAGATTGAATGTAAGCACGCGGTTTTTCTTGAGATGGGTATAATTTTGCGGTATGGCAGTAAAGTCAATAACTTTCAAGAGTGCCTCGTTGGGGCCTATATGAATAAATGATTTTAAATTTTAATCAATCCGACACGTCGTATCACGTGATCGCCTGCGCGGCACTATTAAACTTGCGAACCTATGACAAGCCTCAGGAATGGGTTAATAACAGTTACTTTGTAGGCAGGCTTTTAGTATAAGCAGATTGATCCCGGGTTGATAAATATGATATATCTGGCGCCCGGTGTCGCTAAAATACCACCCTCACGCTGTTATCACGTACGATACGTCATTGACAAAAATATAAACCTACTAACGAAACTAAGTGTCTCGCGCGCGTTTTCCGATTTCTTTAATAAAATCGACACAGTGCATGTTTGGTTTATCTTTGGCTTGATTTTGAAGACGATCCTTTTCCCGCCACATGGATGACTCGCTGTCATCGCGATTGACATTAACATTCGAGAAGTTCGATGAGCTTCCGCTGTCACCGTTTGCTCAAGAAACACGCCACACGGTGCTTGTCTCCGCCAAAATTATATAAAAATTAACTGAAAATGCCTCAAAAACACCTCAGTCACCACATGGATTAACTAAATTTATCACCACTGTGTAGCCGATACTTTGTCCTAGGACCTGTCCTTGTGGATTAATCGGTGAGTCTTCTGTTAGAAGCTTTATCAATATTTAAAGTTATCAAATTGCACAGTACAAACAACACAATATATATAAAATAAGTTTTATCTTTTAACTTACTAATTAGTGCAAAATGTGACGCTAGTCGTTGTTTTTTTTTTAAGATTAGCGCTCACACATACATACAGTCTGGCAGACAGTGGCCACGCACATATAATAGTATGCGGTTGGAAAATTATACGTAACTGTTTATTTTCAGACTTCTACAAAGAGTCTGAGCAGAGGCGATGTAAGATTTTTTTCATTTTGACGTTGAAGCACCTCATTCAAAAAGTCTGCATTTTTGTTCATAAACGCTTAGAGTAAACTTAAACAAACGAGAAATATAATAAAATAATAATTATGTTTTTTTTAATGCAAAGTTATTTCAACATACATGCACAAATTTTATTTTCCTACTAGCCTACGTGCCCCACGGCTTCGGCCGCGTCTCCATTCTAAATTTCATCAAAATCGGTTTATGCGTTACGGAGATACGTGGTAACAAACATTCACATACACACAAACTTTCGCATTTATATAAGGAGAACAACACACAAACTTTCGTATTTATATATTAGTAGAAATTAGGAAGAATGGTTTTGATCGGGAGTGACGAGTAACCTAACGGTTCAGAGTAGCACTCCAAGCCAGGTACAATCAGATATCTCAGTCTGCGGCAACAATGCCTAACTGAGATTTCTTTGTTCGTGGTCATCCTTTGAAGGTACTAAGAGTTCAATGTCTCCAATAAAATCGGAGATAGTAAATGAAAAATTCAGGCAGAATTTTCTTTCTCCGCCTTATCATTTTCATCAGAATTATAAAAGATATTATGGAAATATAACTTCTCTATTTTCTAATACAGATTTGTTATTTTAACAATAAAAATAACATTGAATTTTAAATGTATTTCATGTCTATGAAGGTTAAAAAATTGTTTATAAAAAAATTACAATTAATATTTATACTGCCTATAGTTTGACTAATTTGGGTATACGTTGATGATTTCTAAGCAGGGGTATAGGGTTTAATTCCCAGTGGAAACACAATTTTTCTACTTAAGGGAAATGTTTGTTTCTTATTCTGGTTGTGAATCTGTGTGATGTGAATGTTTCCGGCAACTACGACACAAGTCGGAGAACTTAGTGAGGGGTTTTGGGTGTGAAAGTGTTTATTTTATGTTTATATATAATAACAATGCCTATCTTGCACAGCACAAAAAAATGCTTTTAATTTTGGAAAGACTTTCAAGTCATTCGAAAATTAAAAGCAGTATATTTTCGGCTACTAACCCAAGCTACAAAAACGATAGCTTTAAATAGGGACAAATTAACCACCGACGCGATTGCGTCTTCCGCTTTACCGTGTGCAAATTAACTAAAATCCAACGTCAAAAACCTACCTATTGCCTTCAAACTAGCCCGACGCGACGTGTGACAGTCCCTTAGTGTGAACAAAGCCGCAAGCTGCGCTCAGCCAAAATTTCGACTCTAGTTGAGGCACTTTAATCTATTAATCCCTACTGGATACGGTCCAGCCAAATTCGCTCTGACATCGATCCGACAGGGGTGAAAATTGGCTTTATATCGGCTGTCTAATGACAGTGTCTGGATATTGTTATTTTTGCGGATTTATCATATAAACAAAGAAAATGTAAGCCAATTTCCTAAGTAACACATGCGGATCGCTTTCGTTCGGCAATTTTTATCGATTTGAAATAGTTTTTTTATGCTCCGAGGTCTATAAACTCAGACGAGGACATAATAGCTAGTTAGGTCCAAGTTGCTGAACTTCAAAAATCGACGCAAGGTCTGAAGCTAGTCTATCGATGTTCTATCCCTTCCTTATAAATTCACTAGACGAACTGACAATCGTCATCCATTTATGAATAAATGTCAATAGATGATGTAGGCTCATGCGCTAGAGAATCACTCTCACACTAATAATGTACCTATATCCAGAAGGTTGCATTTGTGTGTGTAAATGTGTATCTACGAACCAGAATATAACTGCTCTTAGTAAGTAGCAATAGAACATAGGCATTAGGCGAAACTTAGAATAGTTATATGACGATATCTTCACTTGGTGACCCGATGAAAAGAAAACCCAATCGAAATTATAATGGCGAAATAGATTTAGATATTTTTAAAACGTACATATCCTAATAATCGACACACTGTATATTTAGTTATCTTGATTCAACATCATCATTATAGTTTTTATAATATTAGTAAACATAAATTAAATTGGTTTTATTTATATACCATTAGCCATGCTAGACAGAACTACAGTGATAAATTTAGCAGTTAGAGCAATAGGGCATGACACCCTATGGCCGCGGGTTCAATCCCTCCCACAAGCAATAATTTTTCTTTCTACATTTATCACTATAATCTATCTATCTTATACCTTTAAACGAGCAATTCTTGTGTATACGTATATATAATCTGAATCTCGCAAACGGCTCCAACTATTTTCATGAAATTTAGTATGCAGGGGGTTTCGGGGGCGATAAATCAATCTAGCTAGATTTCATTTTTAGAAAACGTATAGTTTACCGAAAAAAAGCCAGGTCATCCAGGTACTATAAATTAAAGACTGTAAAATATATATATACCTATGAATAGTTATAGATACGCTCATCTGTTAAACTTGGTACCATCTCAAATAATTTAATAAATAATAATCACCCCATTATTAAATTAGAAGGACTTGCATCCCCTCGGTACCAGGAGATAATAGGTATCACTGTCATGAAGCCTTTTAATCAATTAGTCATATGAACATGCCGCTTGATGAAGGGTTATTTTCTATGAGTCTGGTAAGAGGTCAATAGTTGAGACTTATAGCATGATTAAAATCCCTTTTAATCGACTTCAAAAAAAGGAGGAGATTCTCAATTCGGTGTGTATTTTTTGTGTTTGTTACTAAACCGTCATTTATAAACTGAATTAGAAAGCTGTTCTTTTGCGATTACTTCCATTTAAATTTGATCAAGATCTGATCAGTAGTTTTTGAGTTATCGTCAATAATGCGTGTGTTTTTAATCTGATCAAGGTTCCGAAGATAAATCGGTGATGTCGGTTTTTTTTAAGCTTTCCTTGCATTTCATTACTTTTTTGAAATAACATACTTTTACATTAGTTTCACATGTATTTCGTCTTATTTATTTATTTAGTTTTTAAATCAAAATAACTTTAAAAAAATAGTAATGTAATTAGGTAAATGAAATGGCGTATTTTGCTTGTTTTCAACCGACTTCAACTTCAATCTTTTATTCTCAATTCGACTGTATGTTTTTGTTGTATGTTACGCGATATCTCCGCCAATTATGAATCGATTTTGATGATTTTTTTTTGTTTGGTAGACTTATATAGTATACTTCGGAGTTTGTCCTATAAATTTGTTATCGAAATTGGTCAAACCAAAACCGAAATATAAGCGATGAAGTGTGTTTTTGTAAGCTTTGCTTGCGTTTCAATTATTATCTCGACTATAACACCGCCACAATCTCTCGTCCTTCGCCATATTTTTTTCTGATTGACGTCTCTCACGCCGATCCCGACCTGTCAGATTTGCGAATATGCGTTCCAATACTCGCAGCGCCGTCCAGTGTGCTAACTAGTAGATCTATTCGTTTGTTCTCTCACCATGTCCAAACTATTAAACCAATTACAAAAATATGTTTACTTATCGTTAAACTCATCTCTATATCTAGTTGTCATATGAAAGGATATTTTTCAAATATTTATTACGGTGCTCGTAGTATCCCATATACTAGTGAAATAATAATACTAATTAACAAATACCATTATGAACAGTATTGCAGTATATAGTTCAAAAATACAATTTAAGACGCATATACTCGTAGCATGTTGTATTAGAGTACAGTATAAAATGATTTATTATTATAAAATATATGAAGCCGTTTAGTACGTGTAGTTCGATTATGATTTATTTACTTTCTTATTGTGATTACACAGAACCATCACAAGAAATGTTTGGAAGAAAGAGTAGTAGTGTAGTGCCGACATATTATCTGGTCGTGTGAGAAAATAAGAGACGAACGACTCAAATCAAATCAAAATCGTATATTCACATGGGCCCCAAAGAGGCGCTCTTGAAAGTTAATAACTCTACTGCCAGATTTGCAACATACAGCCATCTCGAGAAGAACCTGGCAAGTAACACGGCGGCGCATTTTTTAAACATATATTTTTTAATTATTTCTTAACACTAATACATAATTATATTAACCTAGAAGTATATTTAAATGCTAAAATATATTATAAAGGACCTTTGACATTACTTATATTATTTTTAATAGCTTTTTTCAGTTTTGTAAAAGCAGCGTATCGCTATGCAGAATAATGATATCAATGCATTAAACAGCTTGGAGCAATAATTACATAATGTTATCGTGATACGATCTTGTTTAAAGTATTGCACTTCGACCCGTTGGTTAAATAATAATCGTAGTGTCACAAATGCTTTACAAATCTGCAACTTCAATCTAAGTAACAAAATATGACGGTATAAAGTAACAACGACGTTTTATGCATATTATTAGACATTTGAAGCAGTCTCTAGTTAAGGTCTAGACAAAAGCGAGCTTTAGGGTTTGCTGCCAATTGCACCGCGGAGTATTCCCGTTACTAGGCTACGAGGTGTTGGTTTTTATTGTTACTGAACTTCTAGTAATATCCGAAAGATTTAGGCTAGGTTCAGGAGGAAATTACATCTTCATTACAAAATGTAATGCATTTGATTGCAAGTAATTTACATATTTTTAATACTAAAAATAATGGACATAAACATAACATAGTGGTACGCGCATTAAGTTTACTTAACTTTGTCTCTTATGGAAAATGGGATTGGTTTTATGACGAAATTCCTAAAACTGTAACAAAATTTTCACTGGGAAAGTTTTAATCAATAGAAAAAGGTGTGTTGATAAAGAAATCTATGTTAATGACAAGGATGCCCATGCATTTTTGTCATTTGCAATCGCCAGGAAGCGCTTCGTGCTGACTGCAAATAGATAAACTTATGTTACGATAACTAGATTAGATCATAGACGATTATAAATTGTTAGTTTTATTGATAAAATCTGTCGCCGAATTTCTTACGGGGTAGAGGAGATGGCTGTAAATTTTCGAATCTGGCATAAGATCAATTAACTTTCCTGTATGTCTCTTTAGGGCACAAGTGAACAAACATTTTTTTTATTTTTTAGATAGCATTAACGAGTTGCAACATTTATCGGTAATACAAAAAAGACATACATAACTGCATGCACTAGTCGTCTTTGTACAAAATTGTATAAACTGTTTATATCTAGTACTATGTCTATAATAATATCAAACATAAGTTGACATATCAGATCTAAAACTAAAGTAACAAAATCTCACAGCAGCACCTACCCTAATTCTATTTAAATATTTCCTCACAATTAATTTAATTTAGTTAACAAAGGGGAACGCTGGCGAGTGTTCTTATTCACAATTAGTGAGACATAGCTGCAATCCTACGAACAATCCCAACAAGCGGAGGTGCTCCAAGTATTTTGTTAGTTAAAAAGATTCACTCTCTCGGTTATGCAGAAGCATTTGCCTCTTGTATTCTAGGACCGTTTTGTAAATAAACACGGGATTTATTGTTCTGGAACATAGAAATATAAAATATTTTATATTACCGGTGCTTCAAAAAAGATAGGCAAACCATAAAGGGCTCTATGCTAAATCAAAAGAATGGCCTTTGTAAAGAAATTGTTGGAAGATATACTAGTTTTGATAAAAATCAGTACAAAGGTAAGAAAAAAACATTTGGTATAACCATTTATTGCATTGTAAAAGTTTTTAATAAAATAACTGAGATCGGGCCTCCTGCGCGTCAGTCACGCGCTGAAGCCCGAACCGCTCGCCTCTGCGTATCTTGCATCTGACTCATCCTGATTAAGGACAACTAATTTATCCGAAACTAATCGACCGCAAAGTAAGTCGACATTTTTTACGTGTTTTAAGCCGTATATAACATTGACACAGAATGCGTGAACGGCGTAAAACGAGTAACTAACCTATATTATGCGTAAGAAATATTTATCGCTTTATGTATTTCCTGCGACAATATATAGGCAAATATTATGCGCAAATATCCGTGCTGATGGTGTATAAGATAAAAAGGGCCTACCCTATGAACAATATGGATTTCCTGGATTAAAACTATTGCTCTATCTGCTTTCAGTAGAATCAGCTCAGGGGTTTTTCAGCTTTGGTTAAGTAACAAACAGACAGAGAAACGAAACAGACGGAGTTACTTTCGAAAGTATGGAAAAAGTCTGAAATGAACACAGTTCTAATAATGATCACAATACACAAAAAGTTCAAACCCTCAGAATAAAGGTTTCGATATTCAAGACCAATGGGCAGCCTTAGGGGAACATATTTTATTTCGCTTGACTGCACTGTAACATGCTGTAAATATTCGATATCTGCCTGCCCGTGGCTGCATGTGACGTTTATTTATTTGAATATTTTGTAGCGATGTGTTAGGTTATTATTTTTCATATTATTCCTTAAAGAAAACGGCTGAATTGTATCCATATTGGGATGTTGGTTAATTTTATAAACCAACTTCGAATTATAGGTACATCTTGTCTTCATTTGTTTTGACTTAGGTTTAGACCCTCATATGTGATTTTATTAGCTCTTTGAATAAGGCTAATTATTTTTGACTACAGTATGATCAACATATAACATATACAATGTGTAACAAAGCGGGGTGTACTTAAGCCACGTATCTCCGGCTACATGTAGGGTTGACGAAAATAATTGTAAATTTTTGTATGGAAAATTTTGCAATTTCTACTTTCAATCCCTGGCAGATTGATCCTGACACGCAATACGGTTACATACCACCCGGTTTTACTAAACCACACTGTTACAGATTGTATAATTTTGGATTACTCGAACAACCATTAATTTATGTTCTGTTTTTTACGAAGGTAGTTAGTACGTGATCATATACTCTTCCTAGAGAAGTCACCGTGCAGAATTGATTCTTTTCTCTCTTCTTGTCTCTCTCCTTTGAACCATTTTCAGTATTTCTGAAAATGGTTCAAAGGAGAGAGACTTCTTGTAAGTTTTCGGAGTCTTAATCGTTGAGCAGCACCGCGTGTATGTCAGTAGTTGACAATGAGTAGGGTTATTATTAGAGAAACACGGGACTTAGAAAAAAAACTATACAGTTATCTTAGGTTTTATTGTAAAAGTTCTTATTTGATCTAGTGTTTAAAATAACGTAGTAAAACTTTAAAATCACAATTTTGAATATTCCCACACAAAAATATTAGTTTAAATTCTTATTATTCTTTAAAGTAATGCTGTTTTTGCATCCAGTGATCCATCAATCACAGAGAAAAACTTCTGAGAAATGTTCCAGCCGTTATTTTGCTGAAAGGGTTTTAATGGATTTTACAACATTCTGCAGTTTGTTTTGACTAGAATCTTCTGTTCGCTGAATTTTAGAATAAACGTTGTTTTTTTAATGATCGTAAACCTACATATAGACTCTGTTATGTAGAAGTCGGGACCTTTCTACTTAATGATCTACTTAGCTCGTTGCTTTTACCATACGATACATTTATATAATATTAGCTGCGCCCCGCGGTTTCACCCGCGTTGATAATGATGAAAAGTGATGATGATGAAAAATAGATGTTGGCCGATTCTCATAGATACCGGATAAGCACAAAAAATTTCATCAAAATCGGTCAAGCCGTTTCGGGGGAGTATAGCAACGAAAACTGTGACACGAGAATTTTATATATTAGATTTAGGTTATTATATGTAGTCGTTATACGTATTTTCTTGCATCCTGAGCTAATTCTCACTTAATTATATAATTCTTTTTTTACACTTATAATTAAACGCTTTAGAACTCACAGCCCCACACTAAGTTCAATGACTTGTGTCGTGGGTGCCGGAAACATTCACATCACACCCACAATCACAACCAGAACCAAAAACACAAATTTTCCTTGGGGAGAAACTTGTGTTCCCGCCGGGAATCGAACCCGATACCCCTGCTTAGAAGGCGAACGCTCACCTAACTTAGCCAACGGGCAGTTCAAAATTCCTAAATATTACATTTTTAATAATTCCCTTAAACAATATTACATTTTTAATAATAGTATACGTAATATGCTTGTAATTTCTCTGATCTGGTCATTATTGATTGAGCAAAGCGAGATTATTATTTTGTGAACGTTAGTACTAGCACCATGCTAGCTGTCTGCACTCGTCTAAGCTTCTTTTACACGTGTTCTATAGGTACACATCCTCAGGAGTTGTGGAGACTTGCCAAACGTTGTTGGCTTTTTACCCAACTGGCATCAACTAGACGCCATATTATGAAAAAAAAAGACGTGTGGCACTCGGGGACTGCCGCGGTAAAGCTATTGCATAGAATTTGTTATCAACTTATGCAATTATAATTATTTATTTATTTTATTTATGCAGTATTTTTTTTCCTGCCACGTAGAGGCGAGTTGCTGAACTAAAGAGACAAGCGTGATATTTCAAAAAAGTAATTAAAAGCTCTGCTATTCATCGATAGATGGCAAAACTAAAAAGTATCACCGCTGTGCCGGTCGGAGTGGGGGGTGTTAGGTTATTTTCGTTACGAAATTTCTGGATTCGGTCTCCACGCTCAAGGCCCGCGATAGAAGCTATGCAATAGCTTAAAAAAAATATGAAAGTCGACAAACTTTATAATTATCATGGAATAGATATTTGAAAATCATTTTTAGGTTTTTGATATCATTTTTAATTTCGAATGATCATATATTATATTAATATGATCTATAATGATTTAAAATTTATAGCAACCATTTTCAATTAAATATTCAATACTTAAGTATGATAAAGCTGTGATAAAGATCGTCGTATATAAACTCATAATAGGTCTTTTTAAAGGTAAAGATATTTAACAAAGTTATGTTGTGTACCTTCTAGGCAAGCACGTTCCATCTTTGGCCGCACCGTCACTTTCCATCAGGTGAGATAGCGGTCAAATGCTTGCCTATCTAGTATAAAAAAAAAAATGATATTGGAGCTAAGTTATATGGAATTGTTAATTTAACAAATGACTACAATATAAAACTGTTAAACATCAACTATGACAATATAACCGTGATATATAAAAATATAGCACTTAAATAGGTAGGCTTTCTTACTTTATATATTAATATAATACATAACATTTCATATCTCAGGGTGAGGAACGCAGTACTTTGCCGAGCAGAATTTTGAAAAGTTCAAAATTCTGGGTGGCACAGAACTGTAATAGGCAAACGTGACGCTTACCATCAGGCGAGCGTTCTTTTGTTCATTTCGTCACTCAATTACCATTTAATAACAATAATTTATTGCAGTAGAAAATGTAATAAACATCAACTACACAAATATTACCATGACAGGTTATTATGACCAATAAAGTACCTAAGCTTTCATCTATCAACATAATGGATACCAGGAGAGTATGAACAATCGCAGCTCTACGAAGTTTTATTACGTACTCGTAAACGTCACTCCGCTTATTATTTTGATGTCATAAAACAACCAAATAATATTGTTGCAGTAATCTCGGCTCCCTCTAATCTAGCAACGATTCGCACGATGTGATTTTATTACAGATTGTAATTCATTTTTATATAACCACATGAGGTCGTTTTATTGTTAAATGAAAACGAGACGTCTGCAAAGACACTGTAGCACAGTTTTTAAGCTTGGCCTATGGTTTTATGGTTAGTTTAAAATCGTAAAAACTGAAATTAAACAACAGCGCCACAGTGAGTTCGATGACTTGTGTCGTGGGTGCCGGAAACATTCACATCACTTACACAATCGAGAGAAAATTTGTATTCCCGCCGTGACTCGAACCCAATACCCCTGCTTAGAAAGCGAACGCTCATCCAACTAAGACAACAGGCAGTTCAAATACGTGTGTTTAAGTACTGCCCTCCGCGGGCGGCAAATTGTTTTACTTATTGAGCTGAAGCTATTGCAGACATTATTTATAGGCAAGCATGACTGTTACCATCTGAGCAAAATTATCCAAGTGCTCTCTCTCTCTTAATATTGCTCTTAATGATGTATAAACGATCTACCTAACTATATTATTATGACTTTAAGGCCGTCGTCTTAGAGTTATAAGTTGAAAGCTAGTTCACGCGCATTTTAAATAATGTGTAACAAATACAAAATTTTGCAAAGCAAAACAGGTACGAGAAAAATGTGAACTAGATAAGTATAACCTAACTTAATAAAGGAAAGTGTTGATAGTAAAGACCGTTCATATCTCTTGCAATAAAAAATTAAGTAAGCAATAAAAATATACGCAGTCTAAATTACGAAAAGTAAGCACCGAGGATGAAACGTCAAGCATCATTAGGCGTATTCGTTTGCTTCTGTTTATTCACATTTTTATCCCGATCGACTACATACTGCTGGCTGCGTGCAGCCTTTGCAGCGTCGCAGGGCGAGCGCGGAAGGCGGCCGCAGAAGAGAGAAGGCGACTAGCGCAAGGGCCACCTAGGTGGTGCGAGACCGTTGCCAGGACTGGGGTAATGGGAGACAAACGCCCTGGTACATGAGAAAACCGTTGATAGAGGGCCCTATAAATTAAAACGGTTCGATTAAATCGATTTCTGTCTAATCACCACTTAGATATTTTTGTTTTGTTTCATTCTTCCATGTCGTCTCTTCTTTAATAAATTAAAACTATCTCGTGTACTGTATATTTCATTCCACGGTCTCTTTGGTCGCAGGACTGTCGCTGAAACGTCAGTGACGTAATGCCTTCATAACGTTCTGTTACGAACTGTTATTTTACTCTCCTGCTAACTTTGTGGGAGAAATTGAAAGACAATATAAGTCTGCGGTGAAACTTTTGTAATGAAAGTTAGGTTGAACTAGCATGTATTTTAGAGCTAACAAAAAAGACCGTAAATTCTGATCTTATTTTGTTGTTTTGAATACGACATGTAAAAATAAAAACTTCGGAAGTAAGGTATACGTTTATTTCATTTTGAAATTATATTTAAAAAGCCGTCCGTTTCTTTAGTGGTAGAGTAGTTTGTAATGCTCGCCAGGTGCTCTCCACCAGTCTAGCATCAGTTGTAGTACCATCATCAAGTAGAAAATTCTTCGCTAAGAACAAATATAAATTTCAGCTGCCATCCTTGAGGGCCAATAACCATTTTAAAAAAGCAAAAATTTATAACCACTCTTATGATCAAACGACTGAGCTGATTAAAAAATACTTCATTCGTTTTGATTCGTACTGGTGTTTTTATATTTCATACGCTGTTAATTTCTTGAACTACCCGCTGGCGTAGATGGGTACGCATTTGCCTACTATGCAGCGAGTATCAGTTCGATTCCCTGTAGTAACACAATTTTTTCTATCAGCAATATTTGTGTTTCTTGATCTGGGTGTGATTGTGATTCATGGGTATTAGTATGGGGCTGTGAGTGTGAAAGCGTTTCAGCTTATGTTTTTATGTAATTTGCTTTGTCCAAATAACAGATATGGGAAATTCAAAATACATAATGAATATATATGATATGCAAAAAGTGGAAATGTAAGACAAACTTATTCTATTGCCATTAGCTGTGCTAATATGTATGGTGGACACAATCTTGTTTCTTAAAAATAAGTGAAAAAAATTGTATCTCCCGCCATGTTAAGATTGCTGGGTTCATAGAAAATAATCACATGGCTCAAAATGTAACTTACCTATAAACTGAAATACTCATATATACTCTTAAACTTTACCAATTTGAAAGCTGGGCATAGGCTCAACTTACCAAGCATAATCATATGAGCCTAGGCTCAAATTGGTAAACTTTAAAAGTTGCATTATGATTTACTGTTATAGAACAGTAAATCACACCTTCGCTTTTCAGATGAATATCAGGTATTTTAATACCAGACGAGACTAAAATACTTCCTACCTATTTTATTTCTACCTGAACAAATAAATACACATCAACCAGTATAAACCAAACAATGTAAAATCATTCTTAAACTTTTTCTTCGCATAAATACTTTATCCATCTTAGTGTTTACTTCTCACAGAGAAGAAAAACAGTAAGTCATCTCTTAAAATACTATGAAGTTTCTAAAATAGCAAAATGTACCTATACAAAATCGTATCATATAGATAGTCCAAATCTAGATAATTTTGACTGTCTGGACAGGTCGCATAAGTAAGATAGCGGGCAAGACGTGGATGCGAATGGTGAGAGGCAGAGGCGAATGGCAAATCAAAGGGAGCCCAGCAGTGAGCTATAACAGGCTGATAATGATAATAATGATGATAGTTTAGATGGCTGACAAATGGAGGGACGGACGGACGGACAAAGTGCCATCCAAGTCAACTTAGTGAACTTAGGATGGAGATGTGAGTGGCAATTTGTGTGTAACTGGTTAAGTAGTGAAAGAAAGAAAGTAATAATTATACTGATACAAAAAAATTGTACACAGCAACAAAATTTCAGTTTTGTCCCAGTACATAAATGAATATAAGTATAAAAGTAGTTAGAAATGCAACATTAGACATTATGCATTTTGCAAAAAAGCAGGTATACCACATGTTTCTTGCTACAATGTATATCATTTTTTATCATTGCAGAATGCGTCCCTGGTGTCATAAAACATCACAATGTCGTAATCCGGCGTAGAACATCTATTAAGTTATTATAAAAAAAAACGGTTTTTTCTACTTCACTTACTCTTGAACTTAAACTATACTAGTACTTACCGCACGTAGGTATTGTTTCGAACGGAATCTCACAAAGTTTCCACACTGGATTTAAAGTCTGTGCATTTCTACAAAGTTTGTTGTTTTATGTATCTTATTATGGTTGAAGCCGTGTTGGAGAAAAATAAAAGAAGCGTAAAGAGGTAGAATTATGTTTCACTCCGGTTTACTTGGAATCATCGAAAGGATATCAAAGTTTATTTTTTAAATTTGTTCTACCGAGGACGAACCTAGTGATGAGATAGAGATTTACGAAAGTACTTGTTGTATGGAGGTACAATATTTGACTACTGTTGTCACTAAATCCTGTTCTTTTATAACCTTTGGTTCTCCCTAATTAAATAAAAATTCAACTGGTTAGTCGCTGAAAACGTAACCACACTATATACGCCATAAAAGAACAAGAAGCTTACTGATTTTAATGCTAGATATTATGCAAGGCTATAGCCTTGCATAATCCTTGTCATTAGGTGAGATATATCTCACCTAATGACAAGGATGAATGGAGGCATACTGCACGACCGCTTTCCGGCTACTACGCCATGAAGATATAAATAGGTACGAGATACTCTAATTCAATTACATACAAATTTCATACTAAAAAAGGGAAATAAAACCAATAGCACTCAAACATTTTTTAAACCGCTTGCCAAAGGAAAAGTGCCCAGAATACTGGTTGCATTTCCACGTTGAAAAGCTATACTATTTTTTGTGGTAAATAAGAGCCAGCATTTTAGTCACTAATAAATAAGTTAATATCATTATGTATTAAGCATGTAAGATAGTTAAAAAAATTATGAAAATATACAACACCGAGTTTCTTGTCAGATTCTTCTAAAGATGGCTGTAATTTGGAAAATTCGGCAGTAGAGTCATTAACTGGCCTCTTTGGGGTTCATGTCAATAAACGATTTTAAATTTGAGTTTGTATGTATCGCACCTATACGGATTCAGTACTTTCTGTTCCATTAATTTAGACTTCATTTATATATTCCTACTGATCAAACTTTATTCATTCATCCCTCAGATGAAAGTAACTTGACTGTATGTGTTTGTATCGAGTATTTCGCGCTAATGGACGCAAACCAATACACTTAGCAATTTCGAAAAGCTGGGCACCATCGCAATTTTAATTTCGCGTCGCTTTATAAAACAGACATATGTATAAAACTGTCCCATGTAAAGATAACATTAAAAGTAATTGCCATTTTTAAGCAGAGTATTTTGCACTCTATCATGTGGGAATACAAGTCAAATTCTAGTTTAAAAGGATATTTTTGGGGATGCAGTATTATCTTATTCACATCCGAATAAATGAGAAAAAAGTGGGGTCCGGCGGGCGAAGTTTTTAATTCGTAATTACAGGACAGAGTCCGAGCTTTAAGCACCATTAACTTTTTTCCTAAATGTCTGTGTCGCGAGGGTCCCGTACATTGAAAGGAAGGACGGTTCGTTGAGATTCGAATTAGTTCCGCCTATGGAGGAAATTAGAGAAATTACTTTTGCGAATACCAAAATTCCAACATAGAAGTAGAAGCCATTTATGAATGTTATAATCATAGCTATTTTTTATATATGTATTTCAACTGCATTTATTCTTAATTACTCCAATGTGTATATAACGAATTTGCCTCAATTAGTTGCTTATTTTGTGCTTGTTGACTTTTTACATAGAGTAATAATAAGTCAGATTTCTATATACTCGGTATGTTAAGCAAATTTATTAGTTAGCCTCATACACCAAAATATAATTGAAACGCAAGCAAAGCTAAAAAAACCGACTTCATCGCTTATATTTCGGTTTTGGCTTGACTGATTTCGATAAAATGTATATGGGGCCACCTCTGAAGTATATACTCTACCAAACAAAAAAAACATCATAATCGATTCATGATTGGCGGAGATATCGCGTAACATACATACAAAAAAAAAATACAGTCGAATTGATAACCCCTTTTTTTTGAAGTCGGTTGATAATGATTTCGACAAAAATGGCAAATGCTAACGAAATACATAGTATTTCGTATACTTAGTATGTATAGATTGGTGTAATTTTATTGTACCTTTCGATACGAAAGACTTAGTATTCGTAACACAGGGCAACCTAGCACGCATACCATCGACTTTTGTGCTTCATCGAAGTTATCTTGTTTTATTGAATTTGTTTTTCTTAATATAATATTTAATTAGTTTTTTTAACGCAGAATAGGCAAGCATTTGACCACTATCTCACCTGATGGAAAGTGATGATTCGGCCGAAGATGTGACATGCTAGCTAAGAAGATACTATTCATTCGAGACTTGGACTCCCATATTATATTCCATATTCAAGACGTAACGTACGTTCGAATCATCAAACCTGACTACGTAGTACTAGTACGTAACGGCTTCTAATATGACACCACGGAATAGGAATGTTTTGTATATAACGATGGTATTTGAAATTCATTTTATTATATCACTACTTTATGGAGCAAAATAGTTTATAAAAAGGACGTTATAATAATGAAACGTTACAAAAAATTAGTACCAAACCTATCGAGTAGGGTATCAAATTAAAAGAAGTATACATAAAAAGTAAGTACGCATTTTTCATAATCGAGTTTTTGAATTTTTAGAACATTGACTTGTTTATCATTACAGTAACACATAGTGCCTTACCTTTCTCCAAGAATATTTCAGATTCCGCAAGCGAATTTCGCTGTCAAACACAGATTCAATTATCACAAAGCCCTACAAGAACCGACACTGCGAGACACTTTTACAAAGCTCTGATATTACTTTTTAAGTGTCGACGCACTCAAAAGTATTTACACCTCAATTGGAGAACTCAAATCTCGGATATCAGAACTCAGAACTGCGTCGTTAGCAGACCCTCTTGAAGCTTTATTGCAGACTCGTATTGAAAGAGCAAGGACGAAGGACCCTTTGCCTCCCTTACGCTAGTTATCACATTTTTCTGATGCGTGCGGCTTTTTCAGCCACTTCACGGGCTCGTCTTGGTGGGACTTTGTTAGAGTTGTCTCTTTGGTGACAGTTGACGGACTTCAAAAGCAAAGGGATTTTATTTTGCGTCTTACATAGAGAAAAAATGTTGTTGCGCAAAAAAAATACAGTAACTTTGTAAGGAAATAAAAATGCACATTAAACAGTTAACTTCAACTTCGTCTTTAAATGGCGACTCTAGGGAGAGCGCAGTTTAAAACAAATCAAAAAATATTTATAAAATATGTCCGGTAACTCAAGTTATTATACTATTTCTACTTCTAGTACAAAGTCTGCTAATGGGCATTAAACTTTGGATTAGTTATAAATGTATGAAGGTATATTGACAATCGCCGTTTAATCAAAATATTTCAAATGTCACAGTATTAAAATGTATACATATCTCTAGGCGCTCTACGCAAAGATTGTTATGGGCACTGCATGATAAATCATATTTCCTCTCAGGAAACAAGTAGCAATATAAAACATTTGAAAATATCCCATTCGGCAAACGGCTGCAACATTTTTCACCAAATATAAGAATACTCTCGATCAAGTCACCCCTCAAACAAAAAATAAATCAAAATCGGCTAATCCGTTTGGGAGCGACGATGACAGACAGACTCACAGATATAGAAGTTAAACCTATAAAACCACTTTTTTGCGTAGGGCGTTAGAAATAGTAACAGACAATATATACAAACAAAAGCATTCACACTCGCAGCCCCACACTAAATTTAAAAAAGTATCGTGGGTGCCGGAAACATTTATATACCACACACATAATCACACCCAGATCCAAAAACACAAATGTCCCCTGGGATGGTAAATTGTGATCCTGTCGGGAATCGAACCGGACCCAGGGCGTATAGGGCAGAGACCTGCTTAATAAGCCAACAGGGTCGTCAATACGTTACGTGTTATCTTTATGCGTTCGAGAGATTTAAATTCGTCTTTCATCAGAATCTATGTGCATTTTTTCGGTCGGGTTCTTTATCTATTTATATTATGGTACAGCCTCTTCGGAGTAATAAGTAGGTCCATACAATGTCCTTGTTAGAAATA
This sequence comes from Lomographa bimaculata, assembly GCA_948107665.1. Lineage (NCBI taxonomy): Eukaryota > Metazoa > Arthropoda > Insecta > Lepidoptera > Geometridae > Lomographa > Lomographa bimaculata. The sequence goes on along the minus strand of OX403591.1, from coordinate 8,827,826 downwards.
AACTAAAATAGCTTCGTCCCCGTACAAAGAAACAAGTTTGCAGTGTCCTGTCGAGTGTCCGTCTTGATTTTCCCTTTTTCGTCAATTTCAAGAGCCATTCGCCGACACGGTTTCTCAATTTAGCGAATAGTTGAGCTCTTTGAAGAGAAACGAGACACTTGTTCGAACTTTGCAAGTTCTTTTTGTCTCTCTATAGATTTTTAATTTGAGCAATCGGCAAATGAAAGCGTTTAGGGATAGATGGGATAAAGTTCTTTTGGTTTCTTGAATTTTTTTTTAATACATATAGGCAAGCGTTTGACGTCACCTGATGAAAGTGATGATGGAACATGCTTGCCTGAAAGATTCCTATTCACTCGAGACTTGAAGACTCTCAGATTATAACGTTCGGAGAATAAATACGCAGGTAATGAGTTCCACTCCTTCGCTGTACGGAAAATGAACGTAGACGCGAAACGCTTCGAGCGAACTGGAGGTATGTCGCCCATAAATTGAATATATTTGTAAGATAAATATCAGAGTTTTGAAAGTTATTAACACTATAATTATTTACTTGCTGCCCTCAACTACCTCCATACAAAATTTAATCAAAATTGGTCCAGCCGTTTGAGCGTGAATAAGTAACAAACAAACACAAGCTTTCGTCTTTATTGATCCGAGTTGACTAGGGTCGTTGAGCGCTTTGTCCGTCTATCAGGGGTATCTAAGGTCTAAAGTATAATATAAGCGAATGACTTCAAATTCTCATCAAATTTGTAAAACTACGGCCCAAAGCCAGAAATGACATTTATAATTATACAAATTAAAATATTAAGGGGGCTCCCATGCATGTAAGTGGGGAACAAAATATTTTTTATGTATGTAACTACCCTTGGGTATAGTTAAACAGGGTTTGACAAGTTAAGTTCAAAACCGGTTTAAAAAAAATCTATTTTGGAAAATAACGATTTGGTAGGCCACCAAAGTAACTATTTTTAGACCTATTTTGTCCCGGGGAATATCTCAAAAGCGGTTTCACACTGAACGCTGAAACTTACGTATAACATCCGTTATACATGCACTTGAACAACAAATACAGAAATCAAACAATTATTATATAGAAAAAAGTTATAAGCAAGTAACCTCAAAAGTTTTTCTCTATGTGGCAAAATGGAGGCGCCAAATCTAAGTTTGGCGCGAACGACTAGCAATATTATTGTGATAAAAACACACAAAGGTAAGAAAAAGATCTGATAATTTAAATGTTTTTTATGACGTTGCCGTTTATCATCCGTACAGCGAAGGAGTGGAACTCATTGCCCTCGTCTTTGTTCCCCGAACAGTATAATCTGGGAGTCTTCAAGTCAAGAGTGAATAGGTACCTTCTAGGCAAGCATGCTACATCTTCGGCCGCATCGTCGCTTTCCATCAGGTGAGATTGTGGTCAAACGCTTGCCTATCGTAAATAAAAAAAAAGCTATTTTAAATACAAAAGCATGAAGAACGTTATTATTATATATGAATTAAGTATAGAATTGTATAGAATAGGGATCAGTCATCTTATCTTTGGATAATAGACTACCTTTATATTCTTAAGAGTTTAGAATGTTTTTTTCTTAAATAGTTTTAAAAGCAGTGTACTGTTAGTGTGTGTAATGTGAATGTTTGCGGCATCCACAATATAAGTCTTCGAGTTTAGTGTGGATCTGTGTGTGAAGTCGTTTATTTAAATAGTACTAGGTATTCTCCGCTTCGTTCGCGTAATTAAAAAGACATTCATTATAGGATCGATTTGTGAATCTAAACCATTCTTGAATCAACCTGAACATATTTTTTTTATCAAAATCGGTCCAGCCGTTTAGGAGGAGTTCAGTCTCATACACACTTACAAATGAATTATATATATGAAATTAAATTAAATCATTTATTTTACACATAAAACATAATTGAAACGCAAGCAAAGTTTAAAAAAACCGACTTCATTCCTTATATTTCGGTTTTGGCTTGACCGATTTCGATAAAATTTATATGGGTGGTCCCATATAAATTTTATCTGATCTCTGAAGTATACTCTACCAAAAAAAAAACATACTTGACGGAGATATTGCGTAACATACATAAAAAAAAAGACATGCGTCTTTGTTCTCCGAACGGTACAATCTGGGAGTCTTCAAGTCAAGAGTGAATAGGTACCTTCTAGGCAAGCATGCTACATCTTCGGCCACATCATCACTTTCCTTCAGGTGAGATTGTAGCCAAACAGCTTGCCTATCAGGCATAAAAAAAAACATACATTCGAATTGAGAACCCCCTTTTTTGAGTTCGGTTGAAAACAGGCAATGTAGGTAGTTGTTAGATAAATAAACACATTTTATTATACTTAGGCAATGTAGGTAGTTGTTAGTTAAAACAAACACATCATATTATACGTATATTAAATATTTAAAGTTTTTAAATATTGAAATATTTATTACATATATTTTTCTTTCTAAAATATAGTAATACAAGATGTGAAAATTACCTGTCATCTGAACCTTTAGAGCAATGTCTTGATCCCAGAATATTTTGACGGATCTCATAAATATAGATAGTATCACGCACGGGTAAGTCAACACAGACACAATATCCCGCAAAATGAACAAAGGACAGCAAAGTAAGCATTTCTGAAATAATTCCCGCTACCCTTCTTCGAAAATTAAAGGATTTCCTTCATTCAGAGGACTCGTGGCAGACGTCAACGCCATTGTCTTAGTAACCCTACATATAAACAGTTTTGATTAATAATTTTCCAAATTTGAACTTTATAATTACATGTAAGAGGTTTAAAATCCTATCGACTGTGGAGATGCCGAAAATAGCAGCGCGTGAAATCGAAAGCGCTGCAAAACTTTATTCTAATTTTCCAAATTATACATCGTGTTTATATTATAAATCCATTGAGTTCATTCTTGCGTTTCAAAAGCTGATTTTGTATGAATATTACTATGATTTCATCAATTGTTAGAATTTCACTCTTGAGTTTTGAAATAGTAGATTGGCAGCTTACTCGGCGGAATGTTAATTTAGATATTTCGCATACAAATAGAAAATGAATTTTACGGGGCAATCGCCTTTACTTGATGACAAAGAAAGTTGTAAATGTACTCACTAATCTACTAGCTGCGCCCCGCGGTTTTACTTGTGTAAATCCAAAAGCTGCGGAAATTCCGGGTTAAAAATTAGCCTTTGTTAATCCAGGGTGTCAGCTACCTCCATACCAAATGTCATCAAATTTATTCTGTCGTTTGAGCGTGAAGAAGTAACTAGCACACAAACAAACTCACAAACTTTCTCTTTTATAATGTTTGTGTAAAGTGTGATTTAGCATACAAATGGAAAATTAATTTTACGGGGCAGTCCTTTACTTTATAACAAAGAATTTTGTAACTCACATTTATTAAAACAATCTACCTCGTCTCAAGATATTTCGGTAGTAGGTATAAGGCAACAATGGAATAATTAAACGCAAGCAAAGCTTAAAAAAACCGACTTCACCGCTTTATCTTCGAAACCTTGATCAGATCGAATGTATTAAACACGCATTATTGACGAAAGCTCAAAAACTACTGATCAGATCAAGATCAAATTTTAATGGGAAAGCACCAGCAATCAAACAAAAAAATTCAAAATCGGTTCACGTGGAAAGAAGATATTTTTCACTACATAAAAAAAGTACATTCGAATTGAGTACTGCCTCTTTTTTGTGAAGTAGTTAGAAAACCGTAATTTATCGGATCGAATTGTAAATCTCAACCATTCTTGAACCCACTTAAACACACAAACAAATTATCAACATTGGTCCAACCGTTAAGGATGAGTTTATACATACACACAATCAGCAGAATTATGTATATATATAAAGATATTATAACACGAAAAAGGAATAAGTTGTTGCTTGCCTATCGTGTAAACTAATGAGTGGGCAGTTCTAATGATAGGATTTTAGGTCGCCTTAAGAGGCCTGCGGAGGTTGATTTGCCCATACAATCGTAATACCGAAATTATTTATAATTCAAGCATATTACCACCATACTGTGCTGTTATTCAGATTAAAAACATATTATTCTAGGTTCCTGGATAGTTTTTAATCCAAAATAATTACCTAAAACGAAATATAAACCAATTGATTTTTACACATTATTATGACATAAATGTCGCATCTTTAACTTATTCATTTTGTATTAAAAACTAACACATTTCTTTTGTCATTACAACAGGAACATAGATTATCATTTCAAGGTACTATTAATGCAAAAAAGAATGGCTAAACATTATATTTTCATTCATAATTTTTGGTATTACGGCACCTATCATAATTTGTTCAGTCGGTAGTGCTATCGCATCAAGCATGGGCACAGTTTGCCAGTTAAACAGAGACAGCCTATAGACTCGTTCAAAGCCACCCCGGCCTCTTAAGTTGATGATTGATTGAAATTTAAAAAAATCAACGACAAGATAAGATACTTTATTTAATGTAAAATATTTATTAAATTGATACTTTAAAATATACATATACATCTCTTACTTTAAGCAATGTGTTTATCAATGTAAAGTTAATTAATAAGAAAGTAATTTAGTGGTTGATGTTGTATACTAAACAGAATATTGATAGTTATTTACGACCATTTCTATTAGTACAGGCAACCTCCATTTTATGACAAGTCAAAGTGTTCATTTTATCATCTAAAATTGTCATAACAACTGTATAGAATCCTTCATTTTGATGTGTTACGAAATCTTTCAGAGCATCAAAATCTATGCCCATTTTTTCGCATTCATAATCTTTCTGAAATGAAAAAGTTAAGGTTATCATAACATTTATCAATATTGCGTCACATCACTTCTAGCTGTTTTAGCTTTTTAGGGACTTGATATAAAGCGGCTGTGACGATAAAATGTAGGCGCCTAAGGGACCTTGATATAAAATCTGCCGGGGAGCGCGTACAGGGCGAGCTTTGTATATCAACTCCCTAAAGCATCGTCGCATGGTGGCGAGTCTCTCGGTATTTTATCGAATACGTTTCGAAGAGTGTGCAACAGAATTACACAATTTAATTTCCTTATCCCCATTCTATCATCGGTCATCCAGACAGCTAGCAACATCACTATAGGTAGACATTCCACAAATGCGGACGTAATGTTTTGCTTGCCATATGCGAACCGCTAAGAAATGGAACTCCTTACCTTGGTCTGCTTTCGTGATAAATACAATATGGGAATCTTAAAGTCACGAGTGCTTTCGAGGCAAATGTGCTCCATCGTCGACCGCCTCGTCATTTACCATCAGGTAAGATAGTGGTCAAAAATTGGCCTATTTTTATATAAATATATATACAGAGTTCCAGCCGATTTCGGCCACGGTGACTGATAAACATAAACGCTTTCACAATCACAACCCCACACTAAGTTTTAAGTCTTATGTCGTGGTTGCCGGAAACATTCACATCACACACAATCACACCCAGAACCAGCAACACAACGGGCAGTTCGAAATACCATCGAAACCGCAGTACTTACCTAATTAGTACAGCATGGGGTTAAATTCCCGGCGGAAAAAGCAGTTTTCTTCCAACGGAAATTTTGTGTTTCTGGTTCTGGTTGTGATTGCGTGTGTGTGATGTGAATTTCCAATATACTTGTATATATTACTTACTGTTTCAAGAGGGCATCCCGTTATTCCCATTTGTTTAATCGTATGATAAACTGGAGAGCTTTCATCTTTCAAAAAATTGCAGAAGTCCGTGGAAAATCCCCACATGGGCTCGTCGCCTACTTCAGTTTGCTTCATAACCGTAAGCTCAATCTGAAAAAAAATACACAGTAATTATTGATCCACACAGAAGCGAGCTCTCTTGTTCAGCACAGTTGATTTATCTGTATACGCCGACCTTATAAACAACTTAGTTACATTATATTATTTTTAACACAAACATAAACGCTTTCACACTCACAGCCCCTCACTAAGTTCAATGACATGTATCGTGGGTGTCGAAAACATTCATATCACATACACACAATCACAACTAGAACCAGAATCACATTTTTTTTTATTCCGTTATTCTAGTCACGTAGATGGTGATCAAACGCTAACCTTTCAGACATAAAAAAATATGTTTGTTGACATATATGTGCACATATGCATTTATATATATACATATATATTTAAGCAAGATACACAAGCATTTGACCACCATTTCACCTGATGGATAAAAGATGCGCCCGAAGACGTAACATCCTTGCCTAGAAGATACCCATTCACTCTAGACTTGAAGACTTCCAGATTAAACAGTTCATCACGAAACAGGGACGCGGGCAATGAGTTCCACTCCTTTGCCGTACAGATGATAAACGCAGAAGCGAATCGCTTTGAGCGAATTGGTGGTATAGAATGCATTGCCTGTGCCTATTACGCAAGAAAAGTCTCTTTCTATGTTCAAAACTATGATATATCACTACTTATCCATTTGAATATGTGATATAACCTATATTTATGTGGTATATGTATTTTGTTTGTACTTTTTATCATTTTAATTATTTTATGTAGTTCATTAACTTAATGTAAATTTGTACTGTAAATTTGTACACCTCCACCGACCTCAATTGCTACTACAATTTCTGTCCATCCAAAGGTGGTCTGGTAGAAATCGCTGAAAGCGATAAGATCACCCATTGTAATGCCTTGTAATATTAATTTCGTAGTATTAAGTTTGTAATTTTCTGTTTTTTTGGTGTACAATAAAGAATTTTGTATTGTATTGTATTGCATGTCAACTGTAAATGCATAACATTTGACAGTTTATCTAGTTGTTATACATACGTAAGCTTGTAAATTAATTGCCCTTTTTACTTGCTTTACCTGTAGTCAAAGAAAAAGAAAAAACAATCCAAAAATAAAATTACATACCAAGCTTCCTTTATCTATGCCCTTAATAAGTGTCAAGGAGCCCGATAGGTATGAGGCATCTTCACCGTCTTCATCGGATTTCGCCAATTGCATCTTGTCTGCGTTCATGACTTTATTCTCAAAATCATCACAAGACGAGAAGCCTTCACTGAATACGAGCATCCACTAAAAACCATAAAAAATACTAGCTGCGCCCCGCGGTTTCACCCGCGTTCATAATGATGAAAAGTGATGATGATGATGATGATGAAAAATAGATGTTGGCCGATTCTCATAGATACCGGATAAGCACAAAAAATTTCATCAAAATCGGTCAAGCCGTTTCGGAGGAGTATGGCAACGAAAACTGTGACACGAGAATTTTATATATTAGATGATTACGCAATGTTATTGCAAGAAAGAAAATAGAATATGAAAGTTAAAAATAATCAGATGAATGAATGTATGAATGATTTCTTTGTACGTTACACAAACATCGTTATTTCATATATCAAACAGAGTAATTGAACAGGTTTTCAAACCTGGTAGGAAAACTTTGGTACTCAAACTACTCCTAGTTTGAGTACCAATGTAAATAGGAAAACATTGGTACTCAAACTACTCCTAGTTTGAGTACCAATGTTTTCCTGGTCACAGGTCTCCCTGTAATACGGTGTGCCGATGCCTACCGCCAGTGAATTAGTTTTTTACAAAATTATATTAACAATAGATATCTGCATATAATTAATAACTAATTGAGCATTGCCATTCAACGTGGCAATGCTGCCAGCATTTTAGGTGCTTTGCCTACTGGTAGCGGTCTATTAGATTAAGTTTTGTACATATTTATATCTAGTTATAGTTATTTTTGATTGGTTTGATTTAGTTTTTAGTTTAATGTAACATAATTAGGTATATATAGGTATATATATATAGTATCTTGTGGTATGCAATAAATAAAACTTTTATAGAGAAAAATAATAATTAATTATGTTTAAAACTACGGTAAAAATAATGAGTATTATGGGTAAATCTACTCATTACTCATTGTGTAATTATTATCGGCACCCACGATACAAGTCTTTGAACTTAGTGTGGGAATGCGAGTGTGAATGCGTTTGTTTTGTTTTATATAATCAATGAAACCCCATCATTCATTATGTTTTTAAATTTATCTAAACTATTCTAAACGATTGAAAATATGCATTATGCAAGCAACCATATTTTACCGACTTCCCAAAAAAGGAGGAGGTACTCAAGTCGCCTGTATTATTATTATCTATTTTTTTTTTTTTTTAATTTTTCGATTTCGAAATTTTTTCTTTAGTTCGTAAGATGTTACTTTCTAATTGGTCCCATTCAAATTTGATCAGTAGTTTTTGAAATATCTTCAATAATGCCTATTTTGTGACGAATAATGCGTACTTTGACGATGTTCTCGTTTACCTTCAAAAGTTACTTTATAACTTCAATTAATCAAGATCTAATCAGTAGTTTTTGAGTTATAGTCAATAATGCTTGTTTAATACATTCAATCTGATCGAGGTTCCCAAGATAAAGCGGTGAAGTCGGTTTTTTTAAGCTTTGCTTGCGTTTAATTATTTTCTTAAATTTTCAGTACTTATTATAAAGCTACGATTAATAGGTAAGTTCTTATATAATCTCATCATAACTCCGATTAACGAAAAAGTTAAAAAATTAAAGAAAGTAAGATCACTTTTTACGCGATCGGGGTTTTTTTTTAGTATATTGATTTGGTTTGGAAAATGGCGTCCCGCAAAACACTCAATTTCTAAATATTATGGTATCCTTAGCTACTTACATCTTCGTCGTCGTCGCATAACCCCCTTTGTACCAAAAATACTTCCAACAAAATGAGTTTCCATAAAGCTCTAAGCGCTATCATTTTTCCACTGTTTTAATAAAAACAAGCACCAGTGTTTGTGAAACTAGAATTATATACATTTCACGATAGGGATCTGTATTGTTGCAATACGTAGATGTTAACGATATCATTATTGTAATATTGCGTGATCTGGAATCGGTCGCTAAAGAGACACGCGACACGCCATTTGCCTGTTTACCATCTATCTGTCAAGGATTGTTAGATCGGTAATTATGTTTTTACAAGCTTATCTTTAGTTATCTGCCCCGTTGTGCATCTGTCGGTCTACGGACATCAATTCATGTAAGCTAAATTAGACACATTCCCGATGTTCGATTGTGCACAAATTTGGTGTACTAAATTGACCAAATTACCGAAGGTACAATGTATTGGAAGATGGCCATTGGAATTTCTGAACTACACAAGATAAACCCATCGAGTTAGGGCTTGTTTGATTCGTCTTGACAACTTATCTGGTTATATCACTTTTTAGTCCTTTTTATTTACAGCTAGTAAAAGTTTGATTAAAAAAATCTTTTAAAAGTATTATTTGTTCACCTTATTCTGTTTTACTATATTACTCTACAGGCCAACTGTTATTCATACGTTTGGGTGCAAGGTGCTTTGTTTCACCGTTCCGACGATGTAATTATGATGCTGCTGTTGACTAGGTCTGTCATCAATGTCGAATCCGAGAATGAACTATATTACTCTTTAATAAGACCCTATTCCGAAGAATAATTATACCGAAAAAAGTTTCACCAATCATGTTCCTGTTTCCATTTGTTTTCATTATATATTTGAGTAAATATTGTCCATATATAAAAACTTTAATTTTTGAGTTTAAGAACACGACCATATTAAAAAAAATACTAGTCTGAATTGATTAATATAGTATAAGACTTAAGTATAATTCAACTTTTGAATAAGTTTATATTAGGTGAAGAATGAAGGCTGAATTCGAAAAAAAATAATAAAAAATTCAATTCTTGACGCATTCTTAAAGATTTACAGCTCACCTATGACAGTTCGAAATATCGTTACCAGCAGCAGCAGCCCTGAGTATAATTATCGTCGCTCCACCTAGTCACGGGCCGTTCTCTGCTACACTTACCGGTTTGCAGTCTCATCTCCAGAACTCGTCTACTCCAACGATTGTCAGATCTGCGGCATGTGTGACCAACCAACTGCCACTTCATTTTGATAATCCTTAGAGGTATATAGACGCCCTTTTTGTTCTCTGAATTACTTTGTTCCAGATTCGATCCTATGGAACATTTGTGTGATTCCGGTTGGGAATCGAACCCAAGACTTCCATTGCAGAGGGCAGAGACCGGCCCACTGCGCTAACTGGGTAATCTACTGTACAGTTATTCATATTTTCGTAGTTCTATCGTAAAACTAACACAATTTATTGAGAAGAGGAAATCGATGTTGATATTTCAATAACATTTGATATGATACAAAACGAACAAAGGTATTCACACTCACAGCCCCTAAGTTCAAAGACTTGTACCGGGGGCGCCGGCAACATTTACATCACACACACAATTACACTCAGAACCAGAACCACAAATACCGTTTGGGAAGGAAAATTGTGCTTCTGCCGGGAATCGAACCCAGGACCCACTGCGCCAACTGGAATACGAATCAGTTCATTCAATATATAACTTAAGCACATATTTCCTGCAACAGGGGTGCTCGATGATAATATATCACTTCCAATATAGTTGTTTTATGTAGATAGCGCCTACTTTTAAACTCTCGTAATTTTTAGATTCCGCTTTTTCTCTCCCCTCTTGTTATCGAATTGCGAAACAAATGAATATATTCACAGTTTTGATTTACTGTGTGTTTTTACGAGTATTCTAATATTTTATTTATTTTCTTTGTATGTTGATGATAGATAATATTATTGATCGAGCTATTATACTATTATTGATGTTGATGATAGATAATATTATTGATTTGAGTCAAACCTGAGAGGTTCAGCATTTGTCCGTCCGTCCATCTGTCAAAGGCATTTGGCGTCTAAACCTTGCAAGCGAATAACTTTAAATTGTCAGAGAATATGTAAAGCTATGGAGGAAAGCCAGAATTGGCAATCAAAACGATATAAATGAAATATTAGTAAGCAATATGCAATCAATGCTTTTTTAACAGTATGTTAAAAAAGCATTGATTGTGTGTGTGATCCGACAAACATCCGTTACCGTAGTCAAACACGGTAGCGTTATTACTATATGTAACGTTTTATGGTTTACCGTTAATCAATAGGCGTGTTACCTATATATTTATATAACGTTAAACGTAATTTTATCGGTAAATGTAACGGTAATTGATAACATTATTTCCTTCGACCCATATTTCAAAAAACAAATCAATTTTTGTTTGCTGCTTTGTCGCGATTCACGTCTCCGTTCGTCGTTAAGTGCAGACTCCAAACAATGCTAGCTTAAGTTATTAATTAGGTTACTACTCTCAGATGCGATAACGATACTTTTCACTTCGTAACGTTATTTTATTGTTACGATACCCAGGTAACGATAATTTATATTACCGTTGTACAGGTATTATAGTGAAAATAACGGTAATTAACGTTACTATTTAATGTTATTTGGTAACGTTAACAAGCCCTGGCTATACCTATGTAAAATGGGTTAGAAAACAACACGCTATACTTACCTTTGGGATACCAGGCGCACATAACTTCAAAAGGGTAAACGATTTAATTATGCAAGTAGAATTTTCAGCGCGCCACTTAATTTGATTGTCACTGACACCTATATTTGCCTATATGCAAATGAAGCGTTACATTTAATTGAATATCTTTGTTAGAAATGGGGAAATAGGGACGCTCCATGACACTTCGGTCTCTCGAGTGGAGTATTCAAATTTTATTAGTAACGCATTGGTTATCCATTTATATGTTTGAACACTGTTGAAGAAATATTTAGTACCTACAATACTTAACTTTGACTTTATGCGTACCATCCAACTTTTATGTTAATTTGACGTAAAGCGTAATTAATCAACTACTTCCAATCTATTTTATTACCCGACTACGAAGAAGCAAGTTTACCAATAGAATTCATAGAAATTGAATTGATACATAGGTTAACGTTATATCAAAATTCATCTCGACATAAATTAGTATTAAAAAAAGACATTCATATGGTATCCAATTAATTATTTAAAATATTCACAAATCAGAAACCTAACTTTTTTTAGTAGAAAGACTTTTGACCTTTGACTATAGGTCTCTGACAACCGATATTATAAAACTGACTCAAATGTTAATGAATCTAGACACGTATGATGTCGTAATCGGAAATTTACAATTCACAATAGATATGTAAACGTCTGAGAAAACCCAAGATTGACCGCTCATTAGTGAAACACAACCTGTTTATACGAGTATCATTGTTTATTTAAAGTGATTTGAGGACATTTAAATAACTAAAAAAAGTGTACAGTGTACATTAAAAGTAATGTACCTAAACATAAATAATATAATAAACATAAACATAAATGATTGTGACTAATTTTTACAGAGATTAATAGAAACATTATTTACAAATCAATCTGGAAATTTATATATTTTTAAAGAACTAGACAAATTTTTTTGTATCTATATTTTACAATTCACTTACTTTTCCAAATATTTATCATAAACTCGTCTAAATATTTTACAAGCTATGTTACTGAAAAATAATTTAATTTTGCTATAATGCTGTTTAACTGGTATATAACGAGTATATACGAGTAGTTCATTTTATTTCTATAAATTGATACCATATAGATGTAATTACATGTATTGTATATAGTATTATATATCATACATAAATAAAACACAGTTTACATAATAATATTTTTGGCTTAACGGCTAGGAGATGCGGCGACCTTGTCAAAATGGCCGACGGGTTTCGGACATATTATACAATGCTCATCAGCGATGGACCAGAGATGGCTAACAGCTACTATCTACTATCCGACAAGATGTCCGCAAGTTCCTATCCGTTAGAATAAATATAGGCACAATACCTTCGCGATACATAGTTTCCAGGCTTAAATTTAAAATCTGTTGAGTCATGTTCATGTCTGGAGTGTTAAGACGATAACAATATTTTTTAAGCCGAATCACAAAAACGCTTACGTGCTATTTACTCTCTTCTGCAGAAAGAGATAAATATTTAGATCAGAGCCACGTCGCTTTATCTCGGGTTAGGGATATATGATACAAATTGTTTTGCGTGAGAATGTACCATAAATTAAAATGGTTTCATTTAGTAAAAACAATATATTTATTATATAAGTTGTTATACAACTAAGTTATAATATAACTTCAAAAAAGGATTTAATTTTAGTAAAACAATAAATATTAGAGAGTCAGAGAATTAACAATATAAGTGTTTTAATAGACCGAATTTATGGAAATAATTCAACAAGTCAATCGATTAATCAATTATTTATCATAGATCAATCAATTATTATGAAATTTTATCAATCATGTTTCGTATATTCTCAACAAATAGTGTGTAAATATGGAATTTATATCTTTTGTCTTCAATAATGACTATTTCGTAACGGTTAAAAAAATTGCATGGCGTCTTAAATAAGCTGATCTATTACATACATAAGAGAATATTCCGATTTAGTATACATTTTAAATGGACACGTTTAAAATGTATACTTAATCAGAATGTTCTCTAACTTTTGTTCTCTGACTACTTAATGTGAAAAACACAAAACAATTCCGGTGGAGTTTACTAACGTAATTACAATTTCTAACACAAACATCGATAATGAAGTTTCATAAGAAAGTGATAACGATGATAGGCGTCCTATCACTGATATCACTGAGAGATCAAATGACAATCGATCCGCATTTAAATGTTTGTCGATCTCATCGTGTTCTGGATCCAGTCAACGTAACTGGCCACGGATGTATAGACTCCAGGCCAGCCGTCTTTGCCACAGCCATGCCCGAAGGAAACAACAGCTACGGACTCCCAAATGCCCTCAGATAGTCTCCTCATGAGAGGACCGCCGGAGTCACCAGTGCAGGAGTCCTTGTTGAAAATTCCACCGGCGCAGATTTGTTTATCGGTTATAGTCGCACCTAGGCCCTGGTATTTGTTGTTACACTCGTTCTTGTCAAAAATAGGCATGCCGAGCTTAAGCTTTACTGGACTGCTTTTTCCTGTAAAATGTATAGTGGTTGTATATTTTTTGTTTGACACAGCAAACTAATACTTATCTAAAATGTATTTAGGTTACTTCTCGTTTGGTCATTATCGCTTGAAAGCAACGCTAAAGTGATCACATCTATCTATCTATATATATAAAAATCAATGCCACCTTTCTTTGTAATTTTATAACTCAAGAACGGGCTCACCTATCCAAACCAAATGTTTAGGCTTTGTTCGGACTATCTAGTAGATGGTTTATGTGAAGTTTGCACAAAATCGGTCGAGCGGTTCTTCATTTATCACACCCGGGCGAAGTCGGGGCGGATCGCTAGTATGCCATATAGGCTTTTTCACTATTTACGATTTTCTGTGTACCAATTTGTAGGTAATGTCAGCGTTTTAATATTAAGTTTAAAATGTAAGTAAGAATGGTTGCTAACCAACTTTAAATCGTCCGAAATCCTGAATGGTCATTCCAAATTAAATTTGTTTAAAGACCTTTTTTTATGCTAGATAGCGGTCAAATGGCAAATGCTTGCCGCATTTGGCATTTGACCGCTATCTCAACTGATGGAAGTGACGATGCGGCCGAAGATGGAACATGCTTTTGATGCTTCAGATTGCACCGTTCAGTGAACAAAGACGCAGGCAATGACTTCCACTCCTTCGCTGTACGGATGATAAACGTAGAAGCAAAACGCTTTGAGCGAACTGGACGTTCGTCAAAATAAAATAAGTGGTATTTCCACTTATTTTATTTTGACGTCTCCATTTATTTTGGAAAAATAAATGGATGACGTTTGACAGTTTGTCTAAAGATGATTTCCAAATAAGTACATTCAACGATACCCCACTTACACAGTTCGTCAACTTTAATTTTTTACAATATTTTGGTCTCTATTACGCCACAAAGAAACAAAAATACATACAAACATACATATAAACACTACTCTCCTTTGCGTCGCGCAAACGGGTAAATAAGTCATTTGATGAACTCTCAATCAACAAGGATAACCACCACGCATAAAGTGGCCATCAAAAGATGCTCGGCAACCATCGACCTCACGTAAAACCCGCCTTTAATTATGTTCTGCGAAATTGAACATTGAATTTACTAAATCGATATGAACAAACTCACCTGTCTCGGTTTTCCCCCAGCCCGCCACGAATACATCGATGCCGGTGTCCAGGCGCTCGCCGGGACTAATAAGACAGATAGGCTGGACGTAATCTGTAATACGTTTTATTAATTAAACAAGTACTACTTTAAAAAGATTTTTAAAGCTTTCACCAGTTTTAAAGAAAAAAGGACAAAAAAAATTATATAACCAAAGAACTTTTCAAGACAAATCAAACGAGCTCAAATTCGATGTGTATATCTTGTTTAGTTCAGAAGTTCCTATGTTCATCTTACGTCTCCATCATCAGACCAGCTCCATGCCATATCATTATATTGTATTGTCACCGAAGATACATAAGTACACCAAATGCGAGTCCAATCGGACATCGGAAAGCGGGTCTAATTTAGCTTGCCAGATTTGATTACAGATAACGGAACAGGTGACTAAATAAAATATTGTATAAATTTAGTTTTGAAACTGATTAGATACCATTTTGACGCCGTCGTATTAGGCCCGTAGACAATGTAATAAATAGTTTCCAATGTTTGAAACATTATCCTACGGCTTAAGTGAGCCTGTTTTAGTAGTCGGGTGCGTGTTCGTTTTTAAAGCAGTGGATTTCGGGTTCGATTCCCGGTGGAAACGCAAGTTTTCTCCCAAAGGAAATTTGTGTTTCTGTGTCTATGTGCAATGATTGTCAGATGTCATTGTTTGTGGTACATCCGAATGCTAAGTTAAATAGAGTTTTATAAATGTATTGAGATGCCTCTTGAGGAGGATTTTCCCACTACCAATTTACGGATCATCCATAAAACAAGATACGAGTCATAAAACACCAAACAATTTTTGGTCTGATCTACATTCTAGGTTCATATAACTCAAAACTAGACTCCTAAACGAGGACCACGTCAGGCAGGCAACCGGTCGTAAAAAGCGGCTTTGCATCCGAAACATTTTGAGTTTTGCACTGTACATTTATAGCTGGTTTTGTATATAAATGGCAGACGGGTATAAGTCGATTATTTTATAGATAGTAATCGTTTAGACATCACAATACCAGATCTGATTTAGAACAAGTTTATTAAAACTATCGATCCACTAAATACATCGTATGGAACATGAGAGTGCACATTACTGCATACTACCACAGCACAAACATATAATGATACTACTTTACTAATATCTCCTTCATATTTATTAACGAATAGTTTTGCTTAAGTCTTGTTAGTTTTTGATATACTTCGTATAACCTAATAATTTATGCTATATAAACTATTTTAACTTGTCAAAAAGAGAGTAAGCAAATTCATCAATTTTACAGCTAATGGCATGAGCTGTAATGGTGTCGTATCTGTATATTTAATAGATTGATAATTGAATCTAATTTAGTTTATGAAGTTGTACACCTTGTTTTTTAACGATTGCTTTATAACAAGAATCCCCAACATAAAACTCCAACGCACACATAAACTCGTTGTAAGTTTGTGTATGACTATTATTGTCACTATACTCATTGAACCATTCCTTCATAGAAAAAAAGTTTTGCTTTGTACTGCAATACGCGCCTTCTCTTGATATAAGGTAAAACTATATAACACTTTACTTATAATTATGTCTCATATGCCCAATAAATAGCACTATCAAATCGCTCTTCGCTCAGAAATAGTACTGTTGTTTGACGACCCAGTTGGCGCAGTGGACAGGTGTCCGCCCTCTGCGCCGTGGGTCCTGGGTTCGATTCCCGGCAGGAGCACAAATTCCTTCCCAAGGGATATTTGTACTTCTGGTTCTGGGTGTAATGTGTGTGTGATGTGAATGTTTCCGGCACCCACGATACAAGTCTTTGAACTTAGTATAGGGCTGTGAGTGTGAAAGCGTTTGTTTGTTTGTTTGTTGAAGCAGTCCTGCTATTCAGCTGTTTAACAGAAGGGCCTTATCGGCCCAGACGAACTCGCAATTAGATCTACCTGATCATTGACAGAGTTATCTCTTACTACTCTTACTTACTCTCTACCTTGCGGGCGTTCCTTTACCCGCCACGCACCACGCGTTTAGGGATAAGCTAATTTTCAATATAGACGAAATCCATAGTAAAAGATTCAAGATCTTAAAATAGCAGAATCGCCGTCCCCAGCTATTCGACTAAGATTAATAGTTCAGTAGGTACTTACAAGAATAATTGACCCTCCTTGCTAGCCTGACGAGCCCAATATCGTCATTGTTGTTCCTGTTTTTGTCACCGTACCCAGGATGTGCAACAGCGACCTGGACTGGGATCTCTTGCGGAGGATCAGCACATATCGAATTAATGCAGTCCACTGCGGTCTGAGTATCGTATTCTCCTAGACGGGCTGTGGTTCTAAAAGAGAATAGTTTTTTTATGATATCGAAATAGGAGATAAGCAAGTTATTTGCTCGATGGTACGCTTGG
Organism: Lomographa bimaculata; assembly: GCA_948107665.1. Classification (NCBI taxonomy): domain Eukaryota; kingdom Metazoa; phylum Arthropoda; class Insecta; order Lepidoptera; family Geometridae; genus Lomographa; species Lomographa bimaculata. The sequence goes on along the minus strand of OX403591.1, from coordinate 8,810,296 downwards.
CTCACACCTTGGCGTGGAGTTGCAATGCAGTTGTCTTCTTGTGACTTAATAAGGCATTATATCTCACTTGCCACGAAGAAATTAATTTGGGACAACTAGACTACCAAAGTTCTTAAAAACATATTTTCAAGTCAAAATTAAAGTTACTACGTTCTTTTTATATATATCTTTTTCTAGATATTATCAAATAATTTTATAATTGTTACTAAATAATTATTGTTGTCACATATAACAGAAACGAGACATTTTTCTCATTGCAGAAACCAACTACTTATGTCAGGCAGGAAACAGAAAGATGGAAAAAATCAAATTGATCAAATTTAAATGGGATCACAAGGGAATCACCACCTTTCAAATAATAAAAAAATCAAAATCGGTTCTCCCAGAAAGAAGTTATGAGGTAACACACATAATATATATATAAAATACAGTCGAATTGAGAAAGTTATCTTTTTTGTGAAGTCGGTTATAAATGCTTAACAAGCATAAAAAACACAACCTACCCCTTCCTTACTTCTCTGGCCTCGTCACAAATATTTTATGCAAATTTTAATTTTATTTAAAAAAACAGTGATAAGTTAGAGTTACTTTTTAAAACCTGTCCTTACGTTCGATTAATTTGTGTTAATTGATATGGGTTTTTAAGTCTCAATTAAATGAATAACTGAACGTGGACCTTTCAATACTAACAATTAGTATTGTACATAGAACAGTGTGGTAAATCATAGTATAGTTTCATGATAACGATCATAATTATATGTATTACATTAATTATCAATATGATTCTGCCGCTGCAATTACCTACATATGTATAATAAGTACACATACATACTTCACGCTAATAAGTTCCAGAGTTAGAACAATAACAGATAAGTTTTCCTGCTCTTGGAAATAGATTTGTGGTTTTCCTTTAGCGTACCTACACATGTTAAACAAATAATGTGTTCAAATATACTAAGGTTTGTCATTATTTGGTATAATATATATCTGCTTAGATTCCGCTCGCAGCTATGGGCAAAACAGTAAGGTTTCCAGTCTCCCGTAGTTGGTGGAATGGAATGCATCTAAGTCCTAGGAAATAGTATTTACCCGTCAAATATTTTCTTGCAGTTTATTTTTAGAAAGATATCTTACTTTTCTTGCAGTTTATCTTAACCTAGTAACTCGACTAACTACTTATTTCTTTGTAGCTCCAAAACCAAGACAATTTAAGACCCTTACAAATTCTACATTTTGTTTCAACTTTTCCTACGTTAAACCAGCTTAAATCCTATTCTAGAAACTGCGTTTTGAAAAAGCTCTCTGAATACAAATGATATATAAACTATTTTGAAAACCCACTAGTTTTAGTATCTCTTTTTGTTTAAACTACTTAGATGACAAACTGGTAGGTATTTAGTTTTTATTCATAAAACTAAACGATGAATCAGAATAAATAAAAACAGTTACTGCTACTTTCCGGGTCATAAACTCTATTTGTACTAAATCACGTCGATCACGTGAGTTTCTATATTTCTTAAACCCACTAGATTTAGTATTTCTATTCGTTTGAAATACTTGGACGTTATACCTACAGGTTTTATTTTTACATTAAAAAAGAACTCGTTCATGTTTTACAATGATTTAAGATGAAGATTATGAAGCAAATAAAATAGCCAATTACTTTGTGGCTAGTATATACAATTAATAGATGTGCAAAACATCACGTGGTTCTTGAACCATTAAAAATATTTAATAAATAGCCTACTAACATTTCCAACTTACCACAGCCACAATTTAAAAGAAAAAAGGATATTTTTTTGTTAACATTCATTTCTATAGCTTTAATGAATTTTTGGATATGCACTTAATTTTGATCGTTCTGTGAAGCGCAGTGACATAACCCTACTAAATTATTTGTATACTATCTGTTAATTAATTACTAATTTATTATTCAGTTTGTTCTTAACATACTGCGTTTATATTTTTAATTGTTCAATACTGACGTCTAAAATATTATTGACATTATACAATTGTTATTTACCTGATGCGGATAATTAAATTGTTACATGACATACTAAGAATAACGATCACTATTATTATTAAGGTCAATAAAAAATCTGATTCTGAATCTGAAAGTTGGACTTTTGATTAGAGTATAATTAATTTAGATTCTAATTACTTATGCTTACTAATTCACTTACAATTTGCCTATTTTAGTCTCAATTGCTCCAACGATGCAATGAGCAGCGGTCAAGACATATCGTCTGTTGACGAGCACGCCTCCACACTGATACGACATAGAACCGGAACCTGTAAGAAAAAAACCTTGAATACAGCACAAAAACCAAAGGAAAAAACCTATGATTACCACCATCTTGGAGAAGAATTGAGCGAAACAAATCTATAAGATGTTTTGATTACTTGATACATACAATGTTTTGTTTTAATTTATAGATGGATGATTATTTGCAGTCGATGGCCGATTAACATTTACGTGGCAAAAGCGTGTACAAAGGGCATGTGATTGTAGATTAGTTTATGTGGTATATTAAATAATAGCCATGCTCCGCGGCAACACTCGCTATTATCAAGTTAAAAAGTAGCCTATGTATTAATCCTAGGTATAAGCTATGTTTATTCCAAATTTCACTCAAATCCGTTCAGCCGTTAAAACGTGGAGAGGGAACAAACATCTTACATACATTTCTTACCAAGGAAAATTTGTTTTTCTGGTTCTGGTTGTGATAAGAATATTTCATCTACGACACAAGTCATCGAACTTATTACCTATGGGCTTGTGAGTGTAAAAGTGTTTGTTGTTCAAGCGTTTATTGTATTCTCTGATATATTGATGTCAAACATGGAAACAAACATAATGGTAGCCCATTATGTTTGTTTGTAGAGCTGACCAAAAATATTGAATATTTAAAATTAAATATAAAAATCTGTGTTTCTTTAACTTTCGATTGCTTACGGAGAAAAAGTACCACATTAAAACATTTTAAGATCTATTAAGAACATAGTAAAATATCCAATGTTCTAGGAAGATGCATGTCTGATGTCATACGTCTGATGGTGATAATTAAATTCTTACGTGTGCGGTATCCCATCAAGGCCATCCAGGGGAACTCGTCGAGGTCAGTAATCTGGCCTCCAAGGATCTTGTCTCCACTTGTGTCGACCCCACAAGTCCTTCTGGAAGCAGGTTGTGAATCCTCCTCGGAGACTGGGTCAACTTGACCTTGGTTGATATTTATAATGGGCTGCGGTGGACTCTGTAAGAGATATTGAAGAAGAGGTGTGAGGAGTGATAAGGTTGTTACATGGATTTATGGATAAATAAAATTTTTATTTTGTTTAGGTACCAGTTTGGAGTTGGCACAAGATGAACTTTTCAAAGTCAAAACGTTTATCAAGCGAAAAAGATCAAAATCAACACGAAGAACAATCTTAGAGTAGGTATTATATACTAATTATAAAATAAAAACCTAAATACCTAATAACAATAAATTAATTATTAAAGAACTTTGTTAAAGATGCTGCAGGTCGCACCCACTAGGGTAGACAACACCCAGAAACTGTGATGAAGAAAGTAATGTCCTGGTAGTCTTCGTGGTAGAAGAAAGTAAGTGTTAAGATTGGATGTTTCAGCTATACCCATGAACCCTAATTCTAAATGCCAGCTACATATCTAATGCTGCTAAAGAATGGACTGCTTATCAACCCTACTTAGAATGCTTTTATTTAGTCACAGGAGCCTAGTTCATTGAAGGGCAGATGAATCACGTGTAGGTGAGGTCGGCTTTGGGGGTTTGACAATACACATTATTATAGCTGGCGAAAGCGATCGCACGAACCAAATATGTGCAGTGTATAGCATCTACATCCCCGCGCCTACATTCCCGTACGCCGCCGGTCTGCGCGAACCAAATGTGAAAAGTGCGTGCCAGCTTTTGATAAAAATATTACAATAAATCAGAATTAAATTCAAATAACACAATGATATACCAAAAATAATAAGGACTTGATTTCATAAGAAGTATCAGCCAAACTGGTTATACCTACGTACATTTTATTAAATGCCGAGACGATCACTTGACTTTTCGAATGAGACTATATTTGGCACTACCACAAATGAGTACAAGGCACTTGAAGTAATGAGTTGAATGTTGTACCATAAATATAGGACCGTTAAAGAGGTTAATCGGATGTTCTTTAAAATATTACTGGCTTCCGGCAAGAAATAAGGTGACACCGTCTATGTATCTTCTGTAATAAGTGTATTTAAGGTCGTCAAGTTACATATCCTTTGTTTATCGGAAACATGGTGCGATGGAGTGCCGTCAAAGTTATTATGTTGCCACAAGCAGTTTTGAGTCAAATTATGAAGGCTAATTGTAAAATTTCCTTTACGTGTAATTTGGTACAGGTTATGCATTCAATTTGTTTAATTAAGACGATGATTTCGCTCGAAAATGTAGTAGGAACGTCAAAACCTAGCTGGCAAAAATAATTATATCTATCACTACCTACTACTACTATTTACCTTTCTGTAAAAAATATAAATATAAATAATATATATCTATAATAAAATGATTGCAAGAATTTGTTATATGTAAGAAAGAATATAAACAAGATGCTTGTCTGATGGTAAGTGACACTCTAGTCAAATTTATCTACAGCGCCACCTTGAATTTGAATAACAAACCGTGTGGGACTGCAAAGCGCTCCCCTCCCAGAGATTTAAGGCTTTACGTCTTATATAACGTTTAGTAATTACACTGGCATCTCGCTCTGTCAGCCAGCACCAAGCTAGCGTCGTGCTGTTATTCGGCTGCTTCCCAAAGGTGGTCGCCCTAGGCGGAGTCGTAAGAAGTCCTACCACCTTGTATGTTAACAGGGTATCATATCTCTTTTTAGTCCGCGAGAGGTGTTTAATTCCCTCCTATCCTCAGGAGGTCTACCAACGGACATTCCCCTATCCGCCACATAGGGACGCGGCCCATATGAAGTCAGGTTACCCTGTGGCCACAAACTTTGTTGTTAATAACGAAAAAGTTGATAGACAACGCCAAATATCTGATTTATTAAGAACATAGTGAAATTCAGCCACAACTCCCGGCGACAGTCTGCGGTGGTAGATAAGGAAAAAACATCCAAAATATTCTAAGCATCTTCCAGTTCCGTTTCTGCGTTTATCATCTGTACTGCGAAGGACTAAAACTCACTGCCCTCGTCTTTGTACCCCCAACGGTATAATCTGGGAGTTTAAATAAAGAGTGAATAGGTATCTTACAGTGAATAATGCTACATCATGTGTTGTGGTCAAATGCTGGCATATTGAGCATAAAAAAGAAGTAGTAAATTATTCTTACCGAAGTGGTCTGCGCTTGATTGTACTGAGGTAGAGGTCCGCAGCAGACTCTCGGTGTATACCCAGCAAATCCGCATTGTGACTGCCTAAGAAAGCTGACCACATGGGACTGAAGTGGTCTCTGTTCGAACGCTGATACCAATGGTTGACATTCGTATAGAGATATGCAGGTGCTTCGTACTCCTAGAGGTGTAACGCAGGAGTCCGACTGTGATACTGGAAAGATAAGAAGTGATTTAGTATTTTTATGTATTCAATTAGTAATTTAACTTGGGTTAGTTCAGTTAAGTTGTACCACGGGTAAAATTATATTAATTTGTTCACTGTAGAATATATAAGCTTCAAAGGCAAGTTTTTATGCCCGCTGTCCTATGATCCTACCGATTTTAGTAGTACTATATACGAGGGGCATGTAATACACATATCTAAAATTGTTCTTGTTACTGTTTGAAACAATAAGTTCTACCAATGGCAATTCACACTTTTGTAGTTCTTAAGTTGGTTGTACCACTTGCAATGAATATATATTTAAAATGATCCAACTAGTTGGACAACGCAAATAACGGCTGCTCGTCTTAGATAAAAGGTATGTCGTATAAAATTGAGTAAATCATTAATTCGTTCATCGGACAAATAAGACAGGTTAAAACAAATGAAAATTAAAAAACCAATTAAATCAAGAAACAGCATAAAGCGATAGAAACAAACAAATAAGACAAAAATGTTAATTGTGACATCAACAGAGAATGCGATATAAACTTGCAGTGCAGTGCGACCAAATCCAGTGTAGTGCAAAAAAATCCAATCAGTGAGACAAAATTAAAAGGAATGCGACTATATTATCATAAGATAAAAATCCAACAAAGTGCAGCAACAAAAAATATTAAATTAGAATCATATATCGTGAATAATTTCTCATAAGGATTAGTGAATGTGAAGATTATAAACCTCAAATTAGTCAAGACCTTATTACCCGACTGCTCGACGCAAAGGAGGCTAATCTGTTTATAAGTCTATGTGTGTTTGATCCTTTGCGGCACTCCAGAGATTAAAAGCGTGGGCTGATTTTGATGATTATTACGTCAAACAATTTGTTTTTGTCTTGCAAGTGTTTCTAAAAACATTGAATTTTGATTACTAAATTCAATATTATGGCGAAAACCAAATGCCATATTGTGAAATATAAAGAATGAAACTCGAAGAACTGTATTAACTGGAGTATCAATGAATTGGTATTTGAAAATCATTTAAGTTTTTTTTACCACTTTATACTTTGAATTACCATTTAGGATCTAAAACGATTTAAAGTACCAACTTTAAACTACTTACCAAAGTAACCAGTACCCTCAAGGGTACAAAGTGAGGGTACTAACGGTCCTACTCCATTCTTACTTATAGTAAAGCTGTGATCAAATTCTTATGCAATCGCATAACATGTCTTATTAAAAAAGTGTATATGTAAGAAGAAAGTTCTATTTTTAGGCAGTCGGGTTCTTTTATTTCTTAGTACATTAACTTGTTATATAGTTATAGACTCAGTTTATATTAGGCATAACGTGTGTTCTGTTAGTTGTGCGCAAGCACCAGCACCAATCTTGAAAAATGGTATTTATATGACTGACCACTCAGATCAATTGACTTAGGATGATGATCGTTACTCAGCTCATTTGGCTCAGGTAGTTTCCCACAACATACTCTCGGCACGTGCCCAGCGAAGCCGCACTGTGACTTCCTTAGAAAGGTGACCATGTGAGGCGGGATTGGTTTTGTTGTGAATGCTGATATCAATTGAGGACAGTCGTATAAGGACACGCAGTTACTGGAGGTTCCTAAAGGTGTTCGGCAGGGTGACTGTGGAACTGGGGAAAAGTAAGCGTTGATGTATCTTTTTCATGTTTAACTGCGAAGCTGTCATGTTTATATGTTGTATGATCTGTTCTTATGAGGTATTTATTAATACATTACATTTTTGTTTCTATAGCATTAGCCATGTTAGGCAAAACTAAAGTATTACATTTTACGAAAGCAATAATATGTCTTGCCCTATTAGTAGTTCCAAATTATTCTAGTAGATAGCGTAACATTTCTCCATAAGATGAGACTAATAAGGAAGGGATATAAATTCTTAATATAAATCAGCTTGGGTAGATCGGCGGTTAGAGCAATAGGGTACGAATTATGATATTCTTTGGCCGCAGTTAGAAATCCCTTCCCAAAACGATATTTTGTTCCATTGCAAAAATGTACAACTTTGATATTTAACCCAAACGATATATTTTTCATTGCAAAAATTTACAACTTTGATATTTATACGAGTACAAATAGGTTAATGGGGTGATCGTGCTTGTTTTAAGTAAGCAAGCTCAAAACAGTTGATTTCCATTATCTCAGCTCTTCACAGCAGTGTATTTAATTTCTTTGGAATTATCAGTGAAATGGAATAGAATTTAGACTGGTCAACTTTTGATGCCAATAATAATAAAATTTCAAGTGACCACTCAAGCATCGCTTGGTCAACCACTTATAAATTGAGCAATCTTTATGAGAAATTCCTATTTAATTCCTTTATCCAAAATAAACTCATCAAATATCAGAACAATGATTAGTAAATTGTTTTTCAATAACCTTGTTACGTCTAATGCAGTGGCTCCTGAGATAACCCTTATTCGTAAATAGATAACGAATGATATGTTGTTGTCGATGTACATTATCATAATAAAGTTCAAGATCAAAACATTATCACTCGTACATTTCCTTAAATATTTACTGGTAGAAATAACCAGTATGAACTGATTACTCAGAGACAAGCTCTAAGATGAACCATTTAGCAAGGTTCTACCTTGCTATAATGATACGTCTCTACTATAATGATTCGTCCAAGACTTACGATAGTCAATAGTATATACCAGGGGTCGGTAACCTGCGGCTCGCGAGCCACATGCGGCTATTTCGATGTGAAGCTGAGGCTCTTTAGTTCCATATACTACGATACTATTTATTTTTAAAAAATCATTTAAAAAGCGTTCTGATCGATTAACGAGGATTAGGTGCCATTTCTATCGAGCCATTAACAAGCCTCCAAAGGTAGCAAAAAATTACATATGATGGGATGATTAAGTAGGTATAACGCGTGCATAGCGTTTTCTATACGATACTCATAGTACAGTAGGTATTATTGCTGGCATTAAGGATTATTGTTGGCAAGAAAAAAAATTGTGACTCTATACAACTTTGAAATTTTGTAAATTGTAATTTTTTACTCTAAAGGTTGCCAACACCTTGTATATACCATGGGTATGTGTGAACTTCGAGCCTGCTAGTGTCGTTGGTTACATGTCTTTCTTTTACACTCTGGATGCCGGGTTCGCTACCCGGTGACTACCTACATTTATATTAAATCTCGCCGAGAGAATTTTGTGTTTCTGGTCCTAGTTGTGAGTGTGATGTAAATGTATCCATCACCCGAGATACAAGTCTTCGAACTCAGCATGAGGTTATGTATGTGAATGCGTTTCATTTTGATTGAACTACGCTGCCAGGCTTAATTTGTTGCAGGAGCAGGTAATACATATCTAGATCTGGGTGTTTGTGAGGTTCGATTTCCGGTGGGATCACTGATTTTTCTTTCCAAGGGAAATTTATGTTGCTGGTTTTGGGTTTGATTGTGTGAAATGTGTATGTTTTCGGCACCTTTGAAGCAGCGGAAAAGGTGAACGCGCACCTAAGACAGCGGGTAATTCAAAGGATTCGTGTTTGAATTTCTTTCCCACTTTTTAACCGACTTCGAAAAAGGAGGGGAAAAAACTTCTATGTTTGACTGTATGTATTTTTTTATATATATTCACCAATTTCTCCCCCATTTATGGACCGATTCTCAAAATTCTTTTTTTTGTTTGGTAGATTATACTTGTTATTATACGTGGTTCCATATAAATTTATCGAAATCTATTAAGCCAAAACCAAAATATAAGCGACGAAATCGGTTTTTTTAAGCTTTGCTTACGTTTTATATATGTATATATGGAAATACACAAATCTATGTACGAGCTAAATAAATATAATTATATATATATATATATATACGAGTACACTAGCGGACACGGCAGACGTCGTCCTGCCCGAAAAAGCAGCGACACACCGGGTGTTTTCAAACCATTCAGCAACCTTTTAAAATATACAAACAAAATTTCCGGTCCAGCCGTGTAGGATGAGTTAGGTTACAAACACACGTACAGAAGAATTATATATATATATGTATGTATATATATATATATATATATATATATATGTATGTTTAAAATATTGCATGTATGTATAATGATCATTGCCGCACCACCGATCACTTTCTGTTAAACTTTTTTATCCTCTCCATCCTAAGGTTGCCTGGAAGAGATCGCTGCTTAGCGATAAGGCCGCCGATTGTACTGCTATATTGTTATTTTTTCTATTGTTAATTAATATTTTTCTTGGTGTGCAATAAAGAGTATTTGTATTGTATTGTATTGTATTGTATATATATATATATTAGAATAACTTTAAGTACAAAAATGAGACACGATTCATAAAGTTTAACGCATATGTAAGTACCTAATATGCATAAGTTGGTGTTTGTGTGTGAGAGTCACAGTCGCTTTAGTAACAGTAAATGATAAAGGAAGTCTTTAAAGACTTAAGATATTTTCTTTAACACGGACAAATTCTTAAGGCACAAATAGTAAAAAATTAACAAAATATTCACTAGGATTTAAATTCCAATCGCAATATTGTATTTTATTATATAGTTATAATATGACACATAACAAAAACCAGTCCATTCCATTTTTTTTTAATACGGTATGAAGCGAGTTGGCTTTATTTTAATAATTATCCTGTTTTGTATATCCACACACAAAGGCACTTACATTTTTCTTTATTTATGATACCTTTATGTTATATATGTCGACATTATGATGTTTACAAATTTAACATTTACACTCTTGCTAGTATAATTGTTAACATATAATATTAGCTCAACGTATTACCGTTGCTATTCAGAGAGGCAATGCCGCCAACATGATGGGAACGCTACCCACTGGTAGTAGGCTTGAGCACTTGAGTTATCTATTAGCTCGATGTCTTGTGGGATAACTTAGGACTTTGTTGTAGATAGTTATAGTTTAGTTTTAGGATATATAGGCAATTGGCCCGTAGATATTAGTATCAGGGGATAATTATTAAAAAATAAATTTATATGTACCTACAATCCCCTGTGTGTTAAAAAACGTTTTATTATTATTTAATGGAAATTACTTACTACTATTCTAAGGATCTGTGAGCTATGGATCTTATTAATTTTTCAAAATAACTGAAATATGGTTTTCACTCCCGCCATTTTGAAAATTTTCCAAAAACTGAATCGACAAAAAATTCCATGTATATATTGAAACTGCTTACAAAATTTCAGGCAAATCGGTTGAGAAATGGCGGCCTGTAGGGGAGAACAGCCGAACATCCTTACATACAAAAGCATTTTTGCCCAAGCTGGAACCGAGATGCTTCGCTCGTGCTGCTCTCTCGGTCAACGAGGTCTATTAGTTACTTACTACGCACTTCATTAAACCCTTTACTCAATTTTTTGTAAAAGAGCTTTTTAATATACATTAACAAATTAGTCTCATACTATTGCACATTACTCTCAGACAATTTTTAAAAGTTTTTTTATAATCTCACACTTTGTTATGCAACAAAATGCTCGCGCGGCGCTGGATCTTGGTAGCCTGTCACTGTTTTTTTTAACCTACATTAGGCACCTACGGATCAAATTGTTGATATACATTTAATAGCTAATAACATTACCCATTGTAAGGTGATCAATATTCTTACTATTTTAATCTATGGTTTTACAAAAACAACAGATTTGCTGCTGTTCCGTAGTTGGTAAAATTCCTTTCTACGTTGCGGGTTCTGGGTTCGATTCCTGGTTGGAACACAAAATTCATAGACATGGATATATTTATTCTGTAAATCGCGGGTGGATCCGTGGGGCACGGCTAATACCTACTGTGTACCATACAATAACACTCGTATTACGTACATAAAATAAACTACTTTATACTCGTATGTAGGTAACCTATAATATGAGTATCTACATACTTTGTTTGCAATGTTCACATCCTTTTCCTTTACGATACATCCTGTTACCTGCAGCTAAGATAAACTAAGTTTTATTTACACGATTACTTTATGACTATTATAAAATCCTATCAGTACACTACCAAGAACAATCACTACACTTGTGTATAGAATACTAGTTCTTAAGAACTATTATTATTCGCATTTGTTACTTACCCACATAACTCCAAAACAGGGAAGACAAAAAAATCAGTACTTGGTTCTTCATTTTTATATCACAACACTATAAAATCACTGTCATCACCTCAGGTATTTGTGACTAGCTTAGTAAATACAGACTAAGTTAAGACTAGTTGAATAAATAAATATTAAATTGACAACAGATCGTCCGCCTTGCCTCGGTGATACTGGTTACCAGAGGTCAAGTTCTTACGTTAAATACTTGACGAATACGCCATGTACAGTCCGCAATAAAAATATTCTTTTTTAATTTGTATACAGTTACTTGCGAAACCTGTTCGATAGCTAATTAACGAGACAGTTGATTGCGTTTTGGTATTTGATTATAGATTTATGCATTTAGAAATTGATGATAATGGAAATGGTTCAATGTACGCTAATTCACAAAAAAGATCAAATTAATAATATTTTTAAAACGTTTTAAATGTTATACTTAGCAGCAATTAAGCTGCTAATTATAATATAAGTATATAGTATAGTAGTACTTATTCCTAATTTGACGTGCTCACGGCTTAGCTATAAAAAAATGGATGATTACTTCATCTTTTTTTTATAGCTAAGATAAGATAAGCTTTAATATGTTCAAAAAAGAGTTGTCGATGAACGCTAAAAAGACATAACAACCTCCTTTTGGCGGTTAAACATACATGTGGCGCAAATGTACATACATTTGAGCCTATATACTATAATTACTTTATTTTGCTAACTGTACTTCTCAAGCGTCATAATAAATAAACGATACCTACCTATATTTTATGCTATTTACGTCGGTAGATACGCATACAAAACATTGAGTTTATAATCCATTATGTTCGTGAATCATGGATTTACCCAAGAAACCTGTAAATTTATTTCTCTATTCTCTATAATCCTTGCATTTCTAACTCATAAATTGCCTAACATTTGACGAAGCTTATTTATATAACTAAATATAACAGTTATACAAGAATAATTTTTTAGCAAGCTGGTAACCTTATAGCTGATTAAAATTTATGATGTTTGGTCAAAACTTTATTCTTTATTGTTATCGGGTTCGATTCCCGGTGGGAACAGGAGTTTTCTGCTGAAGGGAAATTTGTGTTAATGATTCTGGGTGTTATGTAAATGTTTCTTGCCGGAACCCACTGGCTAAAATCGCGAACTTTAGTCACTTTCAATGAAATAAACTATAAAGATTGATATATTTTATTTATTGTGTTGACTAAAAAAGCCAAGTAAAAACATATTACGAACTCTCAGCTTCTGACCAACTTGTCCAGGTTATTGGCCATAGTTGCAAGACAAGTTTGGCAACTTATGTATACTCTCGAATTGGTCAACATCAAAATATAAGTGTAATGAACTATCTTTAAAGTGACCTTTTACATATTTTTTTTCTTTTCCTTGTTTTTTCCCGACTTCCAAGGAAGGGTTATGTTTTTCTCGCCTATCTTGTATGTATATTTGCGAATTTCTTTATAACCTCGGATGTTCCAAACGACTAGATAGATTTCGACAGTTAAGGTATCGTTACATTCGTTTTAATACCCTAGAGTATTTAGAAAAGTCTTTGAAAAAAACAAAATGGCGCTTTGATTTTTGGCGCAAAATAGTAATAAGTTTATTTATTAATTTATTTAATAGTTTAGCATAAAACAGTGTACAAGGAATAGCTTAATGCTATGAAGCATTATCTACCAGCTTTCCTGGTTGTATAAGAAAACTGTTTGGGCGTGCAGCTAAAAGATACTCTTATATAAATAATAGTGAGATTTTAGAATAAACTATACCTAATTATAAAAATAATAAAAAAATCAAATAATTTGAAAACTAAATAAAGAATAACAAAATTATATATATTTAAATAAAAACAATATACTAATTACATATGTATGTATAACTAATACATAATCAGAATATATAATATATAAATAATTAGAGTGAAATAATGCTATTCTTGAACTTGTTCAGGATAAATAATCTTTATGTAATGAATTTTATGTGATAAAAAAATAATCCAAACCTATCGAGTAGGATATCAAAATGAAGGAAATTAAAAGGAAATTACATAAAAAGTATAGTTCACATTTTTCGCAGTCGGGTTTTATGAATTTTTGGTAATTACATTAACTTGTTTAGATGAAAAATTGAAGAATTTTAGCCTTCCAATCCAAGGTCTAGTTGTCTCGTGTGGGGTCGCTAATGAAACACCGTTCAGGTCAATAGTGAGCTTTATTTAATAGACTTCTAAACTATTGACACTCCTCATAGCTTTTTGTTTATCGAATTTCCTTTAACGAATCTGTTGGTATGTGATCATATGGTCAAGAAAAAATATTAATCATCAGGCCACTTTGTTCTCACAGGTGAGACTTGAGTCTTCTCTCACTACAAGTTTCGCACGGTAGTTGGCATAATAATATATCCTCCAATTTTGTGATTCTTGATCGAGCCGGTTTACCGCGCGAAAGATTCAAACCAGGATTTAAAGTCCACGTGCTACCACTTAACCACATACAACTTAACTTACTGGGTGTCTTTAAGTCTAGAGTGAAAAGGTACGTTCTAGGCAAGCATGTTCCATCTTCAAACGCATCTTCACTTTTCAACAGGTCAGATGCTTGCCTATCCAGCATAAAAACGATTTCTATCCGATGACAAGCATACCAGGCCTAGAATAAGAATTTTCCTGTAGCCATATACGAGTACCTATTTTTGTAGTCTATAATTAACGCGTGCGATGAACTTTCTAGTATTTTCTCACCCTTTTCCTTGTAACTTAAGGGTACCTTACTTGCCTTTCTATTAATTGTATATGTACTTAATCTGCCTGGTATAGGTAGAGGACCTTTAATGGAGCAATTCTTGTATACATATATAGTCTGAATCTCGGAAACTTCTCCAACGATTAAATTAAATTTAGTATTCAGGAGGTTTTGGGGGCGATAAATTGATGTAGCTAGGTTTCATTTTTAGAAAACGTCATTTACCAAAAAAAAAACCGAGCAAAGCTTTATCATCCAGGTGCTTTGTTTTATAAGGGGCAAAGTTTGTTTGTTAGTTTATTTCTGGGAAATAGCCGAAGTGTTGATGCTTTTCTGAAATTTGACTTATAGTAGCTACCGAAGCTGCGTTATCTCCGAGTGCTAAAGGCTTTTTTTTCTGATACATATTGGTTTCAATAAAATTATGAAATTTTACTCACGTAAAGACAAACAACAATCTTGCTGCAATTGACATGCGCTGTCATAACTGAGTAGGTTCCTTCGGTAGTAGAACAATTTACCTGACGCCAGCAAGCTCCTACACCCTCCATTCCCGCAGGAACCACCTCAGTTCTGCACTTCACTTACGGAACAGAAGTGTTCCATGACTACAAAGGTAAAATGTATCTGTTCAAAGTACATAACCTATGCCACTTCACATAAACGGAATCGATCAACCACGTACCTACAAACGCTTCTCCCCCGTGACATATTTATTCTTCGAATATTACTTTTATATCTTGCCGACCCACTGCCCAATCAGCTCCGAATGGGGTCCAATTTCCTTGCAATTCGCTTAACGATTAACCACATTAACTTCCAAGTCTCGTCTACTAATTGTATTGCCTCCCCAATTTGAGCGCCGATTTGATTATGCAGTCGTTGAGCGAGCAAAATACTATATTATTTGGGAGAGATAGAAGTTATATGTATGTACAGCTATGCATATATTACCCAGCATGGTTATTAGCATAGATAGTACCTCTGAGGATTTGCATATAGGTTTTCTTTTCAAATAGAATGGGTAGCTTAGGTTTACTATGTGCCCACACGTCTGGGCCTTGGTGAGAAATGTCACCCCTCCATGGGCGCAGTGGCCTGGAGAAGTTTGCATCCGGGCCTACCGTGGGGCAAGATAGTGACTGCTAGGGCGACCTTATCTGGCCCTACCTCGGCGAGGGACTGCTCACTGGGGGGTTTTTAGTGGGTTAGAGCCCCACATACCTTTTTCCTGGAAAGAAAATGCCAGGCATTTCCACCCACAAAAAAAAAGGCTGACTATGTAAATACAGGTGTTGTGCAAATCAAGAATGGGGAATGCTCGTATACTCGCAAGACTACCATCCAAATTAATCCAACCATTACAGAGATACTTTACTTCAAAAACATTTTTACACAAAAACACTCAAACTTGAAATTTATAATGTAGGTGTGATATGCCAGCCTCACGAACACAAAACAAAATATAACACGATACGTAGTCATAAACAGTGTATTACAGTAAATACCTACACACCCATCGAAATAATATATATATATACACACCACTACAAATTCTCGAAATAATTTCGATACTCTTCAAGAGTTCTGATTAGCTCCACTTAAGATTTTTTGTGGACTTTTTTTTATTAAATATCAAAATCTGTCGCCAAGTAACGAACGTAGCTGCTGCAGCTATCCTTTAGAGTCAGATCTCATTGTAGGACTACTTTGCTTACCACCGCCTCAACACTTTTAAACCAAAATGGTGAGATAGCGGCAAAGGATTGACTATTTAACATATTATGTAACGTCCAACAGGCTATATAAATATTATTGAACTTAGTGTGGGGCTGTGAGTGTGTATACATTTGTTGTTATTATATTTTTAAAAGTTATAATATTATAAAGGGTCAACAACATAATTATTTGATTTTTTTTTTGCCCATAACCTTGTACAAACGAGGTTTAGTCGCATATCCCAGTTATAAATAATGTTTTTATCTGTGAAATCGCATGGTACATTTACATCACCTTTACTGACAAAGCAGTTATTCGTGTAAGCGATATTTTTTTAAAGATATTGTGAGTTCACCGTTGTTTTTACCGACTTCACAAAAAAGGAGGAGGTACTTCATTGAACTGTATTTTTTTTACCGACTTCCCAAAAAAGGAGTCGACTGTATTGTTTTTTATGTGTTTTACCTCATAACTTCTCTCCACGTGAACCGATATTGTTTTTTTTTTTTTTTGTTTTGATAGAGCAACATCTATCCAAATCACCAAATGGTCCCATTTAAATTTGATCAAGATCTGATCATAAGTTCTTGAAATATCGTCAATAATGCGTATTCTGTGGACTACATTAACGATGTTCTCCTTTTTTACCGACTTCAAAAGTTAACTCGTCAACTTCTTTCGTTGTGAGCCGATTTTGATAATTACTTTTTTATTTGAAAGCTGGTACTTTTCATGTGGTCCTATTGAAATTTGATCAAGATCTGATCTCTCGTTTTTGAGTTATCGTCAATAATGCGTGTTAAATACATTAAATCTGATCAAGGTTCCAAAGATAAAGCGTTGAAGTCGGTTTTCTTACCGACTTCCCAAAAAAGGAGGAGGTACTCAAGTCGATTGTATTTTTTTTATGTGTGTTTCCTCATAACTTCTCTCCACGTGAGCCGATTTCACAATTTTTTTTTAGTTACTGTCTAATTGGTCCCATTTAAATTTGATCAAGATCGGATCAGTAGTTCTTGAAATATCGTCAATAATGCATATTTTGTGGACTACTTTGACGATGTTGTCGTTGACTGTCTTCAAAAGTTTCCTCATAACTTCTTTCTTTGTGAGCCGATTTTGATGAATCTTTTTTTATGTGAAAGCTGGTGCTTTTCATGTGGTCCCATTGGAAATTTGATCAAGATCTGATCAGTAGTTTTTGAGTTATAGTCAATAATGCGTGTTTGTACATTAAATCTGATCAAGGTTCCGATGATAAAGCGGTGAAGTCGGTTTTATTAAGCTTTGCTTGCGTTTAATTATTTAAGCTTGCGTTTTATTATTTTGAACCAATTAACTTTTAATTTTGGCAAAATTTACTGCTACGAGTAGGTAGTTATACTCGTACAATACCAATATACAATACAAAAGGCCGCTTAAAAGTTTCCTCTAATAAGTATCTTAAAATAATACAGTATCTTACAAATTTGCGTAGACAACTAAACTAGTAATACATAACCATAAACGCATTCACACTCACAGCCCTACACTTAGTTCGATGACTTGCGTCGTGGGTGTCACATTCACATCACACACACAGTCACTACCAGATCACTACAGAAACACATTTTCTTTGGGGAGAAAACTTGTGTTCCCGCGGGGAATCAAACCCGATACCCCAGCTTAGAAGGCGAACGTACACACTCACAAACTTTAGCATTTATAATATTAGTGTGAAGTGTAATGAAATAAACAATTTTAGAGGACTTTGTTCAGGAAATATTCCAATTACTGTGAATTATGATACTACAACAAATGTTATTGACCTATCACGAGGGGATTCTTAGAGTTGACGTATTTTGTAAAAACTGACGAGTTTTGAAGAAATTGGGATTCCTATAATTATTGAACAATGAATATGTACATTTGAATGATGATGTAACTCAGTTTCAACATAATATGTTATTACCCGCATTGCCCGATACACACGACTTCAAATTAAATCGGCTAAGTATAAATCCTTGATGTGTGAGTCCAACTCACACATCAAGGATTCATCAGCAACTTATATACAACTAGCCGTTCCCCGAGGCTTCGCCTGCTATTATTTGTATTAATCCTGGTGGAATCATGTGGATGAAATTTGGATTGTACATAGCTTATACCTAAGCTATGTACAATCCAAATTTCATCCGCATCCGTGCAGTTGTTAAAGTGTGAAGAGGGAACAAACATACTTACACACTTGCACACTTTCAGATTTATAATATTAGTAGGATTGTTTTTCCATCCATCCAAAGGTTATCTGTGACAAATCGCTTATAGCGATAAGAACGACTTTGTACTGCCTTATACAATTATTTTTGTAGTTATCATTTTGCATCTTTTGTGGTGTACCTACAATAAAGAATTTTTGTAGTGTATTTCTACTATGTTTATACATAAACGCTTTCACAGTCACAGTCCACCGAGTTCAATGACTTGTGTCATGTGGCTTTTTTCTTTTTCATCCCACACAGAACATACATTTAGAACCAGAAACACAAATTTCCCGAGGGGAGAAAACTTGAATTCCTATCGGAAATCGAACCCGATACCCGCTGCTAAGAAGGCGAATGCGCACCTAACCTACCAAGTAAGCCTATGCCAGCGGGCAGTTCACTACGATTTGTGCTTACCACTCAAAGTTTGAAGTCTAAACGTTTTGATGATAAAATAAACCCTCTTACAATTAGAGTTTATTGTAACATCTTTATTGGTAACAACTTATAATTGTTACTATAATACCTAAGCTCTGAAATAATATATGAAAAATATAATTAATAAAAAGAGTAACCAGCTCTACATGATACATATAATTCGTTTTACTTATATTTACCCTGCACTATCTTCACTTGGATTTTTCAACCTCAAAAAGTGTTACATTTTGAGAATAGTTTAAGCAAAATCTGCAAGATGGACTTTAAATAAGACTTACATGTTTCTATTTTATACCCGAATGCGCAACACAAAGCGTGGACCAATTTTGATGATTCTTACGTCAATCGATTTGGCTTCATCCTGCGAGTGTCACATGACAATAATTAAAATGCAATATGGCGACAACCAGACGCCATATTGTGAAAAATTAAATGAATAGGAGTTTGTAAATTATCTTTTTCAAAAGTTTCGTTTACCATTTTTCATTTCGAATGACCATTTTATCAACCAATCTGACTTAAATTTTCGATGCTTATTAAGCTGTGATAATGTTTTTATTTAATCGCATAAGAGTAAATTTTAACTTAATTACTATTTCCGTCGGAGTTTCTTAATTCTTATTAAACAAACATAATAAAAAATATTGACTTGTTTATATAATATCTAAGTCTTTGTTATAAGTAGGTAAGTCTTTGTTTCGCAGAAAATGTTATCTTACCAAAGATTATTTTATTATGAAAATTGGTATTTTATTATGATGTGAGTTGATGTTTTCAACTTTTACACTTACTTTTTGTATGATGATAGAGGGAATGAAAGAGTAGGAATTTTCTTAATACTTCTTACCATCGAGATAGAAAACAAACCTACGGTTTCTTCTTACCTATTGTTTGGGTATGTGAAAAGTAAGCGTTTATGTTTCCAATGAAGAAGGAATCATGAGAATAGTTTATTTTTATAACTTCAAAGGCGACCGTGCACCCAGCTAAGCCAAAGGGCAGTTCTATACAGTTTACATACATATAGTGATAAATTTAGAAAGGAAAAATTATCGCTTGAGTAGCTCAGCGGTTAGAGCAATAGGGCATGAGACCCTATGGCCGCGGGTTCAAATCCCGCCTCAAGCGATAATTTTTCCTTTCTAAATTTATCACTATAGTTCTGCCTAGCATGGCTAATGCTATATAAATAAAATCAATACATACATATACATTTTAATATAGAACCACTAACGACTAAGATACGAGTATGTATACTCCTACGCAATTTCTGTACTTCACAAATAACAAGCACTATAAATAAAACTTTTCCTATCCGAACGGCAAACATTTGAAAAATATTGAAATATGGAGAGATCGAGGCAATAGTTCAGCATCAGCGGTGTCAAGCATTATCGATGGCCTCCGATATTATTTATGTTCGTCTCTGGGTGGCCAACGCTAGAATTGACGCTCTTGCATCGCAAACACCTCCAGCTTCTCTTGATTTATGATAGCCTGGTATTTTGAATAACGGCGCCGGTGTTTTTTAAAGAAAATCCTGCATTTTTAAACGTTCCTTCCATGAGAGATTTGGATAAACGATTAAGCTTATTAGAATTATCTTGATCCCCGCGGCTTCGCTCGCTGCTGTTGATGATGATGATTAAAGTAGCCTACGTCCTAATCCATATATAAGCTATCTACATTCCAAATTTCATAAAAATCGTCTAAGTAGTTACGGAGATAGGTGGCGACAAACATTTACACACATACAAACTTTCGCATTTATAATATTAGTAGGATAGGATAGGACAGAAAATGAAAATCGGTATTCGGGTATCGGGTTCCATTTCCGCGGTGGGAATGTCCAAGGGAAATTTGTGTTCTGGTTGTTATTATGACAATGTGTAATGTGAATGTTCCCGGCACCCACGACACCACTCATCGTTTGTGGGTCTGTGATTGAGAAAGTGTTTATTATTTGTTTATTCACTTACTATCCTACTTGTACATGATGATTTGGTCGAGAGAAGTAAGCATCTAGGCTATAGGACTATAATATGAACTTGTTCTCAAGCTACCCGAACTCCGTTTTGTTCTTTGCAGCAAATTTCCTACATGTCACTCACATCCTATATTCTTCGTCAAATTCCTTCAAGTGAGATAGTGGTTAAGTGCTTGCCTATCCAGTATAAAAAAAATTAGATTTAATTTATTTACCTTATTAAACTATCTTCAGGAGGAGAGTGGTGGAAAGAGTGTTACAAGCGAGGTATTATGTCGAGGTGAGAAGCTGCATTCTTGCATCCTATTTAATAGTTATTTATTGATATTTAATATATTCTTTCCTATTTATTATATTATATACGATATTCACAGGAACTCATTCAAAGTAATCCCTAGCAATTGCTAAATAGCCAAGTTGCTGGGACTGAAACAAAAGTACAACTCTCATTTCGTCCTCAAATGGGCACATTAATTCAACTGTTTACTTTGAATACGTTCACGCTAAAAGCTTTTTTCAGAATGGTCGTGTATTGAAATAAATGACTCCCGTTGCAGGATCGAACAAGGCGATTAATCAAGTGTGACTCTGGTCGAATGAGATTCGCCACTCGTTTGTTTGCTGTCGGACGGTAATAAACGGTTGTGGATCGCTCATTTTCGCAATCATGTCCGAGGGATGTATAGGTAAACGTTAGAGAGTAGCAATAAGCACCCTATCGAAAACATCCTACTCCTACTAATATTATAAATCCCAAAGTTTGTGTGTAAGTATGTTTGTTCCCTCTTCCCGCTTTAACGGCTGAACGGATTTGGATGAAATTTGGAATGTACATAGCTTATACCTAGGATTAACACATAGGCTACTTTTTAACTTGATAATAGCGGGCGAAGCCGCGGGGCACGGCTAGTAATACATAAATGCTAATCTCGCAACGTAGTTTTTTTACGGAAAGATGTGTGAGATATAAAACAAAGTCGGTTAATTTATTCAGTGCCTTCTTTGGGAGCATCTTTCCAACGACTTTGTTATAATTTGCTACCTAATTAGTAAAAACAAATAAAAAAAAGTTTCGCTAGGATAACAAAATTTACAGAGACATTATATTTTTATTACAACATGGGAACTGCAAAATTGGTTCTTACTCATTAATAGGTCGCTGAAAAAAAAACCAGCGACCTATGTTATGATATGAGCCTATCAGCTTAGAAAAATGCTTTGGTATGTCCGGCTGTTCTTCTGTTCAGGTCGCGTTTCTCAACCGATTCTAGTATTTTATGAACAAGTTGGATAATTATTTATTGGACATTGAAAAAAATAGCGGGATCTTATCTTCGCCATTTTGAAACATTTCGTAGATAACGTAAATATTTTATAGCCATTTCGAATAAACAAGGTTTTCAGCTCACAGAGCCAATAGTTTAAAATTTTAATGAATTTATAATTAATTCTATTAGCCCCAATAAAAATATTAACAGAACTTACATTGTGTGAATATTTATGAATTATGAAATAATTAGCTTGTTTGGTTGAGAAGCTATAACGTTTACAAAGTACTTTTGCACCATAGTTAACCATTTTTTATTGAAACTGTTTCTTTGAGTCATTTTATATCCAAACGTAGTGAATTTTATATTATATACCTACGTATAAAATAACGCTCAAATATTTTTTGTAAGTACTAGGAACATAAGTTTCAAGAATTTAAATAATACCATAAAAAATCAAAGATTGTCTCCCAACTGCCATAATATACAAAAATATATAAATCATGGCATATTGCAAAAGTGTAAGGGTGATAATTGGCTGTGGTTACAAAAGGCTCGCATTGACATATATCTTTAGGTCCTTATGTAAAGTCAACGCTACATCAGAAAATTTGCTGGCGGTCCCACAAAATACTGTAGTGCACTGGTATAAACAAATCTAAGTTTGATTGCCACTGAGAATTCAGGCGGAACCAGAGGAAATAAGAATCATTATTTAACGTCAATGTTTAACTAGATTGGCCTGCAAATGGGCCGGTAATGATGCCGATTGCTTGCCCTCCCCCAGTTTTAGGACCAAAATCGATCTTGCTTCAGATAATTCGTTCTAATAGTCTAAAAAATCCATATAAGAAGTGGTCTCTAAAAACCACACTATGTAATATTTTTTTCTTAATCTTTCAAGTTTAATACGACCCAGTTGGCGCAGTGGACAGGTGTTCGCCCTCTGTGCCGTGGGTCCTGGGTTCGATTCCCGGCAGGAGCACAAATTCCTTCCCAAGGGATATTTGTGCTTCTGGTTCTGAGTGTAATGTGTGTGTGTGATGTGAATGTTTCCGGCACCCACAATACAAGTCTTTGAACTTAGTGTGGGGCTGTGAGTGTGAATGAGTTTGTAAAAAAAAAAAACAGTATAGGCAAATGTTTAACCTTATAGTAAGCGATGATGTGGTCGACGATGGAGCACGCTTGCCTAGAAGATACCTACCTAGTATCATTAAAGATATGACAGTTATGTGGCATGAATGGCGAATAGCACACGCCATATTATAATAAATAAATGTCGATAAACTGTATACAATGGGCTATCATTGAGTAGGTATTTTAAAATTATCTTGTTATTGTATTTGAAAATTATCTTGTAAACGATTGTTGTTTACCAATCATGCATTCTTTCTTACATTTTCAATACTTATTGGTTAAGCTGTAATTAAATTCTTATATAATCGCATATTCAGTCTTCACATTAATATTATAAAGACGAAAGTTTATGAGTGTGTTTGTACGTTTGTTACTACTTCACGGCTGGACCAATTTTGATATAATTTGGAATGGAGGTAGCTGATACCCTGGATTAATATATAGGCTTCTTATCCCAGAATTGCCACGGGTCCGGGACTTATGCGGTTAAAAGCGTGGGGCGCATCTAGTTTTATCATGAAAGTGTCAAATAAAAAAAGTTACTTAGTTCTTTTAACGCAGTCGGGTTTCAAACACTACTTTGTCATTGTGCCCATGGTCATTATTAGGACCATTATGTTTATTTAATTATGTAAAGGTATTTATAGCTATACATTTTCCTGTTTACGTTAATAAGAATGGATCATCAACAATTTTCTGTTACATACCAGTGTTTAACAACGATTTACATACCTCCATATTTACCTCATTCGTTTTTTTTATATTTATATTGCTTACCTTGAAAACTTGGGCATGGTAACACAATTCTTGACTCTGGCACCGACAGGAAAAAGCAAATACTACATAAGTTAATTAATTATATGTATTAGTCATGCCCCGTGTCATGGCCCGGTTAAAAAGCAGCTTATTTAATCCTGGGTGTCCTATGTATGTACATTCCAAATTTCATCCAAATCTGTTTAGCCGTTACAGCATGAAGAGAAAACGCAATATACATCTACACATTTCCACTATTACACACAGACTTTCGAATTTATAATATAAGTGTGATTACATTATTTTCAGATGTGTACCTGCGCCAAAATTTTGTTTATACAAGCAACATTAAGGTGTGTAGTAATGGCAATTAAACATAACTTAAATTGTTATTGTTCACTTATATTTATATATATTATTATGTATCCGCATTTCTATCTGTAATTCACTTATTTCATAATGTTTGTGTTAGACTCGAGATCCCTTTGTTTTTGTAGTTCTATGAAAACCTTCGCAGAATTTTGGCAAAGTTACCTTTACTCTTGGACCCTGGTGGTTTCCGATCCTCATAGTCTACGTTACTTTAAATAAAGCTAAGTATTTATTTTTATTTTCTACATGTTGCATAAGTTATCGTCGGACACCTTATAACTGTCAATTGGGCCGTCAAAAACCATGTTTTAACGTATTATATAGTTGTTTTAAATATATTTAATGTTATAAGTGTCACATGACCGTACTTAATATTATTTTTTTAATCAAAGCGATCTTTCTTGCTATTCCAAAATATAATTAAAATATAAAAATTGTAAATGCCTTAATACATGTACATCATCACAACACAATTTATTAATTACTAGCCGTGCCCCGCGACTTCGCCCGCTATTATCAAGTTATAAAGTAGTCTATGTGTTAATACTAGGTATAAGCTATGTACATTCCAAATTTTATGTAAATCCGTTCAGCCGTTAAAGCGTGAAAAGGGAACAAACATACACGGCTTACACACAAATTCGGATTTATAATATTAGTTAGATGTTTCCATAAAATTAAAATGAAATAAAATTTGTAACCGGTACTTGTTATCATAATAAATAATCTGTTTATTTCCCTTTAAATGCTAAACTGAGGTACTTATATGAAAGGAGACCTTTTTTGTCTTAGAAAGATACTATTTTTTAAAGAAGTTGAAAATATGTTTTGAAACTATCTTGGGCCAAGAAATTGATTTATATATAAGTACGGCTAAGGTAAATAAAACAATTATAAATTTTAGACCACATGATCCAGCGGCCTAGTCCAGTATGGACCTAATTCTGCGAATATTGACAATTTGAGACTAGATATACCTAAGGGTTTTAAATTGTGGCTTTTTATAAAATATATAATAGACACATATTACAGACAAAATTTCATATTATATGTAAAATGATCAAATCAAAATCAAATCAAATAAAAATATATTTATGATGTTTCATAGGAACATGCTGTTCATCTTACTTTGAAAAAATTGTATCATGTGGCGACTAACATTCCAATCGAATCTAATGTGTTAAATATCCAGCCATCACCAATCATAGCATCGAAACAGATTCACAAACAAAACAATGCGAGCTTATGTATTATTCGGTACCTCGTGTTCATAGGGCATAATTAGCTCTGAAGCGTGCCAAATCAAATAGGTCCCAGGTGGCGGGGTTGCGCGCAATTAAGTCAGCTATTACAGACCGTATCGTCTACTTTATTGTAACATAAAGAAAAGCTAACGTAAAGTCTTCGCGAATCGCTTGTATAGCGTGTGTGCTCAGACATAAAGTGGAATTACGTCCTGCGCGCACTTGATACACCGTGAAATGTGGAGAAGAGGAACTAGTTTGAGAATGAACATTTCAAGGCAAAAAAAAACTTTATTCTAGAGTGAATATCTCAGCCGCATCGTCGCTTTTCATCGGGTGAGAGGGTGGTCAAATGCTTGCCTATTCAGCATTCAAAAAGGAGTAATATTTGTAATAGTTTGGTATTTAGGTGCTTTGCAAGAAGATGGATGGTACGTAATCATTTCATGCACATCAGAATAACGATCCCTATAATAATATGATGGTGATAATTAAGTATACCATTTTATTGGAAAGTATGCATGGCTAGCGTAAGTTTTTAATTAACTTGTAATACTTATATATTAGTTCGTTTGTTTCGGTAAATTCTTGCATGCTAAATTAGAACCATTTCGTCTTATTTATCCTACCGAGTTGAATTTTTACACGTTGTTTCGGTTCCGTGGGCAATGCATTTTTAAGTAAGCAAGGAAGTTTTTTTTTAAATATATATTTCTACAATAGATCAACATTGCCATGAAGACTGGATTCGCTAGATATAAGTATCTTAATACTATTATTAAAAAATTGAAAATAAATCCCAGTTGATTTTCAGAATCACTATATATATACATATCAACACCAAATTCTTACCAGTTTTCAATACAGATAATATAGTAATAATAAAAAAAATGCATACTGTGTCCGTCCAAACAAATGGCGGCAATCTACAAACCCACAGAGCAAAGAACTCGCTTCAGCGCGAGCTAGTACCATAGTATAAAATATATCTAGTACCCTGCTCTGTGTCCAAATCTATTATTAAAAAGTCAAGTTACAAACAAGTGATTAAACAAAATAATTTTCTTGTCATACCAAGTACAGCTACTCATCGAGTGACTGACAACTTAAATCGCCGATGCAAAAGCATCAAGTGTGTGCTCTATCTGGACATAAAGGAGAATTAATAAGGCTATTTCGTAGAACGATTGAGCAGACAAATAGCCGACTCTAGCCCGGGCAAAGCTCCGAAGATATACGGAGATATTGAAAGTTATCGATTCTAAAACCTATATAAGTATAAACTTCAATTTGTGCTTAAACTTTAAACTCCGTTGAAAATTGTTTCAATAATGGAGGGGCTAAGTTTGTGAATACACCTTTTATTAGATCGTTGCTAAGTTTAATTTTGATTTGCTTCAAGTGATTTAAGTTTGATTTAGCTTCAGATTCTTCGCATTTAGTAATTTTACTTGGGTCTTATTATCCAAAAGTACAACAAAGGGTTGATACTAAGATAAGTTTGTCTATCTGAAGATATAATTGACTTTAATTGATTAAAAGTATCAAGTCTGACAATCTTTAGAATTTGATCCCTAATAGCAAAGTCTACTACGTTCTTGCCGTTATATAGTTATAAGGCGTTAAGGTTCTTACTCTGTTCAAAGAACAAATATAAACGGTTTTACCTATAGGCGCCCTTTATTACTCAAGATCCTTTTTTTAGTTACTGTTATAAAAGGGAGATTCAGATGCAAGCTTTTATCACATACTATAAAAATAAAAGAATGTAAAATCCCCTATTCGGTGCAGTAACTTCGAACACTTAGATTAGGCCATCAAAGTAGCGGGCACTCAAAAATCCATTTAAAAAGTACTCATTTTATACCTCTCTGAGAGAATTGGCAATTCAAAAAAGGGTGCGTATATTTTGGAGTTATTTGGATTGGTTTATAGCACTTAAAACGTTAGGTCGCATTAGAATTACGACCAGAAGTTACAGCTATATTCTAATATCACAGTTTTACGTTACGTTGTGTTATAACGTGTATAATAGCATATATTATTAGCTATAAAGCTGTGTTATTGTGTGCCTCGGGTGTTATTCTCATTCAACTACTCTGTGGTTAACTTTAATCGCTTGTAGTAACTGCTTACAGAAGCAATAATAATTTAATTCTGGTTAGGAAGCGAGACGGGGATCAAAATGCGAAATTAATGTTCAGCTAGGAAATCTTGTTTGCATTTTACATTAATGTTTGGGTGTTTGTTTCATTGTTATTTGATTTTAAATGCTCGACTGAGCTTTGGAAATAGGTGGCTTTTGGAGATGGCATTTCGTTGGCTTAACAGATTTTGTTTTAGTATTATTGTGGACGTAAGACAAGGTACTCACAGAAACATATCAACACCTACTTTTTGGATTACGTAGTTTGTATTATAACCACATAATTAGGCTCATTAGGTCGTAATAATCGATGTATTAAGAGTACTTAACTTCCTCAACCACTTTATCTTTTTACCAAAATGGACCATAGACAATTGGCAGAGTTATACAAAATAACCTTTGACTGCTAGTATCATTTACTGTCGACGGAAACAACATGCATTTAGAAGCATCAATTCAGTAGTTATATTTGGTCGTTTCGCAACTGACGCTGACAACTATTGCATCGGCCAATCACAAACATTTATTTACCTCGCCCTCTTCCCTCGCTGGTATTTTTTTTTGCAAGGGAAAATTAAAATGTAAATGTAATTAAGCGCTATCAATTATTGTATTAACCTTTGTTGATGGACAAATTGTCTCAAATTCAAGACAAATCATTATATTATGTTTGATTTTGCAAAAAATATGCTCTTTGGACTTGATGTATGAAAAACATTAAAACATACCTTATAGCCTAACGTTTCATAACTATCCACATGTTATAAAGAATACATACTTATATTGGTAAGTGGTGATACCTCGATAAAAAAATCTTTCAATATTTCACCTTCTTACCTAATATTACATAGCTGCTTACCTACCAACTACGCTCACATCTCGGATGATGTCATCCCAAGGGGTATGAAAGGTGACGTCATTCTCATCCACCCTTAAACATAGCTTGAGTAATAGTTATTATTCAACAAGGACTTTAGGGTAGTGAGTCAGCGGGTCACCCCAAAAGATTTTATCTTTAGGGGATGTTAACTCTTTATTGAGTTTTGCTGCCTGTAATTGAAGTGATTACATATTTCGTTATTTTTAGTAGCAGTGCCTTGCATCGTTGCGTCGCCTGCATTTAGCATTATTATATAAAAAGTAGCATAATATGTCCGTCCCCATTTTCAACCGACTTCAAAAAAGGAGGTTCTCGATTCGACTTTATGTTTTTTTTATATATGTTACGCGATATCCCCGCCAATTATGAATCGGTATTTAATGATTTTTTTTGTTCGCTAGTATATTTCAGAGGTGGTCCCATAAAAACAATTATCGAAATCGGTAAAGCCAAAACCGAAATATAAGCAATGAAGTCGGTTTTTTAAGCTTAACTTGCGTTTCAATTATTTTACCCCTGACGCAAAAAGAGAAGTCTGTGCTGGACCGATTTCGATTTAGTTTTATTTGTTTGAAAGGTGACTTGATCAAAATCAAAATCAAAATCAAAATCGTTTATTCACATGGGCCCCAAAGAGGCACTCATGAAAGTTAATGAATCTATTGCCAGATTCGCAAAATTACAGCCATCTCGAGAAGAACCTGGCAAGAAACTCGGCGGCGCATATTTTTTCAATCATTTTTTTTTTTTAAACATTCTTAATCTCTAATACATAAGTTTCTTAACCTAGGTGTTATTATGGTAGTCGCTAGAAAGAGCCTGTGCAGTTTGCCTCCATGCATCCTTGTCATTAATATAGTCTGTGGTTTTATAGTAGGCTTTCTTAATTAATGCCCGTTTTATTACAGATTTGAACTTTCCCAGTGGTAATTCAGTTACGATTTTAGGAATTCTATTGTAAAATCTAACACCATTTGCCATAAAAGATTTATTCGTTTTGCTTAATCTAAATGCGCGCACTGTAATTTTATGCTTATATCTAGTATTAAGATTGTGTGCGTCGCTTCTTAATTTATATTTACTAATATTTTTGCGAACATGCATTATATTTTCAAAGATGTAAAGCGAAGGCATGGTAAGTATGCCTGTTTCTTTAAAGAATTCCCTGAGCGATTCGCGTGGACCCATATCATATATTGCACGAACCGCTCTCTTTTGTAGAATAAAAATAGTTTCAACATCGGCAGCAGATCCCCATAGCAAGATTCCGTAACTCATCAAACTATGAAAATATGCAAAGTAAACCAGCCTTGCCGTCGCTACATCAGTCAGCTGTCTAATTTTACGGACCGCAAAAGCAGCGGAACTCAAGCGACCTGCAAGCACATCAATATGAGGACCCCACTGCAGTTTTGAGTCCATAGTCAGACCTAAGAAAACAGTTTTCTTTACAAGATCTAATTTGTTGTTTTCAAGTGTAACATTTGCATCTACCAAAGGAACATTAGGAAGGGAAAACTTGATACATTTGGTTTTGCTAGCATTTAACAATAAGTTATTAGCAGCAAACCATTTCGATACTAGTGATCGAAAGTGTTCTTGGCTTCAAATCGG
This sequence comes from Lomographa bimaculata, assembly GCA_948107665.1. Classification (NCBI taxonomy): domain Eukaryota; kingdom Metazoa; phylum Arthropoda; class Insecta; order Lepidoptera; family Geometridae; genus Lomographa; species Lomographa bimaculata. The sequence continues at coordinate 8,780,038 of OX403591.1, read as the reverse complement.
TGCAGCAATTTTCCAGAGAGCATCGGGGGTATTTTCAAAATTTAGATTTTGGTACTTTCATATCTGGTAATAAGCCAATCCATCTATCATTTGACATGTAGGTATGTAGTGATATAGCATAGAATATGACTGGAACTGAAGGGTTTAGTGTTTGGTGACAGCTTTTTCTGGGTTAAAATATGATATGTTGTAAACACCTTTAGTTAGTTGCGCTATTGCGTTTCTGCCTTGTAAGCATCATCGGGTGTGAAAGCATAAATGTTTGAGTTAAATTGAAACGCCGTTCCACCAAACATTAATATGAATTTGCCACTCAATCAGATTTCATGGGGCGTTTAGTTTCAAATCAGATCTACTGTACATTTATATACTTCAGGCACAAAGGTTTCTTTTTATCTAGACTGCCTTTATTTTCCTTTCACCGACTACTTGCTATAAATGAAACCGCAGGCGTGGGATGCTACTGCGGAGCTATCAATAGAAGGCCCAATCAGGCAGATTAAAGCCCCTTTGAAAGATTCTAGATAAACGGGATAAAGCTCTAAATAACGAAATAAAGAGAGCACTTCAGTATAATAATGATTGATGATAACCCCTTGTACTTTAACTATAATAATATGTACTCTTGGACGGAGTAGGTTATGTGTGTACGTCATTCGTATTTAGGTGGACGGATTCTAGGTTGATCAGTTTCGGATAATTTCGGAAAACGTTTGTACAATCGGGTAAAATTAAAGCAATTAACCCCTAAAGTAATTTCTACTAGCAGTATTTTATGTATGCGTCAGTTGGTACCGAATGATTACTTTCTAGCCGTGCCCCGCAGCTTCACCCGCATTTATTAAGTTAAAAAGTAGCCTATAAGTTATTCCGGCACCTAAAATATCTACATTCTAAATTTCATCAAAATCGGTTTATTCTTTACTGAGATATGTGGTAACAAACATTCACTCATACAACTTTCGCATTTACAATATCAGTAGCTCTATATAAGACTAATAAGTAATTTAATTTTGACCTTAACTGCTAAGTAGAGTAGTAAACTAAGAACGTGTCCAATAACAATTTTGTTCTGAAAGAACTCAAAAACACTCATCATATTACACTGGCTCAACACTTACTGAAAAGGGCTAGCTCTCTCGAGTCTTAGTAAACATTAGTGACAGTAAAAAAATAAATAAACTCATCAGGAAACACAGGCTCTCTCAAATAATATAGGCTACGATAAACTTCAGTCTAGCTTCTACTGCCCATAGCGAATAGCTTAACAAATACACCACAGATACTGCAATGTAGATTCTATACTAGTTAGGAATCCACAGTCAATATTGGTTTTCATATCCGCAGACCAGATCTAATTCCAGAAGGTTCCGCTATTTAATTATCTTGCCCCTTATTCTAACTTGAGAGCAAAGTTAGATCTGGCTGCGCAGACAATTTGCTGAAATAGGTAATCTAAGGCATCTCGCTTTTTGTATGTCTGTGTTTACTGGTTTATTAAGTTGTCTTAGATATATAGGTACCGTAATATATAGATACCTATAGTATTTTTTCGAAAAGTAGCATGATTGTATGTATATATAGAAGAAAGAAAGAAAGAAATATATTTATTGCCTCTATAAAAAAAAAATACATCAAATTAAACTAAAATTCTTTACCATATTCTTTTTATAGAGCAATCGGAGTAAATTAAGCTTTGTACTGCGTGTTCATTAACATGATCACACAGCGCTGGCTTTCAATTTACCCCGATCCTCGGCCTTAGATATATATCTAAGGTCGGTAGGATCGGTATATACCGGAATAGAAAAAAAAAATAGTGATATAGCGAGGTAAAACATTATGCTAATTAATATATTAGATTATAATTTTAATCGGTGTAGTACATTATTTGATAAAAACAATTTCAAATTATATATAAGTAGGTCACGGGTTTGAGGTTAAGTTAAAAGTGTGATATAAAATATCCATATTAATAAAAGGTCGATAAGTAACGCAAAATCGATAAAATCTATACGCGCTCTTTCACAAGCACATCCCCACACAAAATTTGAAGAATTGTTTTGTAGGTACTGGAAACACGCTCAATTACAACCAAAACCAAATATACTATAAATATGAAACAAATTATTCGCTTGGAACTTGTATTCCCACCGGGACTCTAACCCAATAGCCGCTACATAGAAAGCCGACACGCAGTCATCTACGCCATCCAGCAATTCAATTCCATTCACCTACGTTCGTAACTGAACTTTTATAAAAAACTACGAATTGGTAGGTTCATTATTATTATTCACAAGTAGTCGAAATGACAACACTGCTTCTGAAATAGGTACAATATATACGAGTTAAAAAGACAAATAACCTACTTCAATCGCAAATATCTCCGAAACTCTTCATCAGATCATGATCAAATTATAATGGAACCAACTAGAACGTATACCCTTTTGAATAAAGACTTTATTGCTATTTCACTTTGCTTTTGAACAAAACAATAATTTTTCTAATCGATTCAATAACCGACGGAGTTCTGAGGTAACATACATAAAAAAAGATTCAGACGAATGAAGAACCTTCTTCTCTTGAAGTAGGTTAAAAATATCAAATGCAAACATAATTCGGTAGAAACTTACCTCCTCGAAACTTTTCACATCTTCGTCTTGGAACGAAATACCTGCTCACATTTTACATTTCGAAAGGATTTTCGCAAGCCTGCTTCCACATGCAAATATTGGCGTTGACTGATCTCATCGCGGTTATGAAAGAACCAGAATGAGGAGATTCTGAGGATTTAACTTCAGTGCAGACAGAATTTTATATAAGATTTACCAGCTGTTAAGCTTGTCTGCTTTAGTAATGCTTTGGCGGTGTACTCGGATATGCTTAAGTTATGTTTTTCTTACTATTCTAGACTTAAAGATGTTCCAGTCTCACAATTATCAAGTCATTTTTTTTAGTGAGGATAAAAATCTAGAAACCCGACTGCGTAAAAAGTGAACTTACTTTATAACTTACATGTATTAAAATATGATAGTGAGAATGGTTGTCGTAGGAAATATGGTAAAAAAACATAAATATGATTATCAAATACCTATCCAATAAATACCTGCTGTGTCGCAGTGATTTTTTCACATATATGTGATACATGCCGTTGGCTAAGTTAGGTGGGCGTCCGCCTTCTAACCAGGGGGTTCGATTTCCGGCGGAAACACAAGTTTTCTCCCCAAGGAAAATTTGTGTTTCTGGTTCTGGTTGTGATTGTGTGTGATGTGAATGTTTCCGGCACCCACGACACCAGTAAACGAACTTAGTGTGGGGCTGTGTGTGTGAAAGCGTTTATGTTTACATATAGTAAGTATTACATATACAAGTACATATAGTGAAAAAGTACAAGGTAGTTATTTTTTTTTTGGTTTAAATTATAAGAAGCCATACGTACTAATAGTCGGGTTTAATTTTTTAACCTTTCGTCATGTAACGACCCAGTTGGCACAGTGGACAGGTCTCCGCCTTCTGCGCCGTGGGTCCTGGGTTCGATTCCCGGCAGAAGCACAAGTTCCTTCCCAAGGGATATTTGTGCTTCTGGTTCTGGGTGTATTTGTGTGTGTGATGTAAATGTTTCCGGCACCCACGACACAAGTCTTTGAACTCAGTGTAGGGCCGTGAGTGTGAATGAGTTTGTTTGTTTTGTATGTTATGGTCAGTATAAACAAAGTGATAAAACTATCATGATGCTCTTAAACCTACAAGAAGTATACGTAAGTAAAGATTTGTGTAAGATCACGTCAATAATCCTTATACTAAACCAGATTTCTACTACTCCTCCTTCTTCATAAATCCCAAATTCACCTTACCCAAACAGTCCTAAACCTAGGACTTAAAACCGAGCCCCCTAAACTCCAAAGTCTAAAATCTGAATACTCCTAGTGATATTAGGGAACTGAAATCCATTTAGGGGTTGTTGGTGGAAAATAAATCAGAGTCGGCGACGGCCGAGGCCGTTCGACGAACTCTACGAACTCTTGAACAATTGGTGCGGGGATGTAAATTAAATCGAGAGCCTGTCGCAGACTACTTGTGAATCTTCGGATTTTGACCTGGGAGTTGTTTGGGAATACTCAGGATACTGGCACATCTGATTTGTTGACTCGAGATTCGACGACTGTCGCTTTAACAATGTCCAATTTGTAGAGGATCAGATTTGACCGAACAAAGCTAGGTCTCTGTGTAGACTTAGGTGGTTCAGCACTTTGTACGTCCGTTCGTCCGTCTGACACCCTGTCTGTCAGAGACATTTAGTAAAAGCATAAAGCTGTGGCCCAAAGCCAAAAATATTATTTTACACACGTAAGTAGAGGGCAATATATTTTTTATTTTATTTTTTGCCCCTGTGGTTATATCGTTGAAATGGGCTTTATAAGTAGAATACGAAATCAATTACAAAAAAATTAGGAAAATAGTAATTTGGTAAGACACCAAAGTCACTATTTCGTCCCGGAGTCTATCTCAAATCCTGTACTTAACAACAAATACAAAAGTAAAATAATTATTAAGAATTGTGTAAGAATTAACCTCAACGTTATCAGGCCAATGTAAGCGCGCGATCTCAGCTCGGGGCGAATGACTAGTTAAATTAATTCAACAAGAGTTTCTACATTTGCATATACTATTTAGCGAGTATTTTTACCCATGATATTTTTAGGATACTGTAACTTGATGCGAAAATTGACTAAAGAAACTTTACCTACGGGGAAAATTTGGCTGCATCGCCGTGGTAAATGCCAATAAATTGCATTCCTTTACGGAGTGTCACTTGCGTCGACAAGGCGAAGTAAATCATTTTTAAGAATTTTTGGTACATGTCCTTATGGATTTCAATACTTACACCTAATACCGATTCTAACAAAAACACTTACGCCAAAATATCTTCATATATATGTATATATAGCCGTGCCCCGCGGGTTCGTTCGCGTTGATAAAGTTAAAAAGTAGCCTCTGTGGTAATTCTAGGTATAAGCTATATGTACATGTACATTCCAAATTTCATCCAAATCCGTTCAGCCGTTATAGCGTGAAGAGGGGAACAAACTTACTTATTCTTCTGTACATGTGTGTGACTGAACTTCTCCTAAACGGTTGGACCTATTTTGATTTACAATTCGATCCGATAAATAATTAAAACTCAATTCAATGGTTGGTAGAGGGTATATTATTATACCTAACTTCTTCATCAAATGTTTTTTAGATGTTGTATTGTATAAGTAGGTAATAAAATGTATTTTTTAAACAGCAAAGTTTGAAAAACCCACAGAGTGATCATCAAATATATGGAAGCACCCAACCCTGGTTCACGAGCACTCAACCGTATTTTTACTTTTCTAACAAGTTTCACAGAGTCCCAAACGTTTGTCAGTTAGAGTGGACGTGAAAATCTGTAGTTACATAACTTACGAAGTTTTATGTACGTGGAATGTTTCACTGTATGTACTCGACGTGGTTATGAATGCTTTCAAATGTGCCTTGAAATTGATAGAACATTTGACCTATTTTAATTTAAAATACCTCTTCGTAACTCGAAAAACAATCGATGTGAAAAATATTATTATGATTGATTTTGAGCCTTAATCTAATGGCAAAGCTGTCAAAATGTCAAATTTGATTTATATAACAAACAACACGCAAGGGAAATAAATATACGAGAACTACAAACTGAACGCATCTCCATTATACTTATATGACACAGAATTGTTTGACAAATGCCGCGGGGCATTAATTTTAAATAAAACGATCTTCTACTTACATCAGTGTTTAATATAGTTAATTGAGTCTGTCCAGATGACGACTGCAAAAAGTGATTTAGTGTATCTTTCAGCATCTGGACACGCTTAAGAATCTAAGTGACAACAAACTAACGAAATAACAATCGTTATAAATGTCTAGTGTCAATAAGTAGACACTCATGTATATGATCAGTGTGTTCAGTTGACACGAAGGTTATTCTATGGACAATGTCTTTTCCAGTATACATTCAAAAAAATTTAGTACCATAATTTAGCGCAAAAAAAATCATCTCTATTTCACCTAATTTTAGTGGATCATTCCCACCTGTGTTATTGATATTTGTTCTATAGAACAATTATTATTTTTTAATTATTATTTTATTTCCACTTGTTTTTTTTAGCGTTGTAGACTATAAAATACTTTTGTCTAGAACAAACCTATTCACTCGTGACTTGAGATGCTTAGAATTATACTTGGCGGGAAACAGACACGGGTAAGGAGTTCCAGTACATAAAATAAAATACCATGTCGGTAGCAGAAACACGTTGACCCGGGCTTATATAATTGTAGCTACTTGTACTCAGTATATTTTATACTATTCATTTTATCACTATCATAAACCGTAATAACTAGTCGTTCACGCCAAACTGAGATCTCGCGCCTACATTTTGCCTGATAAAGAATAACTTTTGAGGTTAATTGCCTATAACTTTTTTTAATAATATTTATATTATTTCTGTATGTATTGTTCAAGTACATGATATAACGGATAATATACGTAAGTTTTAGCTTTAAATGTGAAGCGGTTTTTTAGATGAACCCTGGGACAAAATAGGTCTAAAAACAGTGACTTTGGTGGCCTACCAAATTGTTATTTCTAAACATATTTTTTTTCTAAAACCAGTTTCGTACTTTACTTAAAAACTTCTTTTTAAAGATACCCCACAAAGGTATATAAAAAAATAAAAATAAAATTTTGCTCCCCACTTACGTGTATGAGTGCCCCCTTAATATATTTATTTATATTATTTCTAGCTTTGGGCCATAGTTTTACATATTTTCTGAGAATTTGAAGTTATTTACTTGTACGGTTTAGACGCTAGATGTCTCTAATAGACGGATGGACGAACGGACGGATGGACGGACAAAGTGCCAAATCACCCAAGTCAACTTAGAGATGTCGCTTCGCTCGATCAAATATCTTTAGTGTAGATAGTATCAGAATTCAACATAGATTGAGACTGAAAGATATCCTTTCAGATAAATTGATTAAAGTTTCCAAATACTTCAACAAGAGACAAAGTAACATTGGTATTGCTATCCATCAAAATCGTTGTAAAATAAAGTAACAAGAAACGTAAGTAACAAAGTAAAGAGGAGAAACTAAAGTGCATTATGTCAATTAATGTCTAGACATCGCGAACAGTTCCAGGCATCAATATGATTGAATTAGGATTAAGTACAACGTTTTGGCCTTAAAAGGACACAGATTTTAAAATACTTTTAGTAGAAGTTATATTTTGGTTTCAAACACGAAATGTTTCAAAGCTTCCAGAGGAATACTCAGATTAATCTTTTTCAACATTGAACTGGTCGTTGGCGTTGTTAGTAGCGCGTCTACTGTTTAAACAGCGGGTACTTGGACTACTTGATTCGTTTCCCGACGGAAACATATTTTTTCTCATCAAGGTTTTTTTTTCTGGTTCTAATTCTGGGTGGAAATTTTATGTAAATGTTTACGATACAAGTCTTCGGACTTAGTGTGGGGCTGTTAATTCGATTATTTGAAAAGTAAAGAGAACGCTTACGAATATAGGAAGAAGATTTGACCCCAAAAACGATGTATCTATATGTTATATATTTTATTGTTATTATATTAGTTTGTGCCCGTGGGTTATGTGCAAAAACAAGGTAGGCGCTTCCACACGTCCAGTAAAAAAGACCTCCAAAATAATGAGTACCTAAATTAGATACTTTGATTTATATTCTAGTAGCAAACGTCTTGTCTTGTATTACACTAATACTATAAAGAAGAAAGTTTATGAGTTTGTTTGTTTGTTACTTCTTCGCGCTAAGAAGACTAAACCAATTTTGATGTAATTTGGTATGGAGGTAGCTGAAACCATAACATGAGTCCGGGTAAATTCCCATGAGTCCGGGACTTACGCGGGTAAAACCGCGGGGCTCAGCTAGTAAAATATATTTGTCAGATAAATCATCCAAGTGCCTGAATGTCACAAATCTTAACACCACTTTTAATATCCCAAGCACGAGTTGGTCTATCTATTCACCATCTTAATACATTGTGCAGAGGTTCGGATTTTCCTCCAATCTCGAGTTACTGATACGAAAGATAAGCTTTAAGTTTTGGTAACTAATGTACTATACAACAAGACAAGGGTTGTCACGTTTTGTCGTCGTGTGTATGATTTGTTATCATGGTTGTCATGGTTATATTATATTTGAGGTATTTGTCTCGTCCATGGTCGTTTACAACAAGTGAGTGACTTGCTTTACAAAGATACATTGTCTAGCTGTGCATCGCATCTTTGCTTTCTTCGGGATCAAGAGGATAGTGAGTATCGGGATGTAGAGTAAGAATACAATTTCTTATTCCAGGGTATTATTATTAACAGGCAATCATTTTATTAGAAGTTTGAATTTTTTTTTGCTTGATATTTTTTTCTTCTTTGTTTGTGGTATTTTATTACATCGGTATCTCCGACGTAAAAAAAAAAATTATTCGATTTCAATGATAATTTTCATTTAGCCCCGATCATTTAGATAAAGCAGGGTTGTGTTTTAAAGTGACTCGTCGGTCCATTAAAAGTGCCATTAATCAATTAGGTCCGGTGTTTTATTTTGTCGGAGGATCGGATAAACAGTTTCAAAATATTTTATAGGTATTTTTAGACTTGATAGTAGCTAAAAAGTCGATATTCGAGTTCAAAACAATCGTTTTTAACTTAATGAACGTCATTGTATCACCTATTAACTCGTAGATCTACTCTCATTATTATCACTTAAGTAACTTTAATGTCAAAGTAAGCTGAATATAGAAGATCAAAACGTCTAGCAAATTAAAAGGTAATGATGTTAATTGGTAGCAATTTCTTAAACCTTCTTAAATCTATACAGACTGTACTTGTAGCTACTATTAAAATTTTGTTTAAAAATCTAGTCGAGTTTAAATGTGGCTTTTCTCTTAGCTTTAACTTAAGCCATTAAAAAGCTCTATTCGGGATTTTGACTCGAAGCCCATTATAAAATACAGTGAGTTAACGCCCACTTTCGTAATAAACAGACCACAAAGAACCTAAGAACTTTCAGACAACTGTATTTTAACGAGCGTCTTTGACTTCGAACTAATTTCTTGAAGTTCGCTCGCACGCAATAAAGATTCGCACCTACATACACGACTCACGCGAACGCGAGAGGGTAAATCAGTCTCAAGAAATCATTATAGGTAAATACAGAAATATTTTAAACTTTGACGCCACATCAAACAACTACTTCACGTTCTCTAGGTAGAGTTTGAGATGGCTGGATCTCAAACTCTACCTATCTATTATTATTATCTATATTATTTAAAAAGCCGTTTAGTTTTTCGTTAAGCGGTCTTAACTCCTTTGATAGCATCAATCATCGTCAGGTGAGGGAAGTAAAAAAAAACATAGATTTTAAAATCGATAGCTAGTACAAATTCTGTATACCACTTGGCAAAGCGATTGTTGTTAGGATTGGCTGATCTTAAACCTGGGTGCGAAGAATGGGGTGCCAGTCCAGAATACCTCCTCGTGAACCGGGTGCTACTACTTCTTCCTGGATATGTTCGGGGGAAATAGTAGCAATACGTGTCGGTGCACCCTGGGTAACTGTCAACAACTTCTCCATACAGGAAAAAAAAATTGTTAGCCGAGAGCTAGTAGCCTTGCGAGAGAGGGGGGTGAAGGCCTTCAGTAAATAACTTCTCTTTATGGGATCTAATTGGCTGAAGTCTGGAGCCTCAGAGAAGGGGAGGGCTTTTTTGCGAAGCCGCCTATATGCCCTGAGGCTGGGACTTCGGGTGGAGCGAGAAGTAATTCTTGCATCTGAGTGTCGGTGTGTTGAGGAGGGTCCTGTTCGCCGGCAAAGGTTATGCTTTTGCTGGCGAATGGGATGGATTGTGTCGGTTCGCTACTGGAGACCTCAGACGCAGACCTCATTTTAAAACTTCTCTGCATTTGAGAGTTGGAGTGTGAAAAGCAGCCTCGTTCACCAGCATATTATCCATTATTGTTGTTGAATGAGTCGGAGTGTTAACTGTTAGGTCCCATTCTGTGAGCCCAGTTGTGATCCGCAAGGGGACCTCCCTGGGACACCCCTCAACAAGGTGCAGGTATGGCCCGGCTCAAGTGTTGTGCTGTGGAGGGATCTCGTTGGGCAGTGTCCTCAACGACTACGCTGTCGAACGAGACGATAAGGCGAGCCGAGGTTCCCTTCTGTGAGCCACGTTGTGGTCCTTAAGGGAACCGCCGAGTGGATTCCACCACTGCTCGGACGGCGTCGGAGAGTCATCCCGTTTCACGGCGGGATACACTTCTGATCCGAGAGTCGGCAGCCGAAATGAAAGCGAAAGATCTCCGCCCTTTGATTTCTTATTCGGTTCCCAGAGACCTGGGTGGCGGGTGCAGGGTAGCCCAACGCCCAGACTCTTCGAGGTGGCGGTGCTTCCGCGCGTCGCTTCATTTGGTGTGGACGACAGTAGGTAATCTGCCTTCGTTCTTTACCGAGGTGGGGTCCAAAAGGACCGGCGCTTGCTGGGTACTATTGGCGATTGCGAAAGTGTTCCCGCGGTCCCAGCAGAGACAAGAGAAGCGTCGTGTGATTTTAGTCGGTAGGGGTACCTGCTGCTGTGGGAATAGTTGGTGCCGAGCCCTACACACAACGTGCGCCTCCCTGTGGGTGGAATGTAAATGTATTCACACATATAAAAAAAGGGTGCAAAGGATCACCTCTCCATCGGCTTGCCAGCCGTGTGCAGCAGGGCTGCACACGGCTGGGGGGTGGCCTTGGTCAGCAAGGTCAGGGAAGGAAGGTAAGTGTTAAGAGTTTTCCCCCCACAAATAAAATGGTGCAAGGGATTAAAAGTCACACGAGCTACCGCTGAACTACACTCGATTCACTCTCACACCCCTGTGCTCATTTGCTTAGCTCTTCCATTGCACAACAGTCGTTTCTATTAGCAGTCACTTGATTGGCGTTGGTATGCGCATAGCTTTAATTCAGTAAATAAACTTTTCGAATTGGAAACAAAGAATTAGTTCACAACACAACGGGTCGTAAAGTCGGACACGCTCAATATTTCTTATTTTTCTTTGAATTCTAACTTGAACGGTAAATAGAATATTTAAGAAATTTAAATCGGTACATGATTCTCAAACTTTATTCGCCACAGTAAATTATAATTAAACTACATAGATAATCACATATTCTATGTTCGACCGTCCAGACCGTTTGAAAAATGATCTAAAGAGGCATATGCTCCGAAGTTATGATTATTTATACCGTGGAAGTATACACTAGACTGATAATGATGTTAATTATTTTTAAAATGTCAATTTAAAGGTGCTTATTTAAGGATAATGTCAGCATGCTTCTTACAATAATCAGAATTATATTTAACATAGAAATTGGAATCCAAAGGGCTGGCAACGGGAGAGAATAATCGATGGCAACGTTTACAAACTGAGGAGCTCTGCACCTGAATAAACCATTTTAGGTTTTTAGGTGTCACAAATTAAGTACTTACTTGTAATACTTTTTTGAAATAAATAAATAAATAATTACAACGTAACAACGTTATACTTTTCTAGTATAGGTCCCGTTTTAAGCGAAACTCTATTTAATTGACCTAAAGGTTTAACATATCAATCCGATTATCATCGAACGTTTTGTCTCAATTATAGAACGGCAGCGTAGTTGGAATAACAAAACTGTATTTCAACTATGGAAACGTGGTTTTAGGATTTACTGTATTATTGCGTTATTTATTTGATTTTTGTGAATGAATACCGGCGAACTTCGTACCGTCAATAAAGAAGGTAATAAGTATCCAAGGATTCACCAATATTTAACAACAAACATATGTGTCACATTTGTCTGTGGTTTTTTTGTTTTGGTGAAAACCAATTTTATTTTGGTGGCGTTCAGAAATTAATTTTGTGTTTAATCTTCGATAGGTACGAATAGTTTGTATGGAAAAATGAAATAGTTGTTTTTACTTCTTTCCTTGCAGTTTCTATAATATTTTCTCACCTTTCAAACCTCCCTTAGACTTCTGCAAATATTTCAAAACCAAAATTAAGCAAATCGGTTCAGCAGTTCTCGAGTTTATGTGAGACTAAAAAACGTCAATTCATTTTTATATAATATATTATATAGACTCAGACTAAATAATAATTATATACTTATTTAGTCTGAGTCTATATTATATATTATAAGTTATTAGGTAACTTATGTCATTTTCTTAAATTGCAAAACATTTTTGTACTGCGTATTTAATTAAACTATTTTTTATAATTAAGAGTTTATGTAATCATGTTCTATCTATGTGAACTACTTAGTACAAATAGATGTGGTTGACTAGTGACAACATTCGTGCCTATTATAGCTCACACATCTCAATCTTATCCTATATATATATCTCATCCTATATACCTATTCAATCTTATCTGTTTTAAAAGTTAGAATAAACAAACAAACACAGCCCGACACTAAATTGAAAACTTGCATTTTGTGTGGCGGTAGCATTTGGAAGCAATAAAGTCCCTTGGGAAAAAAAAATCACTCCTGCCGGGGATCAAGCTCAGAACAACTGGCGTAGAAAGTAATGACCTGCTCACTGCGCCAGCAGGGTCGTCAAAACAAACACCATCTGTTACTTACGGTAGTCAAAGAAGTACAATCTATTGTGTTTTGAAGGACGTACATCGCGTTGCGTTTTGTCTGTGTTTAAAATACAATACAAATACTCTTTATTGCACACCAAGAAAAATAACAATTAACAATAGAAAAAAAAACAATATAGCAGTACAATCGGCGGCCTTATCGCTAATCGCAGCGATCTCTTCCAGACTACCTTAGGATGGAGAGGATAAAAAAGTTTAAGAAAAAGTAATCGGTGGTGCGGCAATGATTATCATACATGCAATGTTTTAAACATAAATATTAATGTAATTTAACAAATCATTTACATATAGTTACATACACAAATAAATAAAAGATAGGTACAAAATATAGAAATAATAAAATATAAAAAACATTTCATACCATAAAGAATCGACATACCTCTAGTTCGCCCGAAGCGTTTTGCTTATATGGTCATCATCCGTAATCCGTACAGCGAAGGAGTGGAACTAGTTGCACGTGTCTTTGTTCCCCGAATGGTATAATCTGTGAGTCTTCAAGTCAAGAGTGAATAGGTGTCTTCTAGGGAAAACATGTTACATTTAAGCCAGCATCGTCACTTTCCATCAAGTTAGGTTGTGGTCAAACGCTTGCCTATCATGCATAAAAATAATACGTTAAAAAGAATCGCTCATAAAACTTTGGCAATCTCTGCTTCACCAGGTCGTAAAAATCTGTCTTTTTAATTAGGAGTATTTCAAAACTAGTATGACATCACGCTCCCGCAACTTTGGACAAGCTTCCTTTGTCTCCAGTTCCAAATCTGACAGATATGGTGTAAATCTTCGCCTGTTGACAGCCGTCTCGAAATCTCGAACCCCAGAACAAAATGTTATTTCTTGTGTTATTTCTTTGTTCGTGTTGCGTCACTGCTAAAGGAACGCTGATGGGAAGGGGAGTTGATGTCAAATATAATTACGTGACGATTTCCCGATCAGTGGTTTATGCGATAGAACAACACATGTTAAAATAATAATAGATAGTAAGGCACACTGGCTTAAAGCACAATGTTTTGAGTTCTATTTCTGTAATTTTTGAGTATGATGAAAGTCTGTATGGATTTGTATCAGCCATAGCTTTTACCGGGAATGTTACAATAAGTGGAACTTGATATTTTTATTTGGACTCAGGCAATGCGCAACTAATTGAAATACTTGGATGTTTCAGGATTTCAAATCCACTTCTACCGAAGCGTGGAACGTAATCCGGCTCTCGAAGGACCAGGTACGGATATACGACTAATACCTGGTTACCATTTCGTCAGTGTCTACAGTCCGCTATCGTCATCGTCGTCGGCCCGGGTATCACCACGTTCCTCTACATTTCGTCTTTCGAGGTGGATTAAGTTCCACGCTTCAATAGAAGAGGATTATCCGTCTCTAACTATCTTATATCATTTGTAAGTTGTGTTAGTGTTTACTTTTCTTTGCTTAACATTATTGGACCCAAATTGAACGTGCTATTCTACTCACTGTGCATAAGAAAGAAATAAACATATAGATCAAAACCTCGTCGCTTTCTCTCGGGTAAGCGATAGTGATAAAATCTCATTTTGCATGAGAACTAAGCGTAACAGTTAAAACAATAATGATTTCCATTTATTGAGGTATTTAAATTTTCAAAAGGATTAAGTAAAACATTTTAAGCTATTGCATAGCTTCTATCGCGGGCCTTGAGCGTGGAGACGAATCCAGAAATTCCGTAACGAAAATAACCTAACACCCCCCACTCCGACCGGCACAGCGGTGATACTTTTTAGTTTTGCCATCTATCAATGAATAGCAGAACTTTTAATGACTTTTTTTAAATACCACGCTTGTCTCTTTAGTTCAGCAACTCGCCTCTAGGTGGCAGGAAAAAAAATACTGCATAAATAAAATAAATAAATAATTATAATTGCAAAAGTTGATAAAAAATGCTATGCAATAGCTTTACCGCGGCAGTCCCCGAGTGCCCACGTCTTATTTTTTTTCTTTTCTAGAGTCTGACATTTATATATCAAAATATTAGAGTTTCACCCAATTGCGCAGTATAATTCCATCGAGAAAACTTTCACCAATCATCTTTCTAGTTTCCACTTATTTAGATTATATCCTTAAGTAAATATTCTCCAAATGTGAAAGCTTTTATCTATTGTTATTATTGAATACGACTATCTCAAAAAAGTTATTTAGCGTTCAAGACCTCAGGAGCCACAAACAACTCCACAGACTCCTACACTATTTTCAACGATGTATCTGTTTCACAGCTACATTTGTTTGTACAGCCAAGATGAACCACTCGAGTTGAAGAGGCGGCACGATTAAAAAGGTTCACAAATGGATTGCTTTCCGATGATGTTTGCCATCAGACGGTTAATCAAGGGTATTGTGGAGTGGATAGATTGATAAATGCCATAACTTAGATTAGTTACGCGCTATAAATGTGATATGAAAAGAAACCGAACAAGCGATATATCTTATAATATCTTGCTAACACATCGAGGATTCTGTTCGAATTTGTATGTTGATAGTTTGACCATCTCCAGAGTCTTGAAGCTTTTCACCAGTTTTTAAGATTTTATTTCATTTTAAACTACCAAATAACTAACAAGCGTAAGTCTGACTCGCTCATCACGAGAATCGAGTCTCGATCCTTTTTGTCCTTTTTACAATTTTTAACCCCCATCGAAAAGGAGGAGTGTTAAATACGTTTTTCTTCAGTTTCAATTTAAACTTAATACCTCTTTATTATTAAACCACGTTTCTAAGATTTTGAGTCCTGATGTACAATATAAGGATTGCTTTTAGTTTTTTTCATTTACGGAACGCTAAAAATAATAAATATTTAATGATTGGGGCTGTACTCCTCACGCACACAAAAGTAATACCCACGAGCATTATTTTTCCAAATTAAATTTCTAAATTAATAGGCACTTACTTTATCACTATTATCCACAATATCGATCACAAATGCGCTTATGTGATTATCGTCCAAAAGATTGACACACCTCTAATGAGACTCTAATAATTAACACTATGAGCTTCTCACTATGACCCATCGAGATACGAACATGCAATCTGTGAATATGAGTACAATATCGTTCGGCCTGCCAAATAAATAAAAATAGATAAACCGCAGCTAAATCCGCGAAGTTTTAGAGAAATTAGTGTTCAGAATACAGAGTATAAAAAACAAAAGTTAAATACAGAACAACTTCATGTTTAAATAGACAAATCTTGGTATATACAATTATAAATATGCTTAGAAAAATTTTGAGAAGTCTCTTTAACATGTAAACCTACTTTTAATTTGGCTATAAATATATCTAATAATAATGAATACAGGCTCGAATGATAGACTGCTGGGGACAAAGATTCAACGTTGTACTGGTAGCTTTAGACATTAGTTACTACACAAGGTAAGGGTCTAACTACATAACTAAATTTTCTAAGGAATTTTCTCAACGATAAGTGTAAAACATGCTGTCTTTCAGTCCTACCTTTTTTTCTTTTTTTTTTATTCTGGATAGGCAAGCATTTGACCACTATCTCACCTGATGGAAAGTGACGATGCGGCCGAATGAGAATGAAATGGGACATGCTTGCCTTGAAGGTTACCTATTCACTCTAGACTTAAAGACACCCAGATTGTACCGCTCAGGGAACAAAAACGCAGCCAATGAGTTCCACTCTTTCGCTGTACGGATGATAAACGTAGAAGCGAAACGCTTCGAGTAAACTGGTAGTATGTCAACTATAAATGGATGACGCTTGTCAGTTTATCTTGTTGTTTGATGGTAAAAAAGGGCATGGAGGAATTATATCATGTAACTCCTGAGCACACTCTCCAAAATTTAAACGAACTACTTGAGAAAAAAGGTTGCTTTTTTCAAGACTTTGTTCGTTTATTTGCTCAAAACAAGGTTAAATTGCATAAATCTTTAACGAAAATAAACTCCCCAGGACGTGTTAATCACGCCTTCACCAGCAGACAAACGGATCGTGTAACTAATCGCGACATGACTGCGTAAACGTAACTGAAGTAAGTAATTACAACTGGTTGTACGTAGCACGTCTTTAGCAAACGTCTCGGGGCGGTGTCAAGTGCAGGAATAGAATCCTGCCCCCGACCGAGGTGTTTCCAATTTACTGACGTTGATAGGCATGGGAAATGTATCCGCCAATTTTTTAATTTATTCATACCACTTTCACACTTGCACTAATCCGGCAATATCCACTTCACACATATAATCACAATGAGAAACAAATATGAAAATTTTCGTTGGGGAGAAAACTTGTGTTCCCGCCAGGAATCGAACCCGAAACTCCTGCTAAGAAGGCGATCTCGCACCCAACTAAACCTACGTGCAGTTTGACATATCGCGGTCGGTCGAAATATGTCCGGTCTATTATTTTCAAATGGCTACATTCTAGCAAAACATTTTTTTTTTACTTGTATTGTATACCTTGTATACCTAGATACAACACATCTATTTGAGGTATGATCTTAGCCCCAAACTCATGTTGACTAGAAGAGTTCAAGCTATTCCGAGTCCGCCAATATGTAACGGTAATCATGCGATTTAAAAAAAAAGGGAAAAATCGGTTCGGAATAAGTGCGATGTAAATGTTTCCAGCATAAGCATAAGTGTATGCTAAAATAACATTTATCGTCGAACTGCAGTCTAGGTGTTTAAATTATCTGCACCTTTTATCATCGTCTGTATTGGTCAAGGAAAAACGTTTTTTTTTTTTTTTTTTTATGCCTGATAGGCAAGCATTTGACCACAATCTCACCTGATGGAAAGTGATGATGCGGCCGAAGATGTAGCATGCTTGCCTAGAAGGTACCTATTCACTCTTGACTTGAAGACTCCCAGATTGTACCGTTCGGGGAACAAAGACGATGGCAATGAGTTCCACTCCTTCGCAGTACGGATGATAAACGTAGAAGCGAAACGCTTCGAGCGAACTGGAGGTATGTCAACCATATATGGATGACGTTTGGCAGTTTGTCTTGTTGTTAGATGGTAAAATGGACTAGTTGGAATTAACTCGTATAATTCCTGCGCACACTCTCCAAAATGTATACGATAGAATACCGATAGGCTCGCGACCTTACGTCGGTGACCGAGACTCAGCAATTTGGACTCGACCAGCTTATCATCGCCAATGAGTCTTTTTGCTCGTCGGTCGATGGACTCAAGAGCTTCAAGCTGGTACTTTGCGGATCCATCCCACAAGTGGCCGCAGTACTCCATACACGATCGGACTTGAGCTTGATATAAATTAAGAAGCTGCCCCGGTGTGAAGTACTGCCTAACCTTTGTGAGGATACCCAGTTTTTTAGCAGCCAGCTGAGCTCTGGCTTCGATGTAAGTACCAAAGTTTAGGCTCGACGACAAGGAAACGCCAAGAAGCTCGAGTTTATTTGCTATCGAGTTTATTTGCTTCAGCTGTTCAGTGGATAAGAGAAATATAAGTAGGTTAATAGATGTTTTAAATTGTAAAATTGAGCTAGGCTTAAAAAAGGTAATATTATGTGCATTACCTTATTCTCATATGCTAAGTTTAGGTAAAAATAATGACATATATAATTTAAATATGCAAATATACAATTTGACATGTCGTCATAAAGACATACTTTATTTTGACACTAATATATTTATTAGTAAGTTTATACTGACTCAGGATACTTTGTACCTGTCCAATAGAGGTAAGACTACACTTGCTAAATTATTAGCATATAATATATATGACCCCGTTATAGATAATATAACACAGTCACATGACGACTCTCAGGTTAGTAGTATTACTAATAAGATGAATCTGCATCAGTCAGCAAACATTAGTTTAAACTGACTGCACCGACAATGGTTGAGCTCTCTGCCTTCCATCAAAATATACAGAGTTCTTCCAGCAGTGCTATAAATATATGTCTAAAAAATAATACAATGTGTACTACCGCTACGAAACCAATGAATAAGACTTGTAAAATTAGAAGTAATGAATTATGTATTTATCATCAAAATATTAATCGCTTCTCTGGCAAAATTTTAGATGTAGAGTTGCTTACAGATAAGTATCACCTAGATGTTCTATGTTTTTCTGAAACGTGGCTAAAGCCTCATAAAATGTCATTCAATGTTAACAATTATATGGTCGCTAGTACGTTCAACAGAGTGTCTGCTGAAGGCGGTGGTACAATAATATTTGTAAAAAACAACCTTAAGTTTAAAGAAAGAAATGACGTGGCTACTTGCTCTGTGGAGCGGGTCTGTGAAGTAGCTTGTGCAGAAATCGCTGGTTATATAATTTTGTGTATTTATAGGCCACCTGCTTCCAATTTATCCCAATTTCTTGTAGTCATGGAAGAAATTTTAAGAAAACTATTTAAATGTAATAAACGCATAGTAGTGTGTGCTGACCTTAATGTAAATATTTTAGAGGACTCGGCAGATCAACAAAAACTTGTGTCGCTATTTGCATCTTTTAATTTAATTTTTTTATTTAAGGAACCGACTAGAATAACCAACTCTTCAGCAACCTGCATCGATAATATTATTGTAAATTTTGAAATTAAAAATAAATGTCAAATCAGTGGTATACGATCAGACCACATGGGACAAAAGGTAACAATATCAAGAAAAAAACAATCTTTTGACTCTAATATAGAAATACGACCACTTACTGAGAACAAGTTGAGTAAACTTAACGAAAATGTCGATTTAAAACCATCCCTTACCAGTTTTCCACTTGATGACCCAAATAATGTCCACCAAATGCTGAACTCGATCATTTGTAATGAATTCAATAAAATATGCCCCAAAAAATTAATAAAAGTGAACACTAAATTACAATTTAATGATTGGGCCACTAATGGTATACGGAAAAGTAGAGATTTCATGTACGAGCTTTACTATAAAAAATCTCTTACATCTAATGAACATTTTCACAAGTATGTTACTAATTATTCGAAAATTTTTAAACGCGTTTGCATCCAGGCCAAATCCAAATTCATAAGTGATAAAGTCTCAAAATCTAATAATAAAATAAAAACGGTCTGGAATATTATTAACACAGAAACTGGTAAAAATAAAAATAGAGATTGTGATTACAGTCTAAAAATTGGAAATAGATTAATTTCTAACAAAACTGACGTAGCCAATGAATTTAATACTTTTTTTACAAAAATTCCCCTTGAAGCAACAAAATCCCTAGACTCATCTCCCGAATTAGCTGCAAAACTGTTGCAACAAAACTTCACACAAGAAATTCCAAATTTTTGTTTCCGTCACATAACGGCTAATACCATAAAAAAGGCATTCAAAAGGATAACTATAAAAAACACTGAAGATTTGTGGGGTATTTCAGTTAAAGTTATTGGTTCCATACTAGATACTATTACGCCTTACCTTGTCGTTGTATTCAATCTCTCGGTCGATCAAGGAGTATTTCCTGATCTCATGAAACACAGCAAAATTACTCCAATTTTCAAATCGGGTTGTAAACATACTCCCTCTAACTATAGACCAGTTTCTGTATTACCTGCCCTCAGTAAAATATTTGAAAAAATTATCCTAGAACAGCTACTCTCCCACTTTAATGAACATAAAATATTACATGATCACCAATTCGGATTTACTAAATGTCGATCTACAATAGATGCCGGTGCTAAGTTAGTGTCACACATTCTCGGGGCTTGGGAGGGATCGCAGGATGCAATTGGGGTATTTTGTGACCTCTCCAAAGCGTTCGACTGCGTGGACCATAAAACGCTTATTAGCAAATTAAACCATTACGGTATACGTGGGACTGCTCTTGATTTGTTAGATTCATATTTATCGGGTAGGCAACAAAAAGTAGGCGTTAATGGTGTGACATCTGACGGGTCTACAGTTAAAATTGGCGTGCCTCAAGGTTCAATATTGGGACCCTTCCTATTTTTAGTGTATATTAATGATTTACCTTATATGACAACTTCGCTAGCATTAGATATTGTCTTGTTTGCTGATGACACGTCACTTATTTTTAAAACAAATAGGAAAGATGTAGAATTAAATGAAGTAAATTATGAATTAGATCTAGTATCGAAATGGTTTGCTGCTAATAACTTATTGTTAAATGCTAGCAAAACCAAATGTATCAAGTTTTCCCTTCCTAATGTTCCTTTGGTAGATGCAAATGTTACACTTGAAAACAAAAAATTAGATCTTGTAAAGAAAACTGTTTTCTTAGGTCTGACTATGGACTCAAAACTGCAGTGGGGTCCTCATATTGATGTGCTTGCAGGTCGCTTGAGTTCCGCTGCTTTTGCGGTCCGTAAAATTAGACAGCTGACTGATGTAGCGACGGCAAGGCTGGTTTACTTTGCATATTTTCATAGTTTGATGAGTTACGGAATCTTGCTATGGGGATCTGCTGCCGATGTTGAAACTATTTTTATTCTCCAAAAGAGAGCAGTTCGTGCAATATATGATATGGGTCCACGCGAATCGCTCAGGGAATTCTTTAAAGAAACAGGCATACTTACCATGCCTTCGCTTTACATCTTTGAAAATATAATGCATGTTCGCAAAAATATTAGTAAATATAAATTAAGAAGCGACGCACATAATCTTAATACTAGATATAAGCATAAAATTACAGTGCGCGCATTTAGATTAAGCAAAACGAATAAATCTTTTATGGCAAATGGTGTTAGATTTTACAATAGAATTCCTAAAATCGTAACTGAATTACCACTGGGAAAGTTCAAATCTGTAATAAAACGGGCATTAATTAAGAAAGCCTACTATAAAACCACAGACTATATTAATGACAAGGATGCATGGAGGCAAACTGCACAGGCTCTTTCTAGCGACTACCATAATAACACCTAGGTTAAGAAACTTATGTATTAGAGATTAAGAATGTTTAAAAAAAAAAAAATGATTGAAAAAAATATGCGCCGCCGAGTTTCTTGCCAGGTTCTTCTCGAGATGGCTGTAATTTTGCGAATCTGGCAATAGATTCATTAACTTTCATGAGTGCCTCTTTGGGGCCCATGTGAATAAACGATTTTGATTGATTTTGATTTTGATCGGTATTGGTACATTCTGGAAAGTCGGAGACAGGTGAAAAGGTCTCCGTTTAGCGGAGAAAAGACACGCCTGTGTTTTAGACGCATTAAAACGAACCAAGTTGGCATAGCCCTTCGTAGTCACATTCATTTAGTCATTTAGACCTTGAACTACCAACACCTACTTATCTAACGTTCAATCGCAATGAGATTAATTAAGGGATAAGATAAATTAAAAAAAAACAGGCGGTGTCGTAAATACACACGATAGAAGTGAAACATTTGTATTACAAGTAAACATTTTAATTATTCATCACAGTGTTTAATCTCACCACTTTTCGTCACACAAAAAGGTTGCGAATTAGAATTTAACAGCACTTCCATAAAAAGTTTTACTTCAATAAAATCTTCTGAAAATAAAACATTAAAACAAATATATAATAATCAGTAGTTAATCTGGTAGAACTAGTTGACAATAAATGCCGGAAAGCAGCCGCTGATCCGACATAAACATCCACGTTACATCCCTAAGAACGTCGCCGACAAACACGAGTGCGAAAAGATTTACAGTCGCTATTAATTTAAAAATCATCTCACGGTGACATAAGGATCTATATTTGTAAATCTCATTTGAATCCTGGTGCGGACTGGTGTGTGATTGTTATGGCTGTTATTTCTGGTGATGGCGACGATGGGTGACTTTGAGCTTACACAAAGGAGACCTGCTTGTCTGGAAATCGTATTTTGCCATCAAAATAAAGTGACATTGCTTTAGCTCGTTTATTTCATGATCAATGTTAGTAGGTAGATGGTTTTAGGAGAAATCAAACCACACAAAGCTGGCTAATTATAGTAATATCTTTGCCTGGATACATTCCACTCCTATGCTTACGAATAATAGATGCGGACGCTTATAAATTATATGCTTAGCATTTAACAATGCCGTTCAATAAAATGGGAATACAAACTCAGAGAAATATACACAATAATACCGGTTAATAGTCACATTTATTAGTGTTGCAGACTGACTACTACATACAAACAATAGTTAGTTCAAAACAGACCCTTGAAGTTTCTTCGAGATGCCCATAAAAATGCCGTAAGAAACACATTACTCAGAGCGTCCAGACGAATCACGTATCTGAACTGCCATGAAGATGTTTAATTAGTATCAAACACGCAATCTTAACTCTACTGTTATGCTGTAGGGAACTCTCAATAGAGAATTGATCATGGGCGCAGAAATCTGGAAACATATTAGTGAAATATCACTGATAGCACGAAAGGTATACTAAAAGTCTGTGAAAGTATAAACATTATTTGTTACCTAAGGTCTCCAAAAGAAATTAATTAAATCTGGTTAGAAAATTGCTCTTATTATAGTAGTAACATATTTTTTCTTTGCAAAAAGGGGAGTCTATCAACGTTTTTTTTTTATTTGTTTATGACAAAAGACATTAAAATATTGAGGTCACCATGAGAATGACTTACTAATCTTAGTATAACGTAGTCAAGTAATGAAAATTAAAAATGTTTATGAATTTCAAAATTAACTTACGCATCCACTATTTCCGTTTTCATTTAGTTAGACGATGTTCGAACCAGCATTAATTATTGCGCTTGTTCATATAATTACAAGCTCATGATTTATGGTGAATAAGAACCTTACAACGTTTTCTATTATTTACAATAATCTTCATTATCATTCTCTTCATTTCATGATCATAAAAAATCAGTCTACTGGTCAGCCGTGGACGCAGACAAAGTTAATTTTGGGTTTTTACCGACTTTAATTATGTATTTTTTTTATTTATGTTTATCGATGTGTCCCCCATTTGTGGAACGATTTTCAAAATTCTTTTAAATTGAAATCGATCAAGCCAATACAAAAATATAAGCGGTGAAGTCGGTTTTTTAAGCTTTGCTTACGTTTAAATTATATACCATAGTATTGGCAGAGACTACCTAATAGTTACAACGTATTTTTTTTATTTAAGCTGTATACATATTTATTGTAGTTATATTTATTAAAAGTAAGATTTAATTTATTATAATCTTATTCGATTTTCTGTTATTTATGCTATTTCTGTAAAAAAATAAAATTTTTGTTCTACTTATATAGTCAAATCTAACTGCTATATATTTTGGTCACTTATTTTAGGCATAGTGTGACGGCTTCAAGAGAGACGGAAAAATAGCATTATAAAATCATATTATATTTTTTCAAAATATGAAAATTGCCTATCTACCCATTTATGTAGTCGTTGCCATTTGGTTGAAAACGAAGAGTACCAGCCATCACCGATGCTCGTAAAGTGGCTGCAATGAAAAACCCCTAAAACAAAGGGCGAAAGAAATATGATTTTTGCGCGTTAAACATAATGCTTGCGTAAAAATGCACCGTTGACTTTGAGATTTACCTCTAGATTTTATATCTTAAGTTTTAAGCTAATACAATGTTAAAAGGGTAAGTTTAATGGATAAAAAACTAGTTACACAAAAGTCTGGCTAGCTCTTTTTTTTATTTCTGATAGGCTAGAGTTTGACCATCTTCCGATGTTAAGAGATGATGTCGAGTATGGTAAATACGATAATCCGAGAATGATAGGCTCCTAGGATGAATTTCTAAAATCAAATCTTATTCGTAATTTTTTATAACGGATACATTTAATATAACAGAGAGACGAGACAAGCAAGTTACTCGCCTGATGAGAATTGTCACGCTTGGCTATTATATTTCAGTGCAAACTAGAATAATTAAATTGAATAGTTCAATAGTCTGCACTTCAATGGGCTAAGCTCGTTTCCTTGAGATATAAGATGTTTAACATATTTATGCCCTATAATTTCACTGAAACCATTGCCCTTCATTAAAAATACAGTAATGTATGCACACTACTTTTTAGTCTTTGAATGGTGTAGTACTTCTCCAGGCTTTCCAAAATCTTATCACAAAATAAAGTTCATATTATATATGCAGGGTTTGGAAGCCTTGTTAATGCACAAAACCATTTCCTTTCCAATATGTCCATCCTTTGAAAACCTTTTACAGGACGGCGGTATTTTGAATAATGTCGTTTCATGTCATCAAACCCAATTTTCCCAAAAGTAACTTTTTATCCAATCCCATTGGCTCCTTGTAAGTCTTTTCGACGAGACATCAAAGGAAAAGTGATCCTTTTTCTGCTCTGATACCTTCTATCATTGTCAACTATACATCGGTGAGGCCTTCGACTTTCTCATTGTACCTCTCCCTCATAACTTTTATGAATAGACGATTCTTATTACGCACAAATTCTTTTCTAATTCAATCTCCAGATCCAACAGTTCATTTATTTATTCGTTTCAAAGTAATTCAGCGGAGTGAAAGGAGATCTTTTTTCTTATTAAAATAGTAAAGGAGGGCGTCCCTCAGGGAGCTCATTGTTGGACCACCTGTATTCCTTATAGCCAAGTTTAACATGAGCAATTCTTATTGTGTTGCTCAATGGGCATCCGGTTGCTTTCGGGACGAGTTAATTTTGTATTCATTCCTCTTTATGTATTTTTGTGAGAATATTATTACATTATGAAATGTTTTTTGTGCCTATATTCTGAACTACAGCAGTAGTATTCTGTAGGCAGATTTTTACGGTCCTATTGACTACAATCTGGGAGTATATCATCGTCGACAGTATCTTGACTTACCAACAGTTGTGATAGTGGACAAGCGACTTCTTAGAAAATAATACATTACCACGTACTGTTCGCTTATGATTAATTGCAAATTTTAAAAAATAATTGCAGATTAATTGCAATTAATTGCAAATTTACGGGGGCTGAAGTAGCTATAGATCAAGACTTGAATAGTGAGCTCGTCAATCCGAGCTCACTCTTGAAAGACAATTTTTAAAACAGCAGAAACTTCTTTGTTTTTAAATTCACATTTTAAACAAAATAAAGTTGAATAAGTGACTTCCAAATCGAGTTGAAGACGCTTGTACCCCTATGTATGGCATCTTGAAGGTAACCTTGGCAAACAGGTCGATTGCAATACAAAAAAACGTTGTAGTTTCTGATCCTGAACCAAAGTAACATCCGTGTTGTGAAGAACTGGAATCGATACTTATAAAAATAAATTTAATGAATAATAAGCATTCAAAGATTTATATTGAAAACTGGGTGCAATAAATACGAGTATGCTAGCTGATAACGTCCCTTCTAGTTATACTATCAGCGCTTTTTTACTTAGGACTATAGTTTTACCCGGCATGTGATACAATGCCACGTAAAAAAAAAGCATTTTATCTCTTTCACGTTTATGACTGTCTGGTAGTTTACTAAACCAGTAACTATTCATACCAATCAAATTGTGATTTGCTAAGTAAATTTCATTTGACCTCGATTTTAATTAAAGTTTCATTAAATTTATAACAGTAGATTAGGAGTAAGGAACATTGGACGTTATTTCTTCTTCATCTAAATTTACAAAAATATAAACGGAAGCAAAGCTTAAAAAAACCCACTTCACTGCTTTATCTTCGGAACTTTGATCAGATTTGATGTACTAAACACGCATTATTGACGATATTTCGAGAACTACTGATCAGATCTTGATAAAATTTAAATGGAACCAATTGGAAAGCAAAATCTTTCAAACAAAAAATAAATCAAAATCGGTTCAAGTTATGAGATAAAACACATAAAAAATAATTACGGTCGACTTGAGTACCTCCTCCTTTTTTGTAAGGTCGGTAGAAAAAATACTATTACTATGACACTTATTTTTAACACATTCAATGATTTCAAATTAATTGGTGTTATTTTATTTTATCGTTCGACATTGAAGGACCAATCGCGTAATTATTTTTTCTCACGTAAACGAACATGTAAGAATTGCATACGAACGAATAATATAAAATTCAAGGTTGTTTACTATCAGAGGGACCAGCATCCAATATAAAAACTATATTTTGTGCAGCTGTGGTTTCTTCAGCCCCTAGCAACGTTAACAGCGTGACTAAATAGGAGTCGACGTATTTTAATAGGAGTCGACCATTGAAATGCTCCTTAGCTTTGTTAGGTGTGTGCTCGCCTTCTAAGCAGGGATTTCGGGTTCGATTCCCGGCGGGAACATAAGTTTTCTCCCCAAGTAATATGTGTGTTTCTGGTTCTGGTTGTGATTGTGTGTGTGATGTGAATGTTTCCGGCACCCACGACACGAGTCATCGAACTTAGTGTGGGGCTGTGAGTGTGAAGGCGTTTATGTTTTGTTTATTGATGTTTTTTTTATATTTATGATAGGCAAACTTTTGACCACCATTTCATCTGATGGTAAGCGACGATGTGGTCGACGATGGAGCAAGCAAGAGGATTATTTAATAAAAGTGGAATGACACGATATACTCTAACATGAAGTAAACAAAAACTGGACCAGATGTATCTAGACATCTGGATACTTTCCTACGGATCAAAGTATCGGATTATCTCATCAACCGATCATAACAGGTAATCCCATCTGATCTAAAAAATGCTTGACGACCCAGTTGGCGCAGTGGACAGGTCTCCGCCCTCTGTGCCGTGGGTCCTGGGTTCGATTCCCGGCAGGAGCACAAACTCCTTCCCAAGGGATATTTGTGCTTCTGGTTCTGGGTGTATTTGTGTGTGTGATATGTAAATGTTTCCAGCACCCACGATACAAGTCTATGAACTTAGTGTGGGGCTGTGGGTGTGAATGCGTTTGTAAAAAAAAAAAAAAGATCAGTTATAACAAATAATACATATTATTGTTCTCAAACGATCCTAGATCAGTTGCAACTTATCTTGATCCATACCAAACATATGTTTAGTTCTTGAGCTATTTATAGTTGTTGTTAAAGCACAGAGCGGCATTGTTCCCGCTTATTAATAGAAACAGAATCGCAAGCACTTTACGTGTGACACGAACGCTAGTCCGATTGTGACTGTGGCATATTGTGTGCGTTGCTCAAAATTTATAAACATAAACATAAACGCTTTCACACTCAAAGCCCCACACTAAGTTCGATGACTTGTGTCGAGGGTGCCGGAAACATTCACATCACATACAAAATTACAACCAGAACCAGAACAAGAACCACAAGACGAACAAACCAACTTCATCCATAATAATATATGGTTTACATACCTCAAATCCACTCGAAGCGTTTTGCTTCAACATTTAATATCCGTACAGCGAAGGAGTGAAACTCACTGCCCGCACCCTTGTTCCCCGAACAGTATAATCAGGGAGTCTTCAAGTCTAGAATGAATAGGTATCTTCTAGGTAAGCATGCTTCATCGTTGGCCGCACCACTTTCCATCATGTGAGATAGCAGCCAAATGCTATCCTACTAATATTATAAATCCGAAAGTTAGTGTGTATGTGTGTAAGTGTGTAAGTATCTTTATTCCCTCTTCAACTTTAACGGCTGAACGGATTTGGATGAAATTTGGAATGTACATAGATTATACCTAGGATTAACACATAGGCTACTTTTTAACTTGCTAATAGCAGGCAAAGCCGCGTGGCACGGCTAGTCTGTCATAAAAAAATAATTGGAGAGAAAACTTGTGTTTCCGGTGGGAAACGAGCCCGATGGGGAATCGAACCCGATGGGGTATCGGGTTCGATTCCCGCCTTAGAATTCGAACGCTCACCCAACGGGCAGTTCAAGTTATGAGGTTCACGTCCTGCTAGGTAGGAGCTGGTCACATATCTTCCTACTTTTAGTAAAATCATAGGTGTAGACCTGCCTTTATGTACAATCGCACCGATTACTAAGCGCAGATACATGGTGCTCATTTTATACAGATTTTGGAGCACAGCTATAGGGTGATCTTTTATTTCACCCCGCTAAGTACACGTTTACGACGACCTCGTAAAATACGGATCACTGACAATTTTTGATATGTTACTTTCCTATTCAAATGTAGGGCTTACGAGAGCGCCATTATCATTTTACTGACATCATATTTTTTCCTGTCGTTACAACGGTGTATCAAAAGGGATTTTTTTATTAAAAGATGTTATGTCTTTTTAATCACTTCCCTTTTGTATCTTTTTGTGCTTACCGTGAATGCGGTCCCACTATAAAATCATTTTATTAATGCTTTAATATTGCCCATTTGGAATAATTTCGGATTGGTGGAGTGGCAATTTATTTTTTTATTGCATTTGCAATGCTTCCGATTGTAGTTCGCTATTGTGAATAAGTCGTTTCGACTTCCTTATAGAATTAAATTGAAAAAGGAACAAGGAAGAAATACCTTTATAGATAGGACATTTAGAGCCAGTCATATGCCTAGCGCATTTATCAGCCTCGACCACAACAACATTAACAAAACAAAACAAGTTTTTTTTTATGCTGGATAGATAGATAGATAGATAAATTCCTTATTTGCACACCAAAAAATAACACTTACAAAGAAATCTTAAATATAACAAAGGAGCACAACGGGCGGTCTTATCGCTCAAAGCGTTTTCTTCCAGACAACCAAAGGGAGATGGTAAAAATATTACAAACAGGGATGGTGGTGTGTACCTCAAAATGTATTTAATTTGACTAACATCTCGCCTTATGGAAAGTGAAGATGCGGCCAATGTTGTAGCATGCTTGTTGAGAAGATACTTATTCACTCTAGAATTGAAGACTCCCAAATTATAAGGTGGGTAAACGTTAGTATATCAGAGATGAAAAAACATTAAACTTTTAAATAAAATAACTTGACGGTAGGTGTGTTGCTAGTTACTTGCGAAGGCGTGGCTACCTATCTAGAAATACAGGTAGGTTATCTTAGCCGTATCTGTAAGTACCATATGCTAAAATATTGAGGTCCAAGATCTACTTTTCTCTCCAACAAAAAATAGAAAATTCGAAGAGCTTTTTATAATTGTGAGTATGTGTGAGTGTGTTTGAAACATTGCAATAAAGGCGCTTTGGAATGTATTTGGATGAAATTTTAGTTGTATCGAAATATAAATATCGTTAACTTTCACGAGTACCTCTTTGGAGCCCATGTGATCAAACAATTTTAATTTTGATGTTTGCACTTTCTATCCTGGTTTACGCGGCTAAAACCGAAGGGCATAGCTAGTCATATTATCGTTCAAGTTATTTTATAAGAAATACGTTAAATATTATTTTTTCATACGATATCTATAGTTCGGTACCACTGTTAAGTACTATTTCTTATTTTAGAGCATTGCAACAAAAACATGAACAGCTCAAACGCACACAAGCATGTGCATTTCATAATGTCGTTAAAAATAATTGTTCTCATTATTTCATTCTCGCACCACATTGGTTAAATGAACATTAAATGAAAAACAAACAAATCCATTCCTTATGATGAACACGAGTTGATATAAAAATTGCTCTAATTTAGAGTCGCTGATGTCATAATATAGGTACTTTGTGTTGTAGAGTTATACATTATTGTCTGTCTTTGTTTAAAATGCTCTATACATATTTAGGAATAAGCAAGATAAGTGCATGGAGGGAAACTGCACAAGCGCTTTCTGGCGACTATATACTATACATATATCTAGGTTAATATGTATAATACCTGTATTAGTAATTTAAGAATGTTTAAAAAAATAGGAAAAATGCGTTGCCGAGTTTCTTGCCAGCTTCTTCTCGAGATGGCTGTAATTTGCGAATCTGGCAGTACAGTCATTAACTTTCATGAGTGCCTCTTTGGGGCCCATGTGAATAAACGATTTTTGCTTTGTTTGAATACATTTGATGTACATGCACTAATCTAAAGCTATTTGTTTGGGGTTTTGTACTTAAAATTGAAAAAAGGAAACCTTAGAATCACACCTTTGTTGAAAAATATTGTTTCCCCTAGGGTATTGAACCGGATACTCGCTGCTAAGAAGACGAATGCTTACCCAAGTAAGCCAACGGGCAGTTCTATCTGTTGTTATTTTAAGAATTCTGTTCATTTACAAATTATTAAAAATAGATTTTGATAAATCTAGCTACATACACGTAATAATTATTATTATCAACCTTTAAGCGAAAAGATCGCCCTCTGTAGGTACCTATTTTTAACGTTTTCTTTGTAAATGATTTCCATTGGTGTGCAAATAAAGCATGTAAACATCTATCCATTTATGTGATGTAGTCATGCCCCGCGGCTTCGCCCGCGTTTATCGAGTTAAAATTCAAATTCAAATTCTAGATATAAGCTATGTATGTTTCAAATTTAATCCAATCCGTTCAGCCATTATAGCGTGAAGAGAAAACAAACATAGGTTCATACTTACACACAAACTTTTGGATTTATAATATTAGTAAGATGTTAGTACTACTATTTAATTCTGTGGTGAAACAAAAGTTTAACATTTATTTCCTGCAGGTGTACCTACCAATACAATTCAATACAAATACACTTTATTGCACACCAAGAAAAAAAAATATTAACCACAGAAAAAAATTTACAACATAGCAGTACAATGGGCAGCCTTATCGCTAAGCAGCGATCTCTTCCAGGCAACCTTAGGATGGAGAGGATAAAAAGTTTAATAAAAAGTGATCGGTGGTACGGCAATGATCATTATACATGCATTATTTCAAATAAACACATGCATTATTTTAAACATATGATTCAATTGCTACAGACGGATCCGCAAAACGTAAAGATACTATAAGTAATAAACATAATTTATGTTAATTACTAATTTCTCTGCGGGCAAAGTCAAAAACAACAGCAAATGTCAAATAAGAATAAAAATACGCAATGAAAAACATGTGGCCAAGAGCCGTGTGAACGTAAGCCCAATCTGATAAAAAAGACAAACACGTCTTTGTATATAAATATTTGTTTAATGAATTACTTATGAATAACGTGTATGATTGATTTTTTGTTCGAGTTTAAAACATGATAGGTACTATTTTTTTATATTGGTTATTTGAAGATAGAGAATAGAGACAGGTGTTCAAATGGTAATATCTTTGTATTGAGTATAGATACCAGCCGTGCCCTTCGGCTTCGCCCGCGCTTATCAAGTTAAAGTAGCCTATGTGTTACTCAAGCTATGTATATTCCAATGTTGATACAAACCGTTCAGCCGTTACAGCGTGAGGGAACAAACATATTTACAGACTCACACATTTAAACACTTACACACAAACTTTCGGATTTATAATATTAGTATGATTACGTAGTGGTGGTAAAAAAATGGGTGCTCATATAGATATTACGCAGTAAAATTGGTGCTTAATCGGGAATACTTCTTTTTTACTGACTTCCCAAAAAAGGAGGAGGTATACTCAAGACGACTGTTTTTTTTTTTATGTGTTTTGCCTCATAACTTCTCTTCCACGTGAGCCGATTTCGAAAATTTTTCAATCAAAATCAACATCTGATCAGTAGTTCTTGAAATATCGTCAATAATGCCTATTTTAGGACTACTTTGACGATGTTCTCGTTTAACCGACTTCAAAAGTTACATATCTGGATTATTTTGAAAGGCCATTTTTTTAATAATGGTCTCATTAAATATTTCTAAACCATAATTTTATTTATATAGTTATTATTTGACTATTCTTAGTTGTATTTTCAGTTGTCCATTACTACATAATACATACTTTACTATATAACTACATAATTATCATTGTCGGTTTCATAAAGTCTCATACATTTACAATAACTACATAATAAGATTTTAAAAAAAATTTTAACAGCATCAGACATCTTACTGGATGTAGATCTCAAGGAAAACAACTCGAGTAATGGCTGCACGAAGTTTGCGTTGTTCTTTTTAGTTGCTTAATAACATACGAATAATAAGGTATGCCTTTTCGTAGTTAATAACTATGATAAACACATATCGAAATGAAAATTTGGATGTTTTGAAAACTACTAAACCGATTTGACTTAATTTTTTTAACTGTAGGTATTGCACCTACACTTGTAATATTTTTTATTCGCGTTTGAAAATGAACGGAAAAGCGAATTGGATGCCAGGCGCGATATTAACAAGAACCGACCACCAGCTAACATAGCATCTAACTTTGCAAGTGGCATCCTCACATTTGTGCGCTGTGCGCGCACTTTTACTGCCAAAATTGCCTCTACCACAGGACCATAAACTACCACACTCCTTGAGTAAGTATAATTATGTAACATAATATTCACTTCACCATAAAAAATCTTTTTTATTGCTATCTCTGATAGGCTTGCGTATGATCACAGTTTGATCACCTGTTGGTAAGGGATGATGTAGTCGAGATTGGATTTAATCTGGGAGCCATCCTTGACAACATTAGTACTATTTATCACTAACCAACGGGTAAGATAAAGTTAGGAGTGGTCATAAGCTAGAGTGTCTAGTAAAAAAAATATAACATACTCTTAATAATCTAGAGGGCGCGCAGTTTTACTTGTAAACTGGTAAAGCCCTCTTTCTACGGGCCAATTGCCTATATTTCCTAAAACTAAACTAAAATTATACATCTATACAACAAATAACTAAGGAAGTACCTACAAGGCATCGAGCTTATAGGTAACTCAAGTGCTTAAGCCCACTACCAGTTGGTAAGTGCTGGTAAAGTGATATGTATTTTGTACATTTGTTTTTAACCACGTGTATTTCGCTTTGTATTTAATCATGATTAATAATACAATAACACCGTTAACAGATGGCGCTTATGAATTCCGACAAAACACACTGTCTGTTTATATTCAGAGACATCGCTCGTAAGCGATCTGTTGTTGAGATACCCTCATGTTGATAAACAATTCTTCATAAAGAGCTCTAAGTGCTATACTTAATCATTTTGATATACTTTAAAATTCTTCTGTGAATTAAATAAGGTCAGGTCAATAATCTAACACAATGTGGCGTTGTTATTCCAAAAGTTATGCAATAATACGTAGATTAACAATCAGTTTCTTCGTGACGAAGAGTTGAAACTTAAGTAGCCGATGGAATAGTTCTAAGAAACGTGCTTGGTAGTGAAACAGGAGGTTGTATCGTTCAAAACACGATATGGGAACATAATTAAGATTCAAAGCATAGCTTTTGTTTGTATTAATGGTTTGCCGATGCCGATACGATGATTAGAGAATTTAATAGAGTTTTACGAAGAGAAAGTTATAAGAGCAAAATGACAAAGGAATATTTGGCAGTGGATTGCTGGAATAGTAGTAAATCATGCAGTTAGAGCATTTGTTGTTACTATACAAGTATACATTTTTCTTTTTTATCAGCGCTACCTGGCGACCGCAAATAATAGGATAAAGGAACATTTTGTTAATTCATTGTTTAAATCTATATATTATGTACTAATATTATAAAGAGGTAATGTTTGTTTGTTTGTTTGTAAGAGGTAATCTCTGAAACCACTGATCCGAATCTGAAAATTCTTTCAACAATATATAGAGCTAGACTAGACTATCCCTGAGTGTCATAGGCTTTGTTTTATTGGGATAAAAGTTAGTTTTCAGTTCGAAATAACTAACAATATTCTTAAGAAAAGTCGGAGAAAAATTTACTGATTAAACTGTTAGACTCAAGTAAATACAATGTATGGCAAAAATGTTGACCTTTATGAGTTTTAAAAAACAAGTCCGCGGCTACATATATCTAGAATGTACATTTGACATTTGACCATCTCAACTAATGGTAAGTGATGAAGTGGTTAAAAAATGTTAAGCACGCTCCTACTAGGCATAGAATTTGACGAATATTATAAGGACATTACTGAAAGGTGGCCAAGACTTGGTCTGAGATATCCAAGTATACCAAAATCGAGATGGACCGATAACTTCAGAATGTCAGTTTTATTAATGAAAGAAAATACATATCTATACGATTATGTGAACATCGAAGTAAATACCTACTTAACTTTCACAAAGTAAACAGGTACGGCGTACACGACTGAGTCATACAGGAAAATATATTGTTACAGATGATAACAATGCATAAAATGAACAGCCAAAGAATGTATGCGATAATCTGTCTGCATTTTTCAATTAATATCTCGCAACGCATCGCTTTGCTGACACGGTGGCTTATGCATCTAAATATAATCAAGCAATAATACCCCATCCCTTGTTGCAACACAAAACGACCAATGTGAACAAAACAACGAGTGTATTAAGCGAGCAAGTTAAACGGGTTTCAGGTATTACCGAAGTATCCTTTTTATACCGGTATCCAATTTTTTTCGGTGCACAAACAACACAATAAATGGGGGATGTATGCAACCAACCGGGATAATAGCATCAATAACAAAGACAAATATTCCTCGCAATAGTGTGAGCTCTATTATAGTTGTTATTGATGTGTAATGTACCGATTTTAAAGATAATCAACCACCGGAAACCGTGACCAATGAGAAAACACGCATCGAAGTTTCCCCAGATGTTCCAGTTTCAGATCACTATAGTGGCGGACGCAAAAGGCCATTATTACGCACCATAAATAATACAAAAAGCGCTAACCCTTCATTGCCTCTTCCTTTTACGATTCGACGGAAAGAAATAAAACATTCGAACAAAACAAAGGGTACAAAACAAAAATGACAGGGCCACACGCTTTTCAAGGAGAACTCAAAAAGAAAACTAAAATTTCGCATTATGTAATACTCGGAAGGAGACGCTCGGCGGGGCTCGACTGCAAGCTTGGTTTAAAAATAACTCAAGGTTAGCTTGACGGCATATTGGCGAGGGTCCCTTTGTAAGATCAAGGCCCACCGGTTCTGCAGGATACCTATAGGCTATAACAACCACTTATTCGTGTGTGGAATTCTGTTGACGGACTCTTGCGTGGGTCGCACCGAAGAAATTCTCGAATGCTTCGGTAACTCCGCCATAAATACCAATACTGGCCGTCTATTTGGCGGACTTTTAATTGTGAGTATTTTATAAATGCTTTTAAGGCGTTCAGCTTAAATGGATTTATTTCATTAACCTTGCAAATCGTCATGCTGAAGTGTTTAATTGATCAATACGCAAGGTTGATGGGGACGTTTAAATTTTGTATACTGCATTCGTATATTTTTGTGGGTAACGAATTAACTGGTGTAGTCATGGTGTTTTTATGGAAAACCTATAGAGAGCAGAGCATACAGAACTATGACGTTGAGGTTTTTTTTCCGCGAAAGTGAAAAAATGGCGTTGTTGATTGATTTTGTTTATTTTTCCAAAACCTTCTTCGAGTGTTAATGTATATATAACTAGCTGACCCGCCCGGCGTTGCCCGGGTAAACAAAAGCTTACATATAAACGCTTTCTCACTCACAGCCCCACTGTAAAAGTACTATAAGTTGTGTCGTGGGGCCGTAAACAATTAACACCACACACACAACATTCACGTCATACCCAGAACCAGAAACATAAACTGCCCGTGTGGAAAAAACTTTTGTTATTGTGTTCCCACCGAGATTCGAACCCGCTGCTTTAAAGACGAACGCGCACTCATCTACGCCAGTGGGTAGTTCAAAGTTCAAAGATTCCCCACCCTGCGTCGCCCGGTTAAAAAATCTACACATAAACACTTCCACATTCACAGCCCCACACTAAGTTCAGTGACTTGTAGCGTGGGGCCGTAAACATCCAAGATTCACAACATATTAAAAACCAGGAACACAAATTTCCCGTAGGGAGAAAACTTCTGTTACCACCGCGAATCGATCCCGCTGCTTTGAAGGCAAACGCGTACCCATTTACGCGAGTAGATAGTTCAAAAGATGACCCGCCCGGCGTCGCCCGGTTAAAAAATATACAAATAAACACACTTCCACATTCACAGCCCCACACTAAGTTCAATGACTTGTATCGGGGGGCCGTAAACATCCAAGATTCACAAAGTATTCACAACATACTCAAAACCAGGAACACACATTCCCGTGGGAAAACACCTGTGTTCCCACCGGGCATCAAACCCGGTGCTTTAAAGGCAAACGCCCACCTAACTACGCTAGCGGGCAGTTCAAAGTTCAATGATAAGACTTAACAAAAAAAAACAGTCGAATTTATATCCCCCTTCTTATGTTAGTCGGTTCAAAACATAGACGTATGCCGGATTACGCAGTAACTGTTCCATTCTGTGATCCACCGTTTTCACCGTCAAATAAACTTAACGATTTCTCCTAGACTATAGGTCCAAATTATATGCAGTAAAGAGCAAATTAAATCTACGTGAACTACGTAAGCCGATGAAATAGGTTTTTTTGATAAGGATTAATATTAAATACTTTAAAAAAGCCAACGAAATAGAAGCCGCTATTTTTTAATGAGCAGGAATTCGTAGTACGTTTCTGTACATTTCTGACCCGTCCCGTTCACGGGCGGGCTCCCGTGAAACTAATTTCACGATTTCTCATAGACTATTTATCCAAATCATATGCAGTAAAAAGCAAAATGTATCTACATGAACTACGTAAGACGATGAAATAGTTTATTTTGATAAGGATTAATACTGAATGTCTCAAAAAGCCAACTAAACATAGGCCGCTTTTTTTTCAGATTTTTTACAAAAAAAAAGTATTTTTTCTGAGCTATACATACATGCTAGATATATGCTGTCGCGGACTTTTTTGTAAAACTCATGAAGGCCAATATTTTTGCCATACATTATATTCAACTATGTCTTACCGTTTAGTCAGCGTACGCCGATAAAGCGGAAAGTTAGCAAATTTTTCTCCGACTTGTCTTACGAATATTATTATTTCGAACTGATAACTAACTTCTATCCCGACAAAACATAGCCTATGGCACTCAGTGATAGTGTAGCTATCTATTGGTGAAAGAATTTTCAGAATCGGATCAGTAGTTTCAGAGATTACCTTTTACATACAAACAAACAAACAAACAAACAAACAAACAAACTTTACCTCTTTATAATATTAGTATAGATAAAGGTGGATTATTAACCGTTAATACTTAGTAAGCGCATAATTGTAGGCAAATCATACAAAGTTGAAAAACTTGATTTTGAAGTTCTAGTAAAGTTTCTACCACTTTACTTGGGTATGACTTGACTTTGACTGGACCTTGACTGTTTTACTTGACATTGACTGTGACTTGTGACTTGGACTTTTGATATAAAATACACTTGAAAATTATTATTACTTGACACTGGCTAAATGCACAAGAATGCAAAGCCAATATTAAAAGAAAAAAACTATGACGTTCGGCGTGTGGGCTCTTTAATACGCTTTCTATTATATATCTTTTGGTTAGTTCAGGACTCGCTAACAAAAAGTTTTAATTGTAATTGTAGACTAGCAAGCATGACGTGGTTCTACCGCTATGTTTCCTCTATTTTACTACTACGCTAGCGGCCAGTGGGTGCTCGCCTTCAAAGCAGTATCAGGCACGATTCCCGTTGGGAACACAAATTCTCCCGAAGAGATATTTGTGTAGGTATTATCTTCTGGGTGTGATTGTGTGTGTAATGTGAAAGTTTCTGACACACACGATTTAAGTAATCGTACTTAATGTGGAGCGGTAGGTATGCCAGCGTTTATTTGAATTTAATTATTAGTTATTAAATTCGAAATTGTTTCAAATACGACGAAATCTATACTTAGCTTTATTAATAAACGTAGTTTGGCGTGATTGAGTAACATATATTCAAATACCAAATTTATCGCATTTATATAGTAGTGTGAAATGGGTTCAATGAATAATTATGCGAAACTTAAACACTGAAAATAATTAAACGCAAGCAAAGCTTTAAAAACTGACTTCACCGCTTAATCTTCGAAACTTTGATCAGATTAGATGTACTAAACACTCATTATTGACGATATTTCGAGAACTACTGATCAGATCTTGACTAAATTTAAATGGGATCAATTGGAAAGCAACATAATTCAAACAAAAAAAAATTCATAATTGGTTCACGTGAAAAGAAGTTATGAGGCAACAAACATAAATAAAAAAATACACTCGACTTGTGTACCTCCTCCTTTTTTGTCAAGTCGGTAGAAAACAGATCAAATGCGACAAATTTGGTGTTTGGAAATATTTTGTCATTCATGCGGTCATGCCAAACAAAGTCAAACTTTTGAACCGCTAGATGGCATTTTAAACACAGGTAGATACTATATAATGTGTGATTTAGTGTGGGTATAGTGACTGAAATAACTTAAAGAATATTTTTCACCATTATCATCATCACTTTTCATCACAGTCAACACAATGCGGGACGCAGCTCTTTGTATAAAAATGTCATCTATATTCTGCACCTTATCAAGTATACCTAAGTACTTTATTTATTCTGTGGATAACAAAAAGCGTTTAACTCTGACGCATACTTACTTACTATTTTTAGCCACTAACAAAGACATAAAGTAGGTAAGCGGGTACATGTAAAACCACATTTTGCATCAGACCTTGAAGAGCCCTCGCAGGTGTATGCTTGGATGCACCTGCCTTAGCTGACCTATTAAAGCAGTAATTAAATAGTTTATTCCCCACAATTATACCGTAGATGTGGGTCAAATAAAAAGGAATGGGGTACCGTGGAAGGAAGTTAAGTAATTATAATAGGAATAGGGCATAAGGGTGATGAGTTATTGCGAGGGTGAGGGGTTGATGGAGTATTGGGAACTATAAATAGATGCTCTTTAGTTGGTTTTGATAATTTTGTGCAGTTTTTAATGTGCAGTGCGAATTTAAATTAATTATTAGAATCATAACAACTTAAGTGTCTTATTGAATTATTCGATAAATAATAATTAAAACGCATGACTGTTATATAAATGTAATATGGCGACGACCACACGCCATTTTGTAAAAATGAAAAAGATTAAGTCGACGAACTGTGTTAAGTGAGTTATTATTAAAAAGCCAGTAGGTATTTAAAAGTCAAATGTAGGTTTCTTTAACTAATACTTGTTTATTTTAAATTATAGCTTTTTATGATCTAGGTATGACGCTTTGAAGTTGCAACCAGTTTTACTTTCATTTTCAATATTTATAATAATGAAAAATGACTAATATATAAAGTTCTTTTATCGCATAATAAGTTCTATTGACGAAAAAGTGTAAAATAATAATTAAACGCAAGCAAAGCTAAAAAAACGACTTCAACGCTTAATGAGAACCTCCTTTATTGAAGTCGGGTGAAAATTTTTATCCACTTTTATGCTGTCGGCCTTATTATTATTTTTTATAATTTTTGTTGGTATTTTGAATTGTTGTAGTAGATATCTATAATTTTTACCGACTTCCCAAAAAAGGAGGAGGTACTCAAGTCGACTGTATATATATTATTTTTTTATGTGTGTCACCTCATATCTTCTCTCCGAGCCGATTTCGTTAATTTTTCTTTAGTTTGAAAGATGTTGCTTTCTAATTGGTCCCATTAAAATTTGATCAAGATCTGATCAGCAGTTCTTGAAATATCGTCAATAATGCCTATTTTTTGACGAATAATGCGTACTTTGACGATGTTCTCGTTTACCCGACTTAAAAAATTACCTCATTACTTCTTTCGTTGTGAGCCGATTTTGATAATTCTTTTTTTATTTGAAAGTTGGTGCTTTTCATGTGTACCCATTGAAATTTGATCAAGATCTGATCTCTAGTTTTACAGTTATAATCAATAATGCATTAAATCTGATCAAGGTTCCGATGATAAAGCGGTGAAGTTGGTTTTTTTAAGCTTTGCTTGCGTTTAATTATTATATTTGTTTATCGCAGTTTCGCCTGCGTACATCAGAATTGGATAAACAGTACTACGTCTTCAACAGTCAATAAATTTACATCTAATTGTATTTATTATACAGACACTCCGTAAACCAAGTTTATCAATAAATTAGTGTTAAAGTATAATTTACATATACAAACCTACTAACAAATATAAACATTTATATACCTTGCAATTTAATAGGTAGGTACGGCTTGAGCTTGAAGGGTTTTTGCGATAATTTTACTGCTTCGTCCTGACTAATCAGTCACTATAAAAATCTAGACTAGCTACATTGGTTATCTACTGAAAAGCAGGCGGCCCGCTTAAAGGAAAGCGCCGCAACCGTCGAATATGTCTATATCTTATACTAGCTTTTGCCCGCGGCCTCGCTCGCGTTAAGTAGTATTATTTTAAAATTGACAAAGTTTCATGCAAACTTTCATCCCCTATTTTTTCCCCTTGGGGGTAGAATTAATCAAAATCCTTTCTTAGCGGATGCCTACGTCATAACATCTACCTGCATGCTAAATTTCAGCCCGATCCGTCCAGTGGTTTGGGCTGTGCGTTGATAGATCACTATGTTAGTCAGTCAGTCAGTCACCTTTGAGTTATATATATTTAAGATTGCTATATAAAGATCTCGGGGTGTAACCAAAGCGTGGCTGACCTTTAATTATAATCTCTATCTTTATAATAATCTTTATTTATTTAGATATTTGCATTACATATATAAATATCACAGTAAGTACATTTCTTATAATCAAAATTGAGATTACAACGGGGCCAAACTATGCAGCGCCCATCTGGAAACCCTAGTAGGCAAACTGTTACCAAGACATCGACTTTGATTTTTTTTACACTCTTTTTGAAGGTTTGTTGGTACTCCGGGAAATTCGAGGAAGAAAGGTTATTCCAAAGAATGCTAGTTTGGGGTATAAATGGCCGCCTAAATCGAGTAGTGTGGGATTTCCATGACAGATGCGGACAAGCCTTGATAAGATGGTGAGAAATGCGGTGGAAAAACCGCGATGCTGGAATTAATTCAATCAATTTCACAACATGTAGATACGCTAGACACTTAATGAACCGACTATTCTACGCATACTAAGGTTCCATATTATTTTTATATAACATTCAGAGACAATA
The DNA here is from genome assembly GCA_948107665.1 of Lomographa bimaculata. Classification (NCBI taxonomy): domain Eukaryota; kingdom Metazoa; phylum Arthropoda; class Insecta; order Lepidoptera; family Geometridae; genus Lomographa; species Lomographa bimaculata. Next base: position 8,738,466 of record OX403591.1, on the reverse strand, counting down.
CGAGGGAGGATTATAAGGAAAATTAGAAAGCAACATATATCAATAAAAAAAATGTCTAAATCGGTTCACTTGGAAAGAAGATATGAGGTAAAACCATTGAGATTACGTTGCAATATTATCTCAATGAGTAAAACACATAAAAAAAATACAATCCCTTAGGTAGCCGACATAACGCTCATGTTTTGGTTTTGGCTTGATCGATTTCGATAAAATGTTATAACCTCTGCAGTATAATCTACCAAAATCGATTCATAATAAAATTGGCGGAGATATCGCGTTACATATATACAAAAAAACATACATTCGAATTGAGTACCTCCTTTTTTAAAGTCGGTTAAAAAGAAGTAAGTTCTCTATAAACGCAGTCGAGTTTTTTAATTTTTGTAATTTGACTTGTAGTATTTATTACTTTAATTTAAAAATATCAATGATAAGAGTTGCTCCAAGTACGAAGGCATACAGAAAAACATTGAACATATTGTTTCATATTGTACAGAACCACAACCTTCGAGCGGAACAAAGGAGTTTAATTTAATACACAGTAACCACTTGAACAATTTAATGGGCCCGTGTACTCGTATGTTCTTTAGGGGGAAGAAATGCAGGCCGTGTAAATGAGTCAAGGTCCTTAACTCAGAAAAATAAATTACACTCATAGCCCCGTACAAAGTCCTCAGACTTGTTTCTCCATGCCTTCATGCCCCAAATCTGGGAGAAAATTTTCTATCAAAAGCTTTCGGCGTTGTAAAGCGGCAAGAAAATTATCGCCGGGATTTGGGGTATGAAGAATGAGAAACAAGTCTTAGGACTTTGTACGGGGAATGAGAAACAAGACTTTGTACGGGGCTATGAGTGTAAAAGTATTTGTTGAAAAAAACTTTAAGTATATCTTTCGGATTGTTTCAGTTCCTAGTCAGAAGTGGGATAGCTTGGACAGGAAGTGGGACGTGTTCAATGACTAACTGTTGAATTCGATCTTGTTTAAAATATTAAATAGGTACCTAACTTATTGTTTTTATAAACGCTTCCACATTCACAGCTCCACACTAAGTTCGATGACTTGTATCGTGGGTTCCGGAAACATTTTAATCACACACACAATCACGCCTAGAAACAAATATTTCCCTTGTAAAGAAAATTTGTATTTCCACCGGGAATCGAATCCGACAACCGAAATCAAACCAAGTAAGAGGCGAGGAAGGCAAGTTTACTGCTTACATTACGCCGCCTGAGTCGTTAAAATCATAAAAAGTAAGTAGATAATAAAATTATGTAGGCACTAGGTTCAACAACAAGTACGAAGGTACAACTGCGGTTGTTTTTATGTACATTCCACATATCCCTAACAAGGTGGTGCAATTATATTATGTTTATTAAATGTCAATATCATGTAATACATAATTACTAATTTTATTAACGATGTTATATACGTTCTAGAAATTTATCTCGTTTTTGCTTACTCGTGGCAGAGAAACATATTAATTATTATAATAAAGGTTAAATATATAGGCAAACTGCATATAAGCGGATTTTGGCGACCGCAAAACATAAGGAATATATTGTTATAAGCCGCATTTTAAACAGCAGGTATCGGGTTCGATTTCCGGTAGAAACTTTACTAGAACTTCTATAAGAGTTTTCAAATGAAAACGATTATTTTTTTCTTTTAATTTGTATGATTTGCCTACACATGCACGTTCAAGTTAATAAACTACCATTATTACACATTAACACTCGAAGAATCACACGTTTTGCAAAATAATACAAAATCTACAAAAAAAAAATCACATTCGTGCATAATAAAAAAAACCAAAATGGCAGTAAAAACTTATTCATTTGTGGATCAGTGCAATCATGCGTAACTTCAATGAGAATACGAAAGCCCTGCAGATGGCTTCACAATTGGACATTTTATGCCCCTTCGATTTTGTAGTAAGTAGGTACATTTACGTTTAATCTGAGACGCAGTTTCCCCACGCTCCCCCAATATTATTTTCTTCACGAGTGTACTAGCGGTCAGATTACGTAATACTATGCGTGTTTTTGGCGTTCCACTGTTCCACACGTGTTCTTCATGTGTTGCCATATGGGTGTCCGGAATTACTGATTCTTTTTTAATAATTTACGTCTAATTTATTTTAAATGCAAGTAGTTTTAGCCTGTTGCAACTGATCTTGAGATCAGATGGGAACAACAGTTATGTTCGGTTAATGTGAAAATCTGATACTATGACCCGTTGGAAAGTACCCGTTTGTAGCGTTTACAAAATCTACAAGTTTGAGGTCAGCAAAAACTGCCCGTTAGCTTGGGATGGTTGTTAACTGGACCGCAAAATACTCGAACGCGCGGCCGAGTTGCCACTTTTTTAATATAGTAAACTCGACCACTAACTAAAGGCGAAGGAAAGAGTCGTATAAACCAAAATAATATTATTTCTATAAGATAATAATTCTAGCTTAGTTAGGTGCGCGTCCGCATTACAAGCAAGGGCAAGAAATAAAAAAAAAATATGAAAAAATGCGCGGCCGAGTTTCTTGCCAGGCTATTTTCGAGATGTAATTTAGCAAATCTGGCAAATGAGTTCATTAACTCTCAGGAGCGCCTCTTTGGGACCAATGTGAATAAACTATTTTTAGTTTGGACTCAATGTACCCCAACTTTCATGATTGCCTCTTTGGAGCCCATGTGAATAAACGATTTTGATTTTGTACTCAATCTACCCTTAACAGGGAGAAATCCCGTAAGCTGTAAACACTGCACGTGTACAACCTCCCCTCAAAAAGAAATGCATCCACCTGGCCAAGAAGAATGAACAAATAGAACTGGGTCACACATCGTTCCAATAGCTCCTTTATCCGAGACCGGTTAGAGACTCGTTCTTTTCATACCCCATCACTATTAAAACACGTGCGTATGAGAATCATCTCATGAATGGATTTCGGACTTTGATTCGAGTGTTTTTCGGACTTTCCGAGGGCGCTAAGCTTTTGTACACTTTGATCGCTTTGTGTGAGTAGGTAGTTGTTTATGTTGCTAATTTCTTTTTATCAGGAGTTGAGATCTTGCGGATTTTGTTGACAGGAAACTGGTTTCTATTGATGTTTGATTATACATAGGGCTGCCATCCGTCCGGGATTCCCCGGATGTGTCCTAGTTTAGAGGGTGTCCGGGGCCCGTCCGGAAGAAATTTGCAAAAAGTGTCTGGGTGAAAACCAGACAATTTTAAAATCCATTACGGTTTTAGATATGAACTAGACTTCTAATTTCTTCTTCAAATTGATATAATATTGTATGTAGTTTATTTAATTATACATATAGATTTAAAATTATAATTAGGTATAGTTAATTACTTTATATTTTAATGCCAAAAAGAAAGTGTTCCTAATTATTTTAGCTAACCAGATTGCCTCGGAAAGAGGGTATAATTTTGTTAAGCTATTGTTCAAAGTAATTTTTATTTATTTTTGTCAAATATGAAAATGAAGATGTTTTAATTTTAATTATAAAATTATTTTTTCAATTGTGTCCGCGAAAAAAAACGCAATTTCATCCAAATGTCCGGGTTTTTGAAGTTCTTATCCGGTTTCGGTAAATTAGGTGATGGCAGCCCTAATTATATATAATTTTGTTTGAGTTCGAAAAAATGGCGTTGTTGATTTTGTATAATTTTCCAAAACCTGTGATTCTTCGAGTGTTAATGTGTAATAATGGTGGATTATTAACCGTTGATACTTAGTGAACGTGCATAAGTGTAGGCAAATCATACAAAGTTGAAAAACGTAAATTTCGTCTTCGCTCCAAAACTCCAATAGAAGTTCTAGTAAAGTTTCTACCACTTTACTAGGGCATGACTTGACTATGACTGAATACTTTAACTGTGACTTGTGACTAAGACTTTTATTATAAAAAATAGAAATTGATAATATTTGTTTAATATTTGGTCATGAAATAATAATAAAAAAAAATTTTGTTTATTTTGGATTGTACCGTTATCTACGAATAAGGATGCATGGAACTGCACAAGCGCTTTCTGGCGAATAAATAATAAATAAATACCTAGGTTAATAATTTATCCCTGTATTAATCATTTAAGACAATTAAAAAAAATATATGAAAAAATGCGCCGCCAAGTTTTTTGCCTACTTTTTCAGATGGCTGTAATTTTGCGAATCAGGCTGTAGGATCATTAACTTTCATGAGTGCCTCTTAGTTATTTTTTATTTTAATTTTTTTAAACAGCCTCATCCAAAAAAAGAATAATATGTAGAAATAAATGAAACCTGTACCAAAATCTTTCGGCCAATTTAAGTCCTGCCTGCACTACAAAAACTTTTCATAACCCAAAAAGGCCACGCGTGCACCAAATTTTAACTTGGGGTATAGATGGCCACCAAAAATAAAATAAAATTTCCTGTGACAGAACCAAATCGGATAACAGTAGTTTAAGGTTATTTTTATTTTTTAATTAATACAAAAATATTTATAATACGAAAAAAATTATTTATAGTAACATATTTGGATGAATTTTTTAAATAAAATGCTAGTACATATTTGGTGCATGCGTGGCCTTTTTGGGTAGCTCAGCGATTATTCTGAAGATACTTGCCTTTTTTAGGTTAGCAGACTTTACGTTTATTGGTGATAATTTCATATTAAAATGGGGATTAAATTCTGGTAAGTACTGACGATTTTTTGGGCGTTATATTTCATTATATCTGGTGATTGTTTAAACCTAAGCCATTTTTAATTTTGATTTAGAATAGTACATACATCTATAATACCTATTATTATGTGGTATTGGCACAGGTTTAATACTTGATAGATAGTTCGTTATTTCGTGTTTTGAGTTCTTGCTGAGCCCTGCGATATTTCCCCGTTACAAAAATATTTGAGGATAATAGTTAAATAAACTATTGTGAATAAACTAATGTTATGTATTTTAGTTTATTTTATGGGCTAATTAAGCAATTTCTATTTAAAATGTATCCATATCCGTCCAACCGTTTAGCGTGGAAGAGAAATGAACATACACTCAAACGCACGATGCACGCACACGGTTTAAGTAAAATTTTTCCACTTTATTAGGGCATGACTTGACAATGACTGGACCTTGACTTTTTCGCTTGACTTTGACTTGTTACTAGGACTTTTAATATGAATACTTGAAATAAATATACTATTGCTTGACACTGGCTAAATGCACAAGATTGCGTAGAAAAATTAAAAGAAAAATGATTAAACATTAACACATGATAATATCATTTCTGGCTTTGGGCCGTAATTTTACATATTCTATGAGAATTTGAAGTCATTCGCTTATATGGTTTAGACGCTAGATGCCTCTGACAGGCGGACGGACGGACAAAGTCAACTTAGAGATCTCACTTCGCTCGATCAATTTGTATCGCATTAAGTTTTGTTTTGTTGTGCGTGAACCCAAGTTCTTACCTACGACTTCTTTAAACGACAGCAGGAAGTTCAATTAACTTGATGGCTTGGAGCTCGAATTCATGCATAAGTTTTATGCTCAAGCCCATTTATTTAGAACTACCTCAATACAAACAAATGCTTTTACATTCACAACCCAACAATAAGTTCGAATTATTACTTAGCAACAATGACACTCAGGACTAGAAACATATTTCTCTCGGGGAGAAAATTTGATCTCCGACGGGAATCGAACCCGCAGCGTAGCTATAATTTTAACTAATTAGGCTACGCTTTGGTTTTTTTTTTTTTTATTTGTGACAGGCTAGTGTTTGACCACTATCTCACCTGATGGTAAGTGACGATGTAATCGAAGCTGGTAAACACACTAGACCTGGAATACGCAGGCTCTCAAGGATAACTGCCGGAACACCGTATTTGGCTTGGCGGCAGACTTTCAACTTGATGGTGGTAAGCTACTTTGGTAGCAAGCCAGGCGAGCAACTCACAAAATGCTCTACCACCTCTCAAATGTCACCTGATTAGCACCACCCGGGGACCACGTGTAGGGAGTCAGACTTAAGGGGTATCCTCCTACGGACGTGGGTGACTCAGCCCCCATTGGTTGTCTGAAAGAAATCGCTTTGAGCGATAAGACCGCCCTTTGTGCTCTTTATTTAAGATTTCTTTGTAAGTGCTAGATTTTGGTGTGCAATTAAATAATTTATCTATCTACGCGAGCATTTCATAACGTATCTACACTGTGTTATGTATGTAACGAATATGTTCAAAATGATGACTATGTCACTTGGATGCGGGATGCGTCCAGCTCAGCAGCCTCATCAAGAATGCCGCAAAATCGCACCAACCAGCCGCCTTTTCCCGCTACCGCTACCGCTTCCGCTACCGCGCGAAAGTGAAAATCTGCTAGGCACTTTCTCCCCACCCGGCGAGTCGGCCGCATCGCCCCGCCCCTCGCTGCACCCGCCCGCGCCCCCCGCGCTCGCCCCTCCACCCGCGCTCCGCGGGCCGCAAGGTCAGCCCCGCGTGCAGGCGGCGGGCGGGCGAGGCGGCGGCGGCGGGCGGCGCGGCGACGCGCTGCGCTCTTGAAATTTCGCTTTCGTTCACTCGCGTTCGCCTGGCGCGGTTATTAGTCGGCAACGCGCGCTCCGACAAGCATGTGTCTCGCGTGACGCGATTTATTTCCGCGCACTTTAATTTTCGTCGTATGGTTGGCATGGCGCCTCGACGCCAAGGCGCCACCGGTGAGCGCGATGCAGAAGAGTCCCGGGGCTGCTGCGTACCCGGCGAGTGCCTTCGCCCGCGCGACCCGGTACGCTTTGAAGACGCGGTCCGCGTGCTATGCAACAACGACACGTGTGCCGCCGGCCGGTATATGCACAGATTATGTTTCGAACAATGGGAAGGGGGAGTTTTGGCATACCTAAAGTCATGCGGCCGAGCCCGTTCCTGGTCTGAGAGGCAGAGGCACCAAAATTTGTGGACGAAGAAGGGGTACGATTTGGCGTTCAAGGCTTGCGGTTGCCGCTGCGGCCGCGGGCATTTGAAGAAAGATCTCGATTGGGCTCCTCCTGGGATGATCCGCGCGGAAGAGGATAAGAAGCGTCGCCGCCGGGCTAGGTCCGGTCGCGGTCCTGCGGTTCCGGACGGTCGCCCGCGAGCCTTCAGTCTATCGTCCTCCGGGTCATGCTCGCCTCCATCTGCGCCTTCCGAGCCGTCTGGTAGTCCCACACACGCGCCATCTCTTGCTATCACACCGGGGAAGAGGCACTCCAAGTTTGAGATCGTGTCTGACAGGATTCGGTAAGAAACTTTGCATATTCATCCTCCAACTTGAATCCTATTAGATTCCGATCATATCGATTTTTGCTTACTTTAGGACTTGTATATTTTGCAATTTACTTTTTAGGTATGTTGGAACAGGTGTTTGGCCCTCAACGTTCAATTCTTTCAAGTTATTTTCATCCTACTGCTAGGCAAAGGTGTCTCTTTCCGTTCGACAATTATTATTTATTTGAAAATAACTTGTAGTACACACGTAAATATTTTAATAAACAAAGCCTCTCCCGCCCGAGTGTGATAAAATGTCAAGTTCAAGGCAAAGTTACGCGCGGCCGGCATCAGAACGTTCGTTTCGTTGTTATGTACGTACCCTTACATACTGTTGATTTGGATATAAAACAATATCATTGAAATGAATTAAGTAAATACATTGTATGATAAAACATAAAAAAAACTACCTAAATAAAAAAAATTACAGATATAAAAATTACCTATTTATAGGAACAAGGAAAAAACACTAGGTGCTTACCTAGTTACTCTAGAGCTTTGTCACTAGCGTCTGCTTGTTATGTCAGTTGTTTATAAGTGATATAATATTGTCGAGCGTCTTAGACACGGCCTAAAAAGAGCTGGCTCTCCAGAATACCTGACGAAATTTTCACATTAAATGCTTGTAGGCTTTGCGATCCGTTTTTCTTCTTAAAAAACAATTACTTTAATAGCTATGCGAGCGTAAAAAAAACCCTGCCATGATGATTTTTAATCACGATGTCGAACAAGAGGCATCGATTCTACCCCCGAGTTATACCTACATATAAACTGCACAAAATCATATTCGATCCTAGCTATCACTAGGCTCACAAGAAGTTTAATAATATATATAAACAAATCCTCGTCAGTCATTAATCTTTGGTTAGTTCGAATGAATGCAAACTTTCTGAAGTGGTTCTGGGCGATTCTACGACCAACTCAATACAGGCCTGACGCTGGCTGTTTATGTAAGTACCTAATATGTATGTAGGTACCGGGTTTATTATTTTTTGTGCTCTTTTAAGAAATAAAGAAATAAATATAATTATTCTACTATAGAAAATAAAAATCCTACTAATATTATAAATCCGAAAGTTTGTGTGTAAGTATGTTTGTTCCCTCTTCACGCTTTAACGGCTGAACGGATTTGGATGAAATTTGGAACGTACATAGATTATACCTAGGATTAACACATAGGCTACTTTTTAGCTTGATAATAGCGGGCGAAGCCGCGGGGCACGGCTAGACCTTTACTTAATACTTTTTATAGAGTTATCGAAGTAAATTCAGCTTGAACCTACTGCGTGTTCATTTACATGAGCACACAGTGCTGGTATTCAATTTACCCCGATCCTCGGCCTAAGATATATACTGGAATAAAAAAAGTGCATAGCGAGGTCAAAAAATGTTTTAATGTTTGTCCTTGGTCTATAAATGTATCTAGAGATTCTAGAGGTCTGGACAATCAGCAGCGGCATTAGTAAAGCTCCTTTGCTGCAATGGAAAAGCACCTACCTTAAATAAAAAGTCTTCAAGTACCAGGATAGCAGGAAACCATAAGAGATCACTTTTTTATGCTTGATAGACAAGCATTTGACCACAATGCGCCCGAAGATAACATTATGAGACCGAAATCAGTAAGTAGTTGCCTAGGTCCTGCCTACATAAATAATATGCAATTCTGTGCAGTGCAACTAGGCACTTGCAACAAATGTAATCTAGGTACAAACATAGTTAATTAGACAGCTAAGGCAAGTCAATACTTTTTAATTTACAGCACATGTAAGTAGGTAAGTTGCAAGTATAATTAAATTGATATAGGGGATTTGTCTGTAGAATGTACCTTATGACATCGGTTGTACGACATACTGAGCACCGAGAGCAAGGTAAGTTTATTATATTTTTGTTAGATTAATGTTAATTCAGTTTTATTCTTTGAATAGAAAACCGTCGGAAGTACGAGTCTGACCAACACCAAGCATAACATATACTACATACATAATTATTGTAATTATAATTTTTTTTTTCATCCTTCATTGTCCTAACTAAACTAAAACTATATTCAGCAAAGACCTAAGTTACCTACAAGACTTCGAGCTTACAGGTAACTTAAGTGCTCAAGCCCTTCTCCAGTGGGTTCCCATTATGCTGGCGGCATTGCCTCTTTGAATTACAATGCTAATAAGTTGAGCTAAATAAGTACCAGCATTTTGATCACGTGTCGCCTCTACCAGGCTCACTATTTTTTTATAGATAATTATCAAGTTAAAAAGTAAATTATCAAGTTAAAAGCCTAGCCTATGTGTTAATCCTAGGTATAAGCCCTCTTCTCGCTTTAACGGCTGAATAGATTTGGATGAAATTTGGAATGTACATACCAAATTTCATCCAAATCTATTCAGCCGTTAAAGCGAGAAGAGGGAACAAACAACTTTCGCATTTATAATATGTATAGTAGGTGAGTGTGTATAGTAGGATTGTTAAATTGTTATTATAAAAGCATAAGTCGTTATAAAAGTGTATATCTAAAATTATGACATTAATTGATTATCTGCCGCGTGTAGTTGGTTGCGTCTACTTTTTAAGCAGCGGGTATCGGGTTCGATTCCCGGTGGTAACACAAGTGCTCTCCTCAAGGGAAATTTGTGTTTCCAATTTTGGGTGTGAAATTTGAATATTTCTTACACTCACGATACAAGTCATCGAACGTATGAAGTTGTGAGTGTGAAAGCGTTTGTTACATCTGTATTCAGTGGAAGAAATTAGACTAGTATCAGCAGACAGTTAAGTTAAACAACTGCCTTTGTATACAAAGCTTCCAAAATGGCGGAGGCCCTAAAAATGCAATTTCGCCGGGTTAATACATTAACCGCGCACCGTTGCACAGCTGGTTTCCGCTTCCGGTCTCAAAATGCGTTTTTCCCGAAATTATAGCCAGCTGGCCACCATTGCCAAATTGTCGCTAAAAAAGGGTAGCAAATGTAATTTTGTCTGACAACGAACAGCGCTTTGCAGCGTATACATATGTTCTACTAGCCGTGCCCCGCGGCTTCGCCCGTTAAAAAGTAAAAAAGTAGCCGTGTGTTAATCCTAGGTATAATCTATGTAGATTCCAAATTTCATCCAAATCCGTTCAGCCGTTAGCGTGAAGAGGGAACAAACATACTTACACACAAACTTTCCGGATTTTAAATATTAGTAGGATTAAGGCGTATCGCACTATTATTATAATTTTATTAAATAGCAAAAAATATTTATCGTAAAAAGACAGGTGTAAAAAATCGGACGAGTTATTTACGCGCATTAAAAAGAAAAGAAATCAAAGTCGGGTAGTTACACCATTTATAACTCAAGAACAGCTGGACCGATTTTTATGATCTTTGATTAGTTGGATTTGTCTCCAGCCCGAATACCATTAAAACTCCTGAAAAAAAATAAGGGGAAAATTATTTTTTTCGTACATATCGTAATGAACGGCTTTTCATTATAAATCAAGCAAACGGATTCACTGCTTTCGATGATTTTTTTTTCTTCACGAGAATTTTTCTTTCATACCCAGAGCCCCACACTATGAATTGTGTCGTCCCAATAAAAACTCAATTTAATTCAGCTAATATAGAATAATATTTATGTTCTATCAATTAACGGGAATTCGTTGCCGATGTCTATATCGAAAAGTGTTTCAGCTTTATAATCATAACATTTATTTCTTCTAACATGGAATAAGGATATTTGTTACATATTGTTGAGTCCCGGACTCGCGAGAGTTCCGGGATTAAAAGTAGTACTTTCCCAAGCTCTAGTCTATACCAAATTTCATCAAAATCAGTTCAGTGATTTAGGCGTAGCGTAACAGACAGACATAGTTTTACTTTAGAATTTATAATATTAGTAGGGATAATTAATAAATCGAAGCTTAATTTGTAAGCAGTTAATAAAGATCAATCTATATACATGACATAGAAATGAAATACCCTGTCAACTGTCAATTATAGGCTTGATCAAAATATGCAGATTATGCAAACGATATTAACAACTAAACGAACCAATTAATAACATTGACAAATTGGTTTGTAATTTTATGTACTATAATATAATCTAGAATTAAACGGAAGTAAAGCTTAAAAATAACCGACTTCACCGTTTTATCATCGGAACCCTTGATCAGATTAAATTAATTGCTGGTCAGATCTTGATCAAATATATAATTAAATAGGAGCAAATGGGCAGCACCAGATTTAAAAAAAAACATCAAAATCGGTTCACCTAGAAATAAGTTATCGAGGTATGACACGTAGAAAAAAAAATATACAGTCGAATTGAGAACCTCTTCCTTTTCGTGAAGTCGGTTTAAAAACAATATAATATCAAGACCAGTAAATTACAATAAGTACCTAGCTCTGAATTGCTCCATAGTAGCTTTAATAATATAAATAATAATATTAATATATAATAGAAATGAAAATAACCCCATCCTATGAAATTTAGATAATTGCAAAAATTACAAAAAAAAAACAATGCAAAATACCAGAGTAAAATTGTTTTTATTGTAAACCAAAGAAATAGTTAAGATACAGGGGTAATTTAACAAAATCTAAAGTATAATGGGCGGACTTATCGTTTTATCACCTAAATAAAAAAGATAATTTTATTTGTCAAAACATGCGTTTACATACACATCATACAACATGCATGTAGGCTTGTGACGGTTTGGCACTTAGTTTTGGCTATATATGCAATTGACAATAAAATCCGATAGTGTTACTATTAATGAAAAAAAAAAACATCCATCTTCCAATCAACTTTTGGATGAGAGAGGGATAATCAAACTAATAAATGCGAAAATTTGTGTTTTTAAGTATGTTTGTTTTCTCTTCACGCTGTAACCATAGTATATATTTCTACTATGCTGTAACGGCTGAATAGATTTGAATGAAATTTGCCATGTGTATAGGTTAACCCAGGATTAATTCATAGGCTTCTTTGTAACTTAACTTAAGCGCGTGAAGCCGCAGGAATCAACTAGTTTTAAAACACATATACATACAAATTATTTACATACATGAAAATAATGTTGTCAGAGCATAAATTACTCATCCGAATTATGTAGTTATTAAATCTATTTATTTATTCTTTTGCACAATATAGCCGTATACGGAGGACTTAATGCTAATACAGAATTTTCTGCCAGTCATCCGAGAAGGTGCAGGAAAATTCGTGGTAGTGCAGTATAAGGACTATTAACTACTATTTAAGGCCTAAAAATATACCTACATATTACATAGATAGCATAAAATACTACAAATATACCAAAATATAAATGTATAATATTATCATGCATAAATATAATATAAATTATATATTATATTATACACATACATAAATATAAAATTTTAATTACAACACTTATTGTTTGTGAGGCCAAGAGCACTGGCAAGCGATATTTTTTTTTCTTTATCGCACGTGACCTAATAAATTATATTAATATACCATATTATCAATTATTATTTGCAAAAACCATTAACAATAAACCCTGATAATTTTTTGTTGGGTACTGGTTAAACAATTTTATAATTACATTATCGTATCGTGTTTCTCCTTTTTACCTATAGTAAAAAATCGTCCTGAATGTTAAGCTTTCAATACAATACACTTTTTATACATTGCATTACATAAAAACAACTGTTAAGATCTACGGGCCAATTGCCTATACTTCCTAAAACTAAACTAAAGACTATGTACAGCAAAGAACTAAGTTACCCACAAGACATCGCTTATAGGTAACTCAAGTGCTCAAACACACTACCAGTGGGTAGCGTTCCCATCATACTGGCGGCATTGCCTCTCTGAATTGCAATGCTAATACGTTGAGCAAAATAAGTGCCAGCATTTTGATCACGCGTCGCCTCAACCAGGTGCTCAGATAGGTCTTAAAAAAATCGTGGCAGTGCTACTGTACTACCACGATTTAAATTTTCGGACTTTTAAGGGCTATTAACTACTATACATTAAATACAACATAAACGCTTACAGACCTACACTAAGTTTGAAGACTTGTATCGTGGATGCTGGAAACATTTATCAATACACCCAGAACCGGAAAAACACATTTCCCATAAAGAGAAAATTTGACTTTTCACCGGGAATCGAACCCGATACCAGCTCCTTACGGTAAATTCGTTACCAACAGTTCAATTGAAAAAAATATTTAATGATATTTATCTATTATATATAATTCACAGCTATTATAGACAAAATACGTTCATATTGTAGATATAGACTGCCGTCGATGACATACAAATCGATCCTTACAACAAATGAGGCAATTATTATGCACGACCGTAGCTTTTTGTATTTTATTATATTTAAATATGAAAATAGAATGTTAATATATATTTTTTTTGTTTTGTGTGAGTTATACGGATACCGTTACGTAATATTGCTAACAATTCAGTTGAATAATGTTTTGGTCAATTTGGCATTTGAGTTTTACCTAGGTCTAGGTATCAGAGCACTTGTTCGTGACTTGTTATTTTCTATAACCGATCTGTGGGCGTGCCTTCAAATTAATTAATGGTATAAGATAAATAAGTGTTCCGCTTATCGTCTATAAATCCTGTAATAAATGGTTTCTAAACGGTTGACTTACGAGTAGGTACTTACTTTGAATATTTGTAGTAACCGGCAAGATTTGTAGTACCTTTGCCCTTAATATAATTGAACGCAACAAAGCTAAAAAAAACCAACTTCACCGCTTGTATTTTGGTTTTTGTTGATTTTCGCAAAAAGTTTTTTTTCATGTACGATAGGCAAGCGTTTGACCACAAGTGCTTAATCAATTTCGATAAAATTAATTCTGGACCAACTCAAAAGTATGATCTACCAATCAAAAGAATCATCAAATTCTATTCACAATTGGCGGAATTATCGCGTAATATATACCAATTACCTATACAAAAATAAACCTATATAAAATATGAACGAATATACTATAATAAAAACAACACATATTTTATTATTATTATTCTATTACATATTACAATATGCATAAGATAAATACTTATGAAGACGAGTTCTCTCCAAGACGGCTATCTTACATCTGCTCGCCTATCTCTTCAATTCTTCATTCTACCACCGCGCACCGCCATTTTTGTTTTCCAACCCCACCCAACAAACTTCAATTAATTTTATTGACAGTATATGACTAATCAAATGAAGTACTTAAAAGTCAAAACAGTTTCCAATAAATTTAAACTTATATTAATTACAGTCTAGTCAAATCAAGTTCTCGAAAGTCAAATAAGTTCCCAATAATTTAGAACCTAACAATACAGTATTATTATTTTGTTCGAAATTGGCAATCATAGAACATTTAATTTTCGATCGATAAATAATTCCATTGAAAATTGGTCAATAATTTCTTCTAAACTGTTATATAAATATTTAGATAAGAGAACAATTTATTATCCATTCCATTATCCCAGATAATATAAGTAAAATCTCAATTCAGTTCTGATAGATAATATCTATTTTATCTGCCAAACTTTTAACGATCTTCATCCGCTCGTAGTATTTTTTATAGAGTAAAATAATAAATTGTATCATTAAATTATTTTTATAGCACGTGAATTGTTTTTGTTAAGAACGGCCTGTCGGAGCACGTTCTTTGTGGCCTTGAGACGAGCCCCTCTGCAAGTAAACATCAAACGTAAGGCCTCAACTAAGCAAACTCCATCGACAAACACATAAAATTATCTACGAGTTTGTCGATATGAAAAACAAAAGCAAATATGTTACGAAACATGCAGTCTAGCTGATTGTACTTGAAGTACGAAGTAACGGACTTTAAGATTTTACTAGCCGTGCCCCGCGGCTTCGCCTGCGTTTATCAAGTTAAATAGTAGCCTATGTGATAAAATTCAAATCCGATCAACCATTGCAGCGTGAAGAAAAAACAAACATACTTACACACAAACTTTCGGATTTATAATATAACAATTAAAAGTTTTGTTATGGTTGTATTCAAAATAAAATAAACAAATGACAAACAATAATTGAAACGCAAGCAAAGCTTAAAAAATTCCGACTTCATTGCTTTGCTTTTGGCTTGATCGATTTCGATAAAATTTATATGGGACCTCTGAAGTACTACCATACAAAAAAAACGTCAAAATCGATTCATACTTGGCGGAGATATCGCGTAACATACATACGAAAAAGACATACATTTTTCTACTTATTCAACTGGCCAAAGGAAATCAAGATTTACGAATCTAGTTGTTGTTAATTTTCCAAACAACTTTTTTACACAAAGTACCTTTTTAAGACACCTAACAAAGACTTAATTTACCTTTTCAACTTTTACTTATTCCTTTACAAAGTAATCCGAAACACGGACCAATCTCTTACAAAGAAATGAAAAGTATAAAATCTCGACAACCAAACAAAGGAATCAAAAGTACTTTTGCTGTTACCATTTAAATGCTTGTCGGAATAAACATGGCGGTTCCAAGGATGCCGTCTGAGGCGCGACCAGTGATTCAGGAGTCAGTAGAGCGTGAAAGAGGGGAGGCCAGTAAAGGGTATCACTGTGTAAACGTATATTATCAAGTACAATGAGCATTTAAGCAGTTCGATAACATCTTTGTAGAAGTTTATATGACACTAGCTCTGTCCCGCGGCTTTGCCCGCGTAGATTATAGAGTAGAGGTAGATTATACTTCAGAGGTGGTCCCATATACATTTTATCGAAATCGATCAAGCCAAAACCAAGCGGTGAAGGCGGTTTTTTTAAGCTTTGCTTGCGTTCAATTATTAACTTAATAAGTTTTTAAACTTTAACTTGCTTTAACTTTAAAAAACCGCCTTCACCGCTTGGTTTTGGCTTGATCGATATCGATAAAATTTATATGGGACCACCTCTAAAGTATAATCTACCAAACAAAAATAAAATCATCAGAATCGATTTATCATTGGCAGAGATATCGCGTATCATAAAAACAAAAAAACAACATACAGTCGAATTGAGAACCTCCTTTTTTGAAGTCGGTTCAAAAGTATGCTAATCTCATTTATAAGTTATGTACATTCCAAATTTCATCAAAATCTGTTAAGCCGTTACAGCGTGAAGAGAAAACAAACGTACACATTTAATTAATTTGATCTGGATCAAGGGTTCCGAAGATAAAGACGTGAAGTTGGTATTTTTTTTTTGTTTAGCTTGCGTTTAAATTATGTTTTGTGTCGTCTACGGCACTTTTATTGTACCTATTATAATAATTAAAAATTTCTTTGTTGTCGATGTTTTTGATACGATGAAATACCTAGGCAAACCTTTTGTGACTTTAATTATATACATTCTGACAGATTTGATTCAGATAGATAATACATTCTGACGACCCAGTTGGCGCAGTGGACACCTGTCCGCCCTCTGCGCCGTGGGTCCTTGGTTCGATTCCCGTCAGGAGCACAAATTCCTTTCAAAGGGAAATTTGTGCTTCTGGTTCTGGGTGTAATGTGTGTGTGTGATGTGAATGTTTTTGTTATTCTCCGCGCACATGTAGTTGTAACTTTTATGACACTAATGCACATATTTTTACATGTTGTTTCTTAAGTAACGTACTTATTTGAGTTCATTGTAAACCTATTATTGTTTGATTGAACAATGACAGTAAACATTATTATTTTTCTGCGACATGTGAAATGAAACTGCTTTGATCAAGTTTCGCTTAGTTTGCCATCGGAAACAATGAGAACGTGATTTGAGAGATGTGTAGAATAATAACTCTGTTTCTACTATGATAATATATTAGACATGTCCATATTTAATGTCTTGACTTCTAACCATTGATTTTATATATGTAGTATATAGCATATATGTATAAAAAAGCTTAAAGCGATAAGACCGCCCATTGTACTACCACATATAACTGTATTATTTTAAGTTCTAAAATTTTACTTTTATTTGGTGTGCAATAAAGAATTATTATATTGTATTTTTTTTTCTTTGTTTTGGCTTCGTAATCTTTTGCATTTAGCCAGTGTCAAGTGATAATATAATATTTCAAGTGGATTTCATATTAAAAGTCCCAATCAGTATCAAAGTCGAGTAAAAAAGTCGAGGTCCAGTCATAGTCAAGTCATGCCCTAGTAAAGTGTTAGAAACTTTACTAGAACTTCTATTGGAGTTTTGGAGCGAAAATGAAAATCACGTTTTTCTACTGTTATGATTTGCCTACACTTATGCACGTTCACTAAGTATTTACGGCTAATAATCCACCATTATTACACATTAAAACTCGAAGAATCACAGGTTTCGGAAAATTATACAAAATCTACAACGCCATTTTTTCACTTTCGCGGCTAAACTCAGCATATACATATATGTAACTTTACTATACCAAAATTATTTACTGCCGGAAGTGCAAAAAATCGTATTTGCTATTTACTCGCCTTGCAATAGAAAGAGAGGAACATATTTATCCGAGGTACGTCGCACCATAGGTAAACGATAAATGATAAAAAATCCCTTTATGTGAAAGGTATATCGTTTTAAGTAAAAATGGTTTTCATTTATTGAACACTAGTTTCATCCTCAAGGAAAATTTGTGTTTCTGATTGTGGATGTGAATGTTTCCGGCACCCACGACTCAAGTCATCGAACTATAGTGTGGGGCTGTGAGTGTGAAAGCATCAACGTTTATAATGTGACTAGTTCTCAGAGGCACAAACTATTTGCTCAGTGTCTAATTTGTATGTAACTAATACGTCATATGGTAGAATTTATTGAAGTATGTCTGTAAGTCTGTATGTTATTCATCTTCGTCATCAGTGCGAAGCGACGGTTTCCGTTCCCACCGGGCGGGGTGCTCATACCCGTCCTGGCTCGTTAGTGCCGTTTTTAGGGCGTGATCGAAGCTATAGCGCATGCTTGCATAAATTGCACCCAAACACGAAACCTGTCCAAACTTTTCCCCCCATGCATTATCAAACCCAATTGTCGCTGACCTTGTACCAAATTTTGGACGATTACCGATGCACTTATTTATTTATTTATTCTTTTGCACAATACATAATGTACACGGATGACTTAATGCTAATACAGCATTTTCAGCCAGTCAACCGAGGTGCAGAAAAAATTCGTGGTAGTGCAATAATACTATTATTAACTATTTTTTATGATTTAAAATATACCTACATTTATACATAGCATAACATACAACAAATATACCAAAATATAAATATATAATATTATCATACATAAATATAATATAAAATGAACTATACTTAGTAAGTATTTTATGACGACAACATAGTAAACGAACTAAACAAAAAAAAAAAAAATTTGTTATTATTATGATGATGATACCATAACGAGAGGAGATTTTTAAAGAAATGGGTTTGAGGGCTTGGCACTTATAAATAAAAAACAAACGCATTCAGACTCACTGCCCCACACTAAGACTTGTATCTTGGGTGCAGGAAACATCACAACACACATTACATCCAGAACCAGTAGCACAAATATCCCTAGGGAAGGAATTTTTGCTCCTGCCGGGAATCGAACCCAGGTCCCACGGAGCAGAGGGCGGAGACCTATCCACTGCGCCAACTGGGTTGTCATATATAGGAGTTTATGATTTATTTAATAGATACCTTCTAGGCAAGTATGCTACATCTTCGACCGCATCTTCACTTTCTATGAGATAAGATAGTTACCAAATAAAATGTCCAAAAACTTCCAGTTTAGCAAAGACAATGCATTACAAATGTTATATACATTTGCAAAGCTCAAAAAGTGCCGTGTCGCGTCATTTTACTTGCAAATCTACGTCATTATGCATAGTGCCGGAGCAAAGATGTATTTACGTCTGTATTGTATGCATTATGTGTTGTATTTATATGGGCAGTAGGTACATACTTGCCTGGGAGCGCTGCATACAAGCATTCCCCTCCACATAGGGCTCCATACGGCAATACATCAGTCCAATGATCGATTCAACCCCAGAATGCACTTCGCTGTTCGAAATAATAATGGCCTTCGAACGTGCAAGCAGTTATTTCGCAATATATTTTTAGCTGAACCATTGAAATCCTACTAATATTATAAATCCGAAAGTTTGTGTGTAAGTGTGGAAGTATGTTTGTTCCCTCTTCACGATTTAACAGCTAAACGGATTTCGATGAAATTTGGAATGCACATAGCTTATACCTAGGATTAACACATAGGCTACTTTTTAAGTTGATAATAGCGGGCGAAGCCGCGGGGCACGGCTAGTCTTAAATAGGCAGTTAATGATCATGCGATTTAAAGTTCATTATGTACTAGCAGCGCCCCGCGGTTCTACCCGCGTAAGTCCCGGACCCGCGGGAATTTCGGGATAAAAGGTAGCCTATGTGTTAATCCACGGTTTCAGCTACCGCCATACCAAATTTAATCAAAATTGGTCTAGCGGTTTGAGCGTGAAGAACTAACAAACATACAGACACACTCACAAACTTTGCCTTTATAATATTACTAGCCGTGCCCCGCGGCTTCGCTCGCTATTATCAAGTCAAAAAGTAGCCTATGTGTTAATCCTAGGTATAAGCTACATACATTCCAAATTTCATCCAAATCCGATCAGCCATTAAAGCGTGAAGAGGGAACAAACATACTTACACACTTGCACACAACCTTTGGATTTATAATATTATACTAGCCGTGCCCCGCGGCTTCGCTCGCTATTATCAAGTCAAAAAGTAGCCTATATGTTAATCCTAGGTATAAGCTAGATACATTCCAAATTTCATCCAAATCCGATCAGCCATTAAAGCGTGAAGAGGGAACAAACATACTTACACATTGCACACTTACACACAAACTTTCGGATTTATAATATTAGTAGGATTAGTAGGATAGTGTGATATGAAGTAGTAAGTATGCGTATATATAGTATGATGATGTGTGTATCGCCAGTTATGTGGTGTGACCAGGGTAGATATTTCATTACGTAGTCTAACGATAGAACAACAATTTAGAGCGAACTATGCATAAATTAACCATTAATTCTCAAAATGACCAGCAAGTCCTGCGCTAGACGAGGCTGACCATTCTCGGTAATACAAATTCTACGTTGAAAACAAGATCTTACGAATATCTCATACATTAGATGCAGCAGATGGTATTCCAATGATGCTGGATATAGATACAAACATATGGAATCCTCGGCAGTGGTTACATATTTGCGTCGTATGGTGTTGGGACACTGGACCTAAAAATGTATCAGAGTGCCTAGTTGAGGCAACGCGTGATCGAAATGCTGGTACTTTGGGTAAATTTATTAGCATTGCAATTAAACGCATGATGAGAAACCACTGGGGGGCTTGAGCACTTCAGTTGTTTTAAGCCGTTGTGCCTTGTAACAACTTGGTCTGTCTATAAATGTATTTAGTTTTAGGAAATGTAGGCAATTAGCCCGTAGATAGCTGATACAGACTACCATCTAAAGTTAAAATTGGATTCAGTGTCCATGGTTACAGAATTAACGAAGTAAAACTAAACTGCTCGTTGGCTTAGTTCGGTGGCGTTTGCCTTCTAAGCGTGTATCGGGTTCGATCCCCAACTGAAACAAGTTCCCTCCGCAAGGAAAATTTGTATTGTGATTGTGTGTGTGATTTGAATGTTTTTTTTTCATTTATGCCTGATGCATTTGACTACAATCTCATCTGATGGAAAGTGATGATGCGGCCGAAGATGTAGCATGCTTGCCATGTTTCCGGCATCCATGACACAAGTCATCGAACTTATTGCGGGGCTGTGATTGTGAAAGCGTTTATGTTTATAACTTATCGTTTGCAGAGCGGGAGAAAGTTGAGTAGGTTCAGGGACGAATCGTAGCTATTTACGTCTCGCGGCGGGCGATCGTCGATGCAATTAAATTTGTAAGCGAAGCTTTATGTTCCTTCCAGAGCTAAATATATTATGGCGTTGGCGCGACGACCGATGTTGCCAAGCGGGAAAACATATTTGCTTAATTGATCGAGCGAAGCGACATCTTCAAGTTGACTTGGGTGGTTCAGCACTTTGTCCGTCCGTCTGTCAGAGGCTAGCGTTTAAAACATACAATCAAATAACTTCAAATTCTCAGGGAATATGTAAGCTATGGCCTAAACCAAGAAATGGCAATTAAAGTAACATAAATTAAAAATTATGGGGGTCTAAAATTAAAAGTTATATAAATTAAAAATATATGTTTGGGTATACTTTATTTATTTTTTTCTTCTTAATTTAGGTATCGTTGACAGGAGCTCTGCGAGTACAAAACCGGTTTTGAAAAAAACTATGTTGGAAAATATTTATTTGTAAGGCCTGTCGTCACTGTTTTTAGACCTATTTTGTCCCGGGGCTTTACATTTACAGGTGAATCTTACGTATAATATCCGTTATATCCTGTACTTGAACTACAAATAAAGAATCTGAATAAACAGTTATCAGCAATTAAAATCAAAAGTTTTTCTTTATTAGACAAAATGTAGGCGCGTGGACTCAGTTCGGCAGGAACGACTAGTATAATATCTTCAACAAATTCCAACACCCGAATCAGGCATCACCTGCAATCGTTCTGACAATCGCTTCTATTTTCAGCTTTCATGGGGTGTAATTTTGTCGCTTGGACCATTTCCCTAAAGGGCACTTGTCGTTTCGCGTCAAGTTATGGCTACATCATTTGATATTGCTCTTTGGCAACCTGCCAGCTCGGTTTTAGTTAGATTTTATATTCTAGAATATCAGGTTTAATATCATGACTTACAAGATTTGCTAGGGAATTGATATACTAAGCGGCCAGGGCGCGCGCCCGGACGCTCACCCTTTACCGCGTCTCCGCCGCTACTGCTGCGTCCTAATCGCCTATACTCGGTTCCAAAATCTTAGATATTTTATGTAAACAAAGAAATGTCACGAAAAGTCACTGTCATAATGACATGCCAGTTGCCGAAAACATTTTTCACTTGTGAAAAATAGAGAGTTGTAGGAAGGTGTATGTAAATAAAACATTGAATTATATTACTTATTTTTTATGAATTGACCAGACACTTTATATACTATTCTGACAATTCTGAAAAGCTGTCTGATTCAGAGCCCGATTCGTTGACATTTATGATAAATCTATCGCTTATATCATCAATTATGTGGTTGAGTTGGCACATTTCATCTTCCAATTTTATTGTGTGGTTAATACAGTCAGCCCATTTCTGCAATGTCACCTCTTTCAAACCTTCTTCTAATAATTGCTTCACCTCATTCATCTTAAATGTCTTGTTATTTCGTGCGACATACCCCTTAACTTAACTGGTCCCACACTAGCTCAATCGGGTTGAGTTCACAACGGTAAGGAGCCAGTCGTAGAATGGTGACACCATACTGGGCGGCCAACTCATCCACCACATATTTACTAAAATGTAATTTGTGTTCTTTAACAATTTGTAATAATTGGGCTTTTATCAGATTTCGATCAAAAGATATGTTTTTCTCTCTGAGCCACTCTTGGATATTGGCTATTTTGCGATCAAATTTCCGATACTAATTGTTCAAACTTAACTAAAAATGTAACAACAACAAGATAGACACTAATAACAATAACCAACAAGTCTAACAACAAATCACAATTGCACAAACGCAGGTAGAAGCACTTTCGAGGAGTTCGAGAAAACAAAAACGAATGAAACTATAAATGATGGCGGCAGAAATGTTTAGAACCTCTTACAGTCTTACCAGTATAATAATATTTTTTCTATCAAAAATTGTTTTCTTTATTATAACATTGTATAAAACCAATAAAACGTTAAATTAAATAGTACAAAACAAATTTTATTTTATAATTGATCAGATTACGACTAGATACAAATTATTAAATATTTTTTTGGTCAAATATAGTAAACTTCCATTATAAAAGATATTTTTTACACAGTTATCCCCTTTGTTTACATAAAATATCTAAGATTTTGGAACAGAGTATACAATATAAATGCGTACGACCTGTCCGCTCAGTATATTTTGTTATACTAGAGCCTATACAAAAACGTCGCCACACATTTTATCTTCTCAGCGCCCTGGCCTCGCGCCCTGGCCGCTTGGTATATCAAGTCCCTTAGAGGTTTAGTTTATATATTGTAAGATAATGTCATTAAAGCGGGTATGTGAGCGTTGTTTAGCAATCCGCACCCGAACGTAAAGTTCAGTAGTTCAATGAGCTCAAACCTATCGCGTTCATTGTCCCTTCACAAAGGTCAGATCTACTGTTACAGTCGCCTGTTTATTGAGCGGCCATGAGAAATACCGAAGCATTATCTGGACTGAGTCCGAATAAATACATTTAATTTAATCAACTGCCCGTTGGCTTATTTGTGAAGGCTTTTGAATTCTAAAGCTTCGGTCTAAAGGGTTCGATTCCCGGCGACAACGCATGTTTTATCCGCGAGCATTTGTGTTTCTGATCGTGATTCTGTGTGTGATTTGAATGTTTCCGGCACCCACGACAAGTCATCGAACTTAGTGTAGGGCTGTGAGTGTGAAAACGTTTATTTATTTTATCAGATCAAGCGAAACAAGCCGTTACATTCTTAGTCTAACTACTCCGAAGCTAGTTCGATTATGTTCTAACAAAATAAAAAAGGTTTAGAGGTTTCAAACAACTTTCAATTATAGCCTTTAGCGTTAATAACGCTGTTGAATTTCTTATACCGTTGTTTGAAAGCACTCCAGGGGTATGTCGGGGCAATATTTCATTTACAGAAGCTTGCTCTACGAGCTACGTCTGACATTTGACTCGGTGCTTCGCAAGGATTTTTTAGCTAAGCCGTAAGTTTGTTACCTATATCGATGGTGCTTTGTTTTACAGCGCATAAACTGTTTTTCTTTCTTTTATTCGTTATTATACGTCACGATAGGTCCCTATTTTTATTATAATCCAAAATTAGTCATTCTTCTTTATTCAAAATATCCAAAAATGGTTCCATTTAATCTTCTCTTATTCTTTTTACTTTTCTATCTCTATTAAGGTGAATACAATTAATAATATGTTCTTTATGAGCATCACTTATAAAACACACTAACACTTAATAAGTTCAAACGGTTTTGTTCCTTTGAGTCTTCCCATACAAGTGTTATTAAAATCGGATGATATTGATGAATTATCATTATGGTTATTTTCTGACCATTAAACTATTTTCATACAACGTTTATTTATCTCCTAGAAAGTCAGTGTTGTTAGTTTACAAGATCCAAGTTAAGTACCATAACTAAGGTTTCTATTTAGCCGTGCTAATGAAAGTCTGTAATGATATTCTGATATAATCTAAAAGCTGAGTCTTGGGCGTATTGAAATGTTTGCTTTCCCTGTGTCTTGAAATCGTTACAATGAAGAGTAAGATCATTTAGTTAAACTCTAATTCAAACATTTATTGTCAGAATCAATGATCCTTACAAACTACCCCGCCTAAGATATCATATAAACATACATTTGTATAAATAAAAATAACAAACAGTTTAATTAGACACAACAATTCTTCTAGCGTCAAAAATTAGCTTTTTATTGCAACTACTTTTCAATCGACTTCAAAAAAGAAGCTCAATTGGACTGTATGTTTTTTTTTTGTATATTTGAAAAAAAAAAGAAAAATGTACCAATTATTTATGTTAAAAATATGTGAACTAACGTCACGAATCAGTTTAGCCATTAGCGCGCGTTTTGCTATAATTTGAATTTTCCATGCATTTTATCACTTTTTATTCATTAAAATTCTTAATTAAAAAGTGTTTTAATAATAATATTAATGCTGTAATTCTATAGCTATAAAGATTAAAAAACTTAACCCACATTTAAATCTCATACACATTACCTATTACTTGTAAAACTATACGTTCTAGATTTTTTTATGGTTATTAAGTGACGAAACGAACAAGTCACTCGCCTGATGGTAAGTGTCACTCTTGCCCAATACAGTGCAGTGCTACCCAGAGCTTTGAACTCGAGTCAGAATCCTGCTTAGCAAAGCATTGCGCTCTTCACCCTGATATATAAGATGTTAAATATCTTTAAGCGCTGTAGAAACTTCAGGGAAACCTGTAGTTTCATAATGATGGGCGAAGCCACTGGCTCCTTTTTTTTTTATATTTGTGACAGGCTAGTGTTTGACCACTATCTCACCTGATGGTAAGTGACGATGTGATCGAAGCTGGTAAACACACTAGACCTGGAATACAGTTAATCCTAAATAGAAATACAGTTTAAGACTAGTTCGGGAGCCTATAGATTCATTATAATAATATTTTATATTCTTATTGTACATACATTGATCAACAATTTTACAATAAGGCCATAACAAAAGATGTACAAAGGCGAGCTTAACCCTTTACAGAGTTTCTTCCAACAAACACTTTAAGTAGGATATCATATATTTTTATAATAATAGACACCATTTAAAATGTAAAAAGATAAATATAATAAAGTAAGAATAAATAACAATATCAATAAATATCACATACATATATATAATAATAATGTAATTTATTCATTTAGATCACTCTTAGAAACTAGGTACAGTGTGTGAAAACATAAGCACTTTAGGTTCGTGTAGCCATTTTCTTGAGAGCTCCAAACTCGGCTAGGCCTGTATCTTGGAAGCCCGGAACAAAATATTTTTTAGCATGTTAGATTTATCGCGCGACACCTTGCGGTTTGGGTGGATATATCGTAGGTATAGCTCCGCAGTCTCTTATAGTTTGTTTGTACGTAAGGAAATGTTATCTCCATATTATAATATAATTATAAACATGCTAATAATGTGCACGTAATATGTAAGAGGACCATGCGCCTGGACAAATCTATCCAAGGTTTTAAGGCGCATTTTTCTGTAATAACTTGTTAAATCTTAAGTTTAAGGAAATAAATAAATAAATAATATATATAAATATGTTAATAACATTTAATATATACATAAATTGTGTCCTGTTATATCAATAAATCTGTTTGTATTTGTATTTATATATTATGTTTCTTTGCATCAAGAGCCAACGATAAGTAGGTACGGCTGTTGTTAACAGGCAATGAAACTATATATTGCAAAATGCAACAGACATCATTTATCTGGGTTTGACCTCAAGTCCTTTATAATGCCAACCCTATCTCTGTTGCTAACGCATTGTGCAATATATTTGCCGCAAATTGCTAGCAATAGGCCTAGGATGACGGCTGCAATAGATTTATGGTAACGTTGACTTGATACTTGATATCGTATCATGTGGTGGCAGCTATTTGTTAATGGTATACATTTGAGGGTTTGAAACCACATCGGTAGTAATCACACTACACACTAATAACAAATCCGGTCCCAACGGAAGACCAGCGCTGATCTTTTGATCAACACTTATGCTGAGTTGGAACCGATTTGCGGCAATGGCACCAATTATTTTTTATGTATAACTATTTATTTTATTTTCTATTTTATTGTTGTTAGGTGTTTATTGTCACAAATTAATATATTTTCTTTCTTCTTTCTTTCTTTCTAATATTATAACGGCGAAAGTTTGTGAGTGTATTTGAATATTTGTTACTTCTTCACGCTCAAACTGCTGGTACAATTTTAATGAAATTTGGTATGGTTAGCTGACGCCCTTGATGAACTCATAGGATCCTTTTTATCCCGGAAATCCCGCGGATCCGGGACTTACACGGGAAAAACCGCGGGGCGCAGATAGTATATAATATTATGTGATTGAAAATTCTGTCACAGGTAGATCAAGTATTATAGTTTATTCCGGTATTTCACGGTATCACTAAATCTTACTTACCTTCATATAATTTTGTAGTATTTATTGTTTTTATCTTAGAAATTATTTATTACTAGAATTATAAGATATTTTAAATGTTTGATGTTTTTTTGGAGAATCTTATGGTATAATTTTATTTGATTAAATTTTACGTCCAATATTGCTTTAGGTATTTTGGATATAATATTGTTCCGATTGAACAATGAGTGTAAAATATATACTTATATTGGGAACCGCGGTTCTCATCAACCGACTTCAAAAAACGAGGTTCTCAATTCGACTGTATATTGTTTTTTTTTTGTATGCATGTTACGCGATAATTCCGTCATATGAATCGATTTTGTGGTCCCATATAAATTAAATCGAAATCGATCAAACCAAAACCAAAATATAAGCGTTAAAGTCCGTTTTTTTAAGCTTTGCTTGCGTTTCAATTATTTTCAATAATTTATAAGACGTGGATGTATAAAATTCCTTAACGTTAAACAGTAATTTACAAACAAAACTTCATCATTACGATTACAAAACAAACTCATACAAAGTAACACGAGTCAAGGTACAAATAACATACGTGCAACTTATCAGAAAAAGCAAATAACAAAATAGGTTTCAAGTTACGTCCGCAGAAAATCGACGTAGTCACGTTCTACTGCGTAGTAAGCGCACAATAAACATGTAACGAACATAAAACCTAGCATTTATGTATGACACTAACCATCCTCAACGTAGCTACGGTTGGAATGGTCGGGTCATTCGTTAT
Source organism: Lomographa bimaculata (assembly GCA_948107665.1). NCBI lineage: Eukaryota > Metazoa > Arthropoda > Insecta > Lepidoptera > Geometridae > Lomographa > Lomographa bimaculata. The sequence goes on along the minus strand of OX403591.1, from coordinate 8,710,636 downwards.
GTAACCCTTTGTTCGTGCTTCAATTGTAGTTAAAATGTATTACTCTGTTGTAAACAATTATGAATGTCATCCCTATGCCCTCGTTGATATTGGTTTTTATTTGTAAATATACTTGACGAATGAATGGCATAATCTGGGAGTCATCAAGTCAAGAATGGGTATCTTCTAGGCAAGTATGGTACTGGAGGCATAGAGGCAAACTGCACAAGCGTTTTCTAGCGACTACACACCTAGGTTAATATAATTAATTTAGTGTTAAGGAACGATTTGATTTGACGACCCAGTTGGCGCAGTGGACAGGTGTACGCCCTCTGCGCCTTGGGTCCTGGGTTCGATTCCCGGCAGGAGCACAAATTCCTTCCCATAGGATATTTGTGCTTCTGGTTCTGGGTGTAATGTGTGTGTGATGTGAATGTTTCCGGCACTCACGATACAATTCTTTGAACTTAGTGTGGGGCTGTGAGTGTGAATGCGTTTGTTTTGATTTTTTTTAATGCGCCACTAGGGTTTCTTGCCAGGTTCGTCTCGAGATGGCTGTAATTTTGCGAATCTGACAGTAGAATCATTAACTTTCATGAGTGCCTCTTTGGAGCCTATGTGAATAAACGATTTTGATTTAAAAAAATTAGACAGCTGCACGCGCTGTGGCAGTAGGCAACGAGCCTTGTTACATTGCCATCCCGGATAACAATATTTATCCGATATATTTATAATTGATTAGATACAAAAATCTCACCAATGTTTAAAAAAAACGCATTCACACTCGCAGCCCCACAATATGTCTCACACTAAGTTTGATAACTTGTGTCGTGGGTACCGGATACATTTCAAGACAAATTTCCCTTGGGGAGAAAACGTGTGATTCCACCGGGCATCGAATCCGATACCCGCTGCTTAGAAGACGAACGCGCACTCAACTGAGCCAACGGGCAGTATAAAAATACGTTTTTTTTATTAAAGACCTTCATACCGTTATTTATTGCATATAGTAAGTTAAAAAGTATGTATTCAACCAAAACATCAGTTTTTCATTTTTGACGTAATTTGGAATATATCGAGCTATTCCAACTGAATTTGAATCAGAAATAGTATCTCATAAATTTTTATTTTAAAATAATATTTTTACTCTACAGTATGATAAATAATCACTAAATTTCATGTAGTCGTTAAAATCAATCGTGTTAGCGATGTTTTATGATTATTTCGGCTAAAATCCAGTATACGTAGGTAATTATATTGTTCTAAGCCAGTGTTTATCAACATGAGTCTTGGATAAGCATGCTGTTTAAAGAATGAAAAGAATATGATTATATGCGTCATTCACTGAGGAATAAATCGATTGAAACCAGTCCAATGTACCTACAAAAAAATCCAAACACCGATCTCTACGAAAAATGTGAAACATGTAATTTTATGCAATTCCCTTATACTTTCCTTCATGTTTATACCCTACTCGATAGGTGTGGTTTTTTTAAAATGCTAGATAGGCAAGCATTTGACCGCTATCTCACCTGATGGAAAGTGACGATGCGGGTGAAGATGAAACATGCTTGCCTAGTAGGTACCTATTCACTCTAGTCTTAAAGACATCTAGATTGTACCTTTCAGGAAGTTAAGACGCAGGCAATGAGTTCCACACGATCGCTATTAAACGTATTTATTATTTCGCGCCAAAAATCATCCGCTATTTTCTTTTTCAAGCAATCTAAGAACACTTGGCCTTTTGGGACAAATATAACGATACCTTAACTGTCGAAATCCATCCAACCGTTTGGAAGATACGAGGTAATAAAGATATTTACAAATATACGTACCTACGTACATACAAGATACACGCGAAAACACGACTTTCCTTGGTAGTCGGGTAACAAATACTTTAATGACTAATACGTTGGCTATGATTCTATACAATATCTTCTAATATATAAAATTCTCGTGTCACAGTTTTCGTTGCTATACTCCTCCGAAACGGCTTGACCGATTTTGATGAATTTTTTTGTGCTTATCCGGTATCTATGAGAATCGGCCAACATCTATTTTTCATCATCATCATCATCATCACTTTTCATCATTATCAACGCGGGTGAAACCGCGGGGCGCAGCTAGTAAACTATAAAAACGAAACCTGTATAAAAAGCAGAAAAAAGACAATGGCCAGTTCAATTTCATACCAATGCATACACAATTTTTCATCTAAATGTAGAAAAAAAACTGTAGCCTTCAATAAAAATCCTTTGTATCTTACCTTGACCAGATAACAAACAGCTTTAGCCATCGAAGGATACATTTGAATAAACACATTTGACATGAAAAACGACCGCAATAAAATACCTGCCAAAGATTTTATCTGTGCACAGTCAAATGGAAAATCCACAAGAATAACTTTAGTCTACACAATTTATCAATTTTCTATTTCATTGCACATTCTGAATACACTAATCAAAGTACTCCCTACTCTTCTACAAATATAGTTACATTATTCTGTTGAGATTCCATATTATGATAAATTTGTTACTACGTAGATAAGATAGTATAAGATAGATAGTTTAATTAATTTATTTTAGGGTTAAAATAATAATAATAATAATAATCGTATGTTTGGACACGCCTGATATGTTATTAATAAAATGTAATTATACCAAAGGGCCTATTAGCGTTGGCTACCGCTCCGCTAATGCCTTACAAAGGTCCGGGCACAGACCCGTGAGATTAAATAAATACTTGGATAATAATAATTTATTCATCATCAAAAACTTAAGCTTAATTAAACAGATGAATTCCAAAACATGTTAGAATAATACGAAAGGAAAGCTTTTATATATCTCTAACTAGCAGAAGCCTGTATTTTATCCAATACTAGCTGCGCACCGCGGTTTTACCCGCGTAAGTCCCGGACCCGCGGGAGTTCCGGGATAAAATTTTCTTTCATAAGAACCTTCTGACAATAATTAACACAACATAAAAAGAATAAAGAAATTGTTCCGTCCGTTCACGCGTGATGCGATGACCAAATCGAGATTAATTTATATATATAAGATATATATAGATAATATAATCATAGTAGAAATTCTACTATGATATAATTAATGTTCATAATTAGATTTCATGGGTTTTAATTTTTTTGCGCGGTACCTTATTTTTTTTAAATAAAAGTAGCTTTATTTAGTTATCTGCCAGTGAAAGTCTCGTCAAAATCAGCCCTGCTGTGTAGAAGATTAGCCGGAAGAATTTTTTTTATGAGTAAAAAGCTGTTATTTTGGCATTAGAAACAGACTTTGTTTTTTCTGTGTACCTATATATAAAGAAATATTATATTTTTTATTATTTACAAATTCAATTGCTTGGTGAAACCTGCTATAAATTATTATCTCTGCCAGATCAAAATCCAGCTGCTTTTAATTCCGACAGCTGGCTAATTCTGATAAAATTGACCGACTCGTATGATTCTGACATTCAAACGGCCATAAAGAAAGGAGTACCCTTTCCGGGCCTCAATCCAGACTAATTGAGTCTGACAGACGTTGGGCAGAACCAGCCCAGTACTTATTAGCTGTATTCACGTTTTTATCTACCTATCAATAATTACAAAAAGTTTCCCACTCCTGCTGTGCAGATACAATGAGTTATTCAATGTGTTACGTAATATAATTTTTTTGTTTTTTTTTGCTGCAAAAATGAAAAAATTGCGTTGTTGATTTTGTATAATTTTCCAAAACCTGTGATTCTTCGAGTGGTACTGTGTAATAATTGTGAATAATTAACCGTTAAGACTTAGTAAACATGCATAAGTGTAGGAAAATCATACAAAGTTGTAATAGTTTCGCCTTGCTTCGTTCCAAAACTCCAAAACAAGTTCTAGTAAAGTTTCTAGCACTTTCCTAAGGCATAACTTGCCTACTGTTACTTGACTTTGACTGTGACTTATCACTAGGACTTTTATTATGAAATACACTTGAAATATATTATCACTTGCCACTGGCTCACAGACAATGCACAAGATTGCGTAGCCAAAATTAAAAGAAATAAAAATGTTTTTATTTCTATAAATTCGTGGCTGCTTATATTTGAGTCTTTTTTTGTTTGCGATCCTTTTAAGACGCATGCGTAGCTGGGTAAATCTTTGATGCCACACCATTTGTATGAGTCCATATGAAATAGACTTACTCAACAACAACAATAGATAAAGCTTTCATGTTTGGACAATATTTTCTTGAGTATATAATATAAATAAATCTAATCCAGAAACATGATTGGTGAAAGTTTTCTGGACAAAAATATTTTAGTCTAAAAAAATTGCTCTTACACCAGTTCTAAAAAAATTTAAACAAATATTTACTACATTCTATAGATAATTCAAATATAAATTTTTCTATACATTTTTTTTCTAAATGGTATATAGTTTTCTCGCAAAACCCGTATTTACTATTTATTGCTTAACCGAGATAACGAGACGTGACTGATATATGTTCATCTCTTTTTATTGTAAGACTGGTGAATAGCTCGTCCGATTTTTCACACTTTCTGCTAAAATAAATTTGTATATTGTCGTTTAATATACGTAACATGAAATTGAACGATTGGTGAGGCAGCCTACTACATAAGTCCTATTGCAAGACGATGCAGTACAGTGCAGTGAGTAATGGATGACGGAACTGTAGAAGAAAACAAATCTTTCTTGTCGTATTAGCGATCACGACTTGCTTTACCATTGTTTTGTCCTAATAGGTTAAAATATATTGGTACAATATTAAAATTGTGCCCTTTGTATTGTGTGTAGTAGGTGTTATAAGTAAATATTACAATAAACAGTCAGTCGATTTGTATAATTTTCAATTATTATATTTTGTCATTAAGACCATGTGTAAATTATTAGGCCTTTTTTTTATTATTCATGATAGGCAAACTTTTGACCACTATCTCACCTGATGGTAAGCGACGATGTGGTCGACGATGGAGCAAGCTTGCCTAGAAGATACCTATTCACTCGCGACTTGAAGACTCCCATATTGTACTCATCCGCTTAGAATTTACAGTTTTTTTTATTATAATACGTAAACATTTATTTCTTATGTACTTCAGGTCATACCTAATGGTCACCTATGTCCTAATATTCATCGATTACTAAATTAATAATGTAGCAATTTCAACTAAAGTTTATGTTCTTTATTGGTTAAGTGAAACCACTATATTAAATACTAAGTCATAAACGTATAAAATGTTTAATAAACCATGTATAGAATTTGTGAAAATTTTGTCTTATTTTGGCTGATGTGAAATCTCAAGCGTCAATGTAAGACGAAGATAATTCAAAACTATAAAAAGTTTATCAAGGGTTTTATAATTGTATGAATGAAGTTGTTTATATTTAAGGTGATGTTAATGTTTAAAGTTATGTATAATGACAGCATTTACACATTTAAAATATAAATATTGATGACTTATTCAGAAACTTTAATTAATTTAAGGAAAGGTTAGTAGTTCAGCGGTTAGAGCAATAGGGCATGAGACCCTATGGCCGCGGGTTCAAATCCCGCCTCAAGCGATAATTTTTTCTTTCTAAATTTATTATTTCAGAAACATTTTCAAAGCCTACATTCTCCAGCATTCAATCCCAATCCTAAATGTATATATGAATATGAATAAATCGGGCCAATAAATACATCTCGTTAAGGCAGCTGAGATTGAACTAAATTTATTACCTAAACCGTTTTTCAAACTATTTATCGAGTGACTTATTCAAGAGCTAAAGCACTATAATTAGGAGCTAAGCCTGTAACCTTGTATATTTAAGACGCTTCCTTACTGCCAAGCAATCCAGTCTGACATTTACTCGAGTTGCTACAGCATTTTGCTATCACATTAACGAGTATGCTCATTACCGTAAATATAAGTAAGAGATGCACTAAATACGTTGTTTATACGAGGAACATTCCAGGCATCCTTATTGCTTTGACATTTTGTTACGATAAAATCACTTATCGACTCAACGTGGAGCTTAGAAAGGATTTTTTTTTATGTTCGATAGGCAAGAATTAGACCACTATCTCACCTGTAGCAATGATGCGGCCGAAGATGTAGCATTCTCGCCTAAAAGATACCTATTTACTCTTGACTTAAACACTCCCAGATTATACCAGAAAACAAAGACGCGGGCAATGAGTTACACTCCCTCGCAGTACGGATGATAAACGTAGAAGCGAAACGCTTCGAGCGAGTTGGAGGTATGTCAACCATAAATAGATGACGTTTTTGGATGGTAACTAATATTACGAGCAATTGTCTGATTGAAAGATTCGTAAGTATTACACATATTGAGGATTTATACTTCACTCACGGTTAAGCAAACAACCGCATTGTTAGAGACTAGTTTCGGAACATTCGGTGTTTCTTCATCAGTCGAGTACGCGCGTAGACCGTCCGGCGTCTCGGCGTGTACTGGCGAGCGCACGTGACTATAACAATAAAAGTTTACTTTTTAAACTTATTACATAGACTCTTTATTATAACTTTTATTTTTCAACTCGCACAATCTCAATTTTTTTTTCTTAATTCATTAGGTACACATAACACAGACACTCCCTCGTAACATACACACAAATCATACACACCCACACATTTTTCTCTTTGTATTTGATCAAACTTAATCTCTATTTTATTTGTTACTTATATATACATATTCATTTATATTATAAACATAAATACTTATATATATAATTTAAACTTCTCGTTGGTTAGTTGAGTGCGCGTCCGCCTTCTAAACATGGGTATTGGGTTCATTTCCCGGCGGAAACCCAAGTTTTCTCCCAAAGGGATATTTGCGTTTCTGATTCTGGGTGCGATTGTGTGTGTGATGTGATTTTTTCCGACCCCCACAACACAAGTCATTGAACTTAGTGTGGGGCTGTGAGTGTGAACGGTGTTACAAATTATTGTAAACGAAAGATTATCTTACATAACTAAGGCGCGCCTAGTGCGGAAGTTAGAGATGAATAATTGTTTTTTTTTTAATATTACTTAAATAAAAAAATTGAAAATATATTATTTATAAACTATTTCTTATTTCATACATCGCTTATAATGTTATTTAAAAAGTTATAACTCATTGAAATCATGTAATTACATTAACAGTGAACAAAATAATTAATATTAATCGATTACAAGTAAAGGACAAGCTATATAAATGTTATGACATGCATTCACATTACATGGAATAACAAGCGATCGTTTAAGTTATCCAATTAAAAATAGTCATTTTAGTGGACGCGAATCGTGACAGAATAATCAAACATAAATTGCTACTTTTTTTAATGCAATAGCCTTGGACTTGTTGCTAGTCTGTTCTCATTGACTGGAATATAATTGTCAGTTCATATCTCGGGTAGAGTATATTCTCTTCTATGGTTCATATCATAACTTCTTACATAAGAGTCATCATAATCATGATTTATCAATTCATGAACAATTTTCTCATAACGATGTCATAGGATCGAGGTTTCGAACAATAACTTTTTTATATGAAAACCAGTCGGTGTTCTTATGAATTTTAAGTAGCAGCCATTTGGACAAAGAGGTGTTGTTATTAAATTCGGAGTAGATATTTTTATTATATTATTAAAAGTTATTGTTCTTTGTTTTAAAATATAGATAGATAACTTATAACTATGATAGAAAGACATTAATTTGTTTTGGCCTAAACTCAATTCTATTTTAAATGTGTATGCGTTATTCTAAAATAAAACAATATTGATATACGTTTGTTTCGGTTTTCGTTGCGTTTGTAATTTAGCAGGGCGTAAATGAATATACATTCCTTCTCAAAAGCAGCATCGTACTGTTCATTCTAAATATAGCAAATGAGTTTAATTTCGCCTTGTGTAAAATATGTTGTTATATTTTGTACGTGTATATCCGTGTGTATGTCTTTTGCATCGTATCTTCCTAACAGCTAAACCGATTACGATTTTTTTTTGTTAACGTTATAACGTCTTTTGAATCGATGAACGCCGGCCTGCACGCACGAAAAAGTGTCAAGTTCCGCCTGAGCCTAAGCGTGCAAGCGAGTTCGCGGAACAAGCGATAGAGAGGCACGATCGGCATAAGCGTTCGTCTTATGACGTTATCACGCAAATTTATCGTCCGTAAACCGACTTTACAGACAACAATTTTTTTTAATAGTGACTTGAACGAAAGAGTTACTAAGTATTAGCTAATTATGTTTCGTAAAAATCGGTGCTCCAAAATAGGTAGCTGGGGAATTAACCAAATTTTGATTTTGACACTTTGTACGTGACTAAGATTGCAATCAAAAATAACTTTACCAAGCATTGTTTGAACAATATTACTATAAAAGAACGGTTGTTTATTGAAATGTTGGCGAAAGATTGAGGAGAAGACAAACGTCATAAAAAAACTATTCATGAAAACAAATGACATGAAAACGATTTATATGTCTAGTGATGTAAACAAAACAAACATTAAATTACAAACCATAAATATTTTTCTAATCGGCTCATTTGTTGCATTTTCTTCAATTTAAAACGATTTTGCTGCCGTTTATTTGGACACCTAAATTAGACTGTTATTCATCGTTACGGACGACTGAGTGAGTCAGCTGAACTCTTTACATCACTAGGGTTGCCATCCTCAAATTAATCGAAGCAATCTTTATTACTTTAATATTATATATTTATCACTGATTAAAGCATAAACTTTGAAATTAATAGGAGGAGCAACACTAGTTAAGTATTGTGTTACGAAATATCACTGTCATAACCGTAAAATGTTTATATTCCTCGGTTTCTAGTGTGTAAAGATACTTAAGTGGTAACCCTATCTTTTAATGAAGATAGTCGTGGATCGATGCCACGCCTCCGCGTACAATTGTACAAATTGCCTAATTATTTTTATTACCCGTTTGTTGGGGCTTGGCCATTTCTCATTCAGATAAGTAAAAAATATTTGAAACTTGTTTATTAAAATTTACTCAAACGAAGCCATGTTCCTATAAATAACAGCTATTTTTTATTACCTTAATTTATCTTGAAAACCTTCACATGCCTCGGAAAGAATTTGACTTAATTGGATTCCCATTAACCACCACGCGTTAGTGATTTCGGAACTTTTGGGTTCCTTTGTTCTCGTGTATTTATTATCTTTGAAAATTAATTTATGGAATATACAAAGTAATAAATGTTATCTTATATAAATAATTCATTATACTACATTTTATGTTTAAGTAAAACAATTATATCTATTTTTAACTCCAAAGGCAAAAAGTTTGACGTGTGTCTGACATTTTATCATCTTAGCTCCAAAACGGCTGAACCGATTTTGATTTGGTTTTAATTTTGTTTGTAAGGTGACTTGATTGAGCTAAGAACACTTTCTTAGCTATGTTGGTGAAAATCGGTGCAGCTTTTTTCCGGACAGGGCGCCGGAGGTATATTTAAAATTTTGATTTTAACACTTTTTTTACTATGTAATATTTAACTGTACTTGACCTTTTGCTAGTCTAATGACGTCATACCATCGTCAAAATCAATCAACAGCTTTTAACATAATATGATGGCAAGCGTTTATTTTTTATTTTTAAAGTCATTCTAACACTTAACCTACACATAAGAGATACCAAATGTGTACACAATACCTTCAACATTTTTATTTCGTTTGTTTTACCATCTGCAAACGATTGTATATATCAACAATGCCCTCTGTTCAAAGTCACTCGTGTTATTTTACATTTTAGTACATACGGATATCCTATATAGATGGGCTGTGGTAGATTATTAAGTTTGTTTGTAACTATGACAAGATCACGCGCAATTAAAAATGGGTTAATTTAATTCGATAAAACGTTCTAAAACGTGGTTGTTGACTATGTGCGCATTGTGGCACAGATGTAATATGCGAATATTATTCTAGTTACTATTAAAATGTATCTAAGTTTTTTTTTATTTGACAATAGGCAATATATAATATGCGTAATTTTGATATATAGCATTTTTATTTCAAATCTTTATGGGGATAAAAATGTAATTAGGAATTTTTAAAAGTTATAAAAATGCATAGGAAATCCAAAACACCAAAACGCTTGCTAACAGCTAAACCGATAAACCGATTCGTGACTACTTACAGAATTAAAATATTGTTTTTTTTACGTTAAAGACAATACGACAAGACGTTAAAAACAGAGCAATCTACAAAATATTTCTATTTACGTTGAACTGACAATAGGACGCAAGCATATTTGGTCGAACAAAGCTAAGCTTAAAGCGATCTAGTCATATCTGCTGCCTAGTCAAATAGAGATGTAGTCGTAAAGCTCCTAACCCCATAGGATATCTCAAATAAGCATCTCGAACCAGATGTGAAAACTTACACACTCACCCATGTGTAGAAGGACTTTAACAAACTCCGTGCTTTTAAGGTCAACTTGCCCTTACGGCTGTTATTGGGTCGTGGACTATGACGTCACGCCAAATTGGCCGCGAATTAAATTGCCTCAAGCTGATTGCATTTTATATATTTATGTGGATATGAAATGTATTTTTTTTATGAATAATATTACCGCCTATAGGTTATTGTATGCAATCGACTAAAACATATAATAATTAAACGCAAGCAAAGCTTAAAAAAACCGACTGCACGCTTTATCTTCGGAACCTTGATCAGATTTAATGTATAAACACGCATTATTGACTATAACTCAAAAACTAGAGATCAGACCTTGATCAGATTTAAATGGGACCACATGAAAAGCACCAGCTTACAAATATAGAATCATCAAAATCGGTACACAACGAAAAAAGTTATGAGGTAACTATTGAAGTCGGGTAAACGAGAACATCGTCAAAGTACGCATTATTCGTCACAAAATAGACATTATTGACGATATTTCAAGAACAACTGATCAGATCTTGATCAAATTTATATGAGACCAATTACAAAGCAACATCTTTCAAGCTAAAAAACAAATTTCGAAATCGGCTCACGTAGAGAGAAGTTATGAGGTAACACACATAAAAAAAACAGTCGACTTGAGTACCTCCTCCTTTTTTGGGAAGTCGGCAAAAATGATAATTTTATATAAGAAAACATACGTTAAATACCTCTTCAGTTAATGTTTTAATAGATTACGGTAAACCTAAGTTTTGGGGGCTGAGTCACCCACGTCCGTAGGAGGATACCCCTTAAGTCTGACTCCCTACACGTGGTCCCCGGGTGGTGCTAATCAGGTGACATTTGAGAGGTGGTAGAGCATTTTGTGAGTTGCTCGCCTGGCTTGCTACCAAAGTAGCTTACCACCATCAAGTTGAAAGTCTGCCGCCAAGCCAAATACGGTGTTCCGGCAGTTATCCTTGAGAGCCTGCGTATTCCAGGTCTAGTGTGTTTACCAGCTTCGATCACATCGTCACTTACCATCAGGTGAGATAGTGGTCAAACACTAGCCTGTCACAAATAAAAAAAAAAAAAAAAAAACATTAGTAATATAAATATTATAAAGTACTTAGTTACCGTTCACTAGCTTTTAATCGCTTATTATAACACATACAGGTTCTGTTCAGCAATTAGCTGAGGAAGCTATAACTGTAACCAAGAGTAATTACTTATTGTTGAATAAGCGTTCTTAATCGATTTAATCTCCGTACAAAATGCTCGTCATGCCAATTCCTTAGCGTCTGAAACGAAGAGTAAGGACCTACTCGCTCATGACAAAAATCGTGAGCTCGATAGCCCGAGACTGAGACTTAGGTAATCGAATTTAGTGAGGCCTGCGGGTCTATTGTTCGAGGCCAAGGTCAGACTTGTTTACATCGCGCGGTTAGACGGTGATGCATAGACGCCGCAAAAACTTGACGGGACACGGACGTGGGTTCCGCCGTTTTAGATGTTTGATAAAAAAATGTTTGTGCATTTAGCCAGTGTCAAGTGATGAATTTTTGTTTTGAGTATTTCACAAGTCCTAGTCACAAGTCAAGTAAAAGAATCATGGTCCAGTCATATTAAAGGAGAGACGTTACTAGAACTTCTATTGGAGTTTTGGAGCAAACGAGAAAATTACGTTTTTCAACTTTGTATGATTTGTCTACATTCATACATATTCACGTACTAATAATAGTTAATAAACCAACTTTATAACATTCGAGGAATTACAAGTTTTGGAAAATGATACATGGCGACAACGCCATTTTTTCACTTTCGCGGCAAAAGTCCTAAAATATTTTTTGACTAAATGCATATTACACGATATGCATATTACTCGATAATGTTTGACTCACAAGGCAGAAATATTGCTTTACTTTGCCACAGAAAAAAAACTAGGTAAGGAAATCTTCATGTCCTACATATCTAAATCCTATAACCCCAAAGATTTTGTAGGTGACGCATTAGACTAGAATTGACTAGAAAACGAAAAAAACTCTTAAATAAATAAACAAATTCAATGCGGAACACAAATTTCACGCGGCAATAACAACACGTTGGTAGGTCACAAAAAATACACGTGCAAATTTTAGTATAGTAACACTTACGTATTCTGTGTAATCGTGTTTGTTTGGCATTGACCTTGGCTGCGAATTCGTAATACCATTCAGGCGAGCTGTTGTAATATTTAACAATAGTTTGATAATTATAACTGCATATACGAATTACCTAAATAGTAAATAACTTGAATGTCTGTAATTCCAACTCTTACCTTTTTTAGGTGCGCGCCTTCTAAGCAGCGGGTATGGTTTTGATTCCCGGTTGGAACACAAGTTTTCTCTGCAAGGGACTTGTGGTTCTGGGTGTGATTGTGTGTGATGTGAATGTTTCTGGTACTGTGAGTGAAAGTGTTTATATTATGTTATTGTTATAAGTGTCGGTTAATCCTGGGTATAAGCGCACATTCCGAATTTCATTCAAATCCATCCAGCCGTTACGCCGTGAAGAGAAAACACACAATTACACACAAACTTTCGTATTTTTAATATAAGTGTGATAGTGTGATTTCAGATACTAAAGTGTTGTACAAATAAACCTTTTTGGCGTAGTCGTCAGACCTACGTAATCTTTAGATTTAACAGATTTACATATCAGTGTTAAATATCGTGACTCTTTATATAGCTAGCTATAAATAAGAAAAACTTTGACGTTAATTTAATTTAAACTTGCTAAATTGATGCGATTGTTGTCTGACAAACACCCACATCTGTTTTTGACTATATATAAACAAATTTATCAATGCATTTAAATTGATTGTAGTTAGCCATCTTTGACTACTGCAATTAAACGTGGTGTAGGAACTTGTGTTAATTAAACGTGATACTTGATACTTTGATTCTGAAGATCCGCCTTGTTTCTTTACTAGCCGTGCCCCGCGGCTTTGCCTTCGTTAATCTAGTTGAAAAGTCTATTGTGAATCCCGGGTATAAGATCAAATTTCATCCAAATCTATTACAGCGTGAAAAGAAAACAAACATACCTACTTACACAAATTGGCATTTATAATATTTGTGTAAAGTGTGTGTGGTAATAGCTTTTTTTAATCTAAGGAAGGCAAACGTTTGTCCGCTGTCTCACCACTTTCACCTAATGTTAAGCGACGAACGATGCGGGCATAGGTCGTAGTAATAGCTTAAGTTAGTAATTTCACCGATGATACTCGAACAAGTAAATTAAGTAACTACTATAGAATAACAAAGTGGAGATTATCTGTTTTGGTTGAAATTTTTTTTAAATTAGACTGATTTTTGAAGCATTATTTCCATTCTAAGAGTAGCATGCTTACCACCCTCAACCACATTATCACTTATCAATAGGTGAGATACTAGGCAAAGAATATCATTTCAAATATAAAAAGGAAAAGTCGTTCTGTAAAGTTGCTCTCACACGATTGATGCATTATAAATATTGATAAAAAAAAAAAATCAACGTTCTAAAATTTAAATAATTCCGACTGCAAAAAATGTGAACCTTCTTTTTAAGCAAAAAAAAAAAGTATTTTGCAAATATAGGTACATACTTACATACATACAAGATACGCGCGAAAAATATAACCCTTCCTTGGCAGGCGGGATAAAAAAAACAAAAGAAACCTTCTGTTTCCGATAACCATCCTTCAACTCTCCAAAAAAGTCGATAAATCAACACCTATGTCAATACCCACATGTTTGTCTTATGCATGCCAAGTCCTCAATAATTATATAGACAGTGGAATAATTACATAATCGGCCATCTGTAAAAACAGTATGGAAAAGTGTTTTAAATTAGTTACTTATTTCAGTGTAGAAGCAGCGTTTATTTATGTTCTGTGGATCAAAACCTATCAAATTCCTACGTTCTAGACATACTACGATGCTCGGGTAGGATCATTTTTTTTATGCTAGGATGTCACATTTTTAGACAAAATTATTAGGAAAATATTGATGCGGCAGATTTTTTAGATAACTACACTTTTTACAGCGATTTAATCTGAAACATGCGTCGCATGCACACATGCACAGATTACTTTATAGTTAGTTAGTACTTGAGGCGGGAGGGCGATTGAGTTGAATATTTGAAGCATGTTCCTTACTGTTAATAGGTTAGTGTAGGTGTATATAGGGCCATAACACGAAATTTCGGAGCACGTACCTTCAACGTATGCATGAATGGCGTACAAAGGCACCTTGAGGCGTCTTTGTTTTAGTTGTCGGTTTCCTTTGTCGTTCTTTACACGTTGTTCCATTATTCGATCTCAAGGTCTTAAGGTTCGGAATATGGAAATGCAGAAGTGAGACTTGATAGAACCAAAACATGTTTTTCGTAAAAGGATTTTTAAATACGTAGTTTGCGTTTAAATTTCCGGCTTAGAAAAATGTTCACATCGCAGTATAGTAAAATATATTGTAAAGTAAAATATCTCGTCATTTTGTATTAAAGAGTGTAAAGAATGGATTCTTCACTTCACGTGAATTCATATCGTGAATAAGTTTTGGCATTACTAATTTTAATCCAAAATAAGTTTGTTATAAAAACTATGACAAAGGCAATTTAACTCCTGATCTGGTTCGCAATTAAGTTGACTAATAATAATATGTCATCCTCGAATTTCTACAGGAAAAAGATTTAAAATGATGTATCATTAATTAAGCTTACAAGCAAACAATTTCATTACTTCAACCAGATCTAATCTAATAATTATTGTGACTTACACTGCTCTACTTAAAGTATGGCCCGCTATTTAATCCCGATTAAACTATTTTTTATTCAAAGAATTGGCATCGAAATTGGATCTTTTCGGAGTTACAAAGCGATAGAGATATAAACGTCAAACATATAACATCCCAAATTTTTCGGCGTCGGTGAATTAATTATAATTTCAGCTATACTTGATAAATCTAACTATTATATTTAAAAAAAAAAGATCCATTCATTTGGAAGCAAATGAAAATGCTTCACTTTCTACAACAAATGCCTCCGTTTTTGTGTTTGGTGGTAAAATACGAGTAATAGTTTTGTAATTAGGATTTCAGGACCATCTAGAAATATTCTACTAGACTAGATGGGATTAAATCGCGCTGAAAATTATTTTATTTTGCGTTACATTTTGTATTTAATTCACGAAAG
This sequence comes from Lomographa bimaculata, assembly GCA_948107665.1. Classification (NCBI taxonomy): domain Eukaryota; kingdom Metazoa; phylum Arthropoda; class Insecta; order Lepidoptera; family Geometridae; genus Lomographa; species Lomographa bimaculata. The sequence continues at coordinate 8,695,048 of OX403591.1, read as the reverse complement.
TTTAAAAGACAAGCAACAACGTTTATATACATAAAAATAGCAGTAAAAATGCCAAAATATTATTATAAAATTATACAATAAATTTTATTAAGCTGATCGCAAAACGCGCCCCTAAATAAAAAATCTGCACAACCACTGGTCTAATAAGAAAATGCTTTATTTCGGTCCGCATAGTCCAGCAGAGCCGGTTGGGCAGCGTAGGCCGCATGAATGAGAAAGTCCAGAACCGGTCCACACTGCTCCCACTTGGTGTCTACTTTCAAATCACAATAGACAGCTTATCTCCCGTTCCGAGCAAATAGCTTCTGTAGGTAAAATGTATAGTAAGATAAGTGACCGGGCATTAGGACTACATATTTCTTATTGTACGGCTTAGAAAGAGTCGTCCTTTTAGGATCCAGAGGGTTATTTCATCCAAATAGAACGAATAAATTGAACTATGAAATTATTAAAGTTTATTTAATTTAACCAAAAGAGTACAGCCATTAGAATCACACTGTTTGGTAATACATAATTAGTTGTGGCAGTTTACTAGATTTTAATCACAAGTTAGGTACAAGGAGGTACTCATATCGACTGTTTTTATTTTATATCTATGTTGTTACTTCATAACTTTTTCACGTTCTGTTTTTTTTTTTCAATTGGTCCTATTTAAATTTAATCTAGATCTGATCAGTAGTTCTTGAAATATCGTCAATAATGCGTGTTTAGCACATCAAAGTTCCGAAGACAAAGCAATTAAGTTTTTTAAAGTTTTGCTTGCGTTTAATTATTAATATTATAATGCTCATATAATATGCACTTAAGTTATAGTTGGTGCTTTCTTTTTAAATCTTTGATACGCTAGCGTTTGCCCACTATCTCAACGGATGTGATCAATGATGGTAAACAGGCTAGGACTAGAATTAAATACTGGAATAATGTAAAAAAAATATTCTACCGGCTCGGATGACAATTATTGGGGCGAATTTAGATTAACATTTCATGCCACCATTAAAACTGCAGTTTGACCATTATGGCCACGCCAGTTATACAACTAAGAAACTATTTTTTCTCTTCGCCTGGACCTCAAACAAATACTCAAAATGATAACATTAAATTTATTTATTCATAAATGACTTTATGTATGCGATGAAAACACAGACTAGCCTTGCCAACCAAGTGTTTGTTAAACACAAATTCTACGTCTTCATAAACAACATCAGAGACCTGGACATTGCAATTGCTTTTAGCACTTTAGTTAGAAGTCTGGTCGTTATGAATGACGTGTTATCGTTTGTTACCACACCTATTAGCCGATTTTTATCCTAAACAAACATTTGTACTGTATTTCTTAATGGCCCAGGCATTGACGTGCACAATAGCTGGATCTAGGAAATTTACAAACAAACTCATTCACACTCACAGCTCCACACTAACTTCAAAGATTTGTATCTTGGGTGCTGGAAACATTTACATATCAACCACAATCACACCCAGAGCCAAAAGCACAAAATATGTTCCCATAGGGAGAAAAATTGTGCTTCTGCCGGAAGTCGAACCCAGAAACCACGGCGTAGAAGGCATAGATGTCAAATTTAGCTGTGGGTGGACCGTCTATTACTCTGCATTTTTTTTTGTTTTTACATAACTCGTTACATGTCCTTATTGCATTGAATCAGTCAAGTGATAGTACACGAAAACCCTCACTAAACATCAGAATAGGCTAGATACCTGAAAAATTCTAATTCATCGTTCATTTATAAAAAAAATATGTAAAAATTTAGGGCTAGTATTTTTTCTTTTTTTGATTATACATAAAATTATGAAGACACGCGTTCTAATTCTGCGTCACGTCACGCCTCAGTACATTTTTTACTTAGGCGTGACGTCACGAGCGGGGGACTCGAACTTTGACATTATCTTTGCTAATTTCTATTGATTTGTTAAATAAAAAAATACTTGTCCAAAATTTTTTGATAATCTAACTGACGGACTGTTTAGTTTTTTTTTACCCAGGTATCATCTCTATTACACGTATAAGCCTATAGTAACACATACTCGCACGACCTTAGACGGCAGAGTCACAAAACAGACATTTTAAACGCTCACTTCACGATCTCTGGTTTTTAAATTATTTTCTGTTAACAAATCAACCCTATTTTTCTGATTACACATGCGCGCTAACTTTTTATAATTAAAATGCTTACGTTATAATACTTATGTATTAGGAAACAATTACTCAAAGTTATGTCATGATTATTTTTCTATTAAACATGACATGACTCTTATCCAATCGATTTATACGATTATGGATTTTATACGTTCTATTGCGTAAATTCAGTTCAGAACATATAGGTAGCGATGATAAGCAAGTCGAGTCCAAATTGAGTCTCGGTCACCGACGCGACGTAAGGTCTATCGGTATTCTACCGTTTACATTTTGGAGAGTGTGCGCAAGCATTACACTAGCTAGTTTCCCCATGCCCGTTTACCATTAACAACAAGACATTAAACGTTATCGAATTATAATTGACATACCTCCAGTTCGCTAGAAGGGTTTCGCGCCTACGTTTATCATCCGTACTGCGAAGCAGTGGAACTCATTGCCCTCGTTAGTTCCTCGAACGGTATCTGGGTGTATTTTAAGTCAAGACATACTTACATCTTCAGCCGCATGATCCAGATCCAGAGAGATCCAGACCGCTATCTGGCCATATACATAAAACATAAAAAAATAAGGTACAAACCTTAACATCAACATATTTGCAATAGTATTTTGATATCGTCATTAGTAAAAAAATTGTATTGTATATAATGTTTTCTTCAAGTTAGCTACTTAAACGTATTCTCTCACTGAGTATTTGAAGTACTTGTTTTATATTGCTTCTGATGAACCAAGTAAGTCTTGCATATACAAACTGCAGACAGACCCTCAGGCCTCAGTGCGTGGCGAGCGATTTGGTCGAATGCACACCGATGCCACGTCCGCCCGCATTCGATATAAAATCAACTCGACAAAAACAAAGTTATTTTTATTCACGTTTCAAGGCTAAGACCGCCATGTTGCATTCGCCGTGCTCGACAATGTTGATCCTGTAAACAAGGTCTTTTGCAGAGTGAGGCACTTGAGTTACCTACATACGTTTTTTTGAGACCATTCCACGTGCGTTTATTGTTAGTTTGGGTTGCTCAGTTTTTAAATTAACAACTATCTTGGTAGTTGTAGTCCTAAAATTTTTAACCGTTCTCTGGCTGACACTTTATAATTTAAGGGCGAATATTGCGTGTTCAAACGGCGATAAAATTTGAAAGGGTTTTTATGACACTGCTTAAAAACTGTTAAAAAAACTTAATGTAACGAATTAGGAATCAAACAAATTTATTTTATTAGACAAATAAATTTATTCCGCAAGTGTCAAGTAATTATCTCATTTAGTTCAGTAGCTAGTTTTAGATGAAAATTATGAACAAGATTTTTTTATGTACTAAGAAATGTATAAAGGTCATGTATGTGAAATAATTTTTTCGGTAGTGCTATATCTAGAATTTCGTCTCTCTCTCAAAGAACATTTTGTTGTTGATTTCGAATCTGACAAAAAAACTTCGTTGGAGACAGGATAATCTATGTTTGAACTGCAGTAATATGCTAACTAATGTAAACTGAATCCATAATTATCTTTTATCAAAATATGCCCTGTAGAATCACGGCTACATTTAACTGAATAAAATAAATACTTTGGCTTTTTTAAATATTAACAAGATATACTAACATAAAAAAGTGGCAATTTTCAATACTAATATTAAAATGTCTATCACACTAATATATTGTAAAGGCTTGTAAGTTAAGTTGATAAGTTTGTGACTGTTTGTTACTTCTTCATACTCAAACTGCTAGACCAATTTTGATGAAATTTGGCTTTGAGGTAGCTGAAACCCATAACACAAAGGCTACTTACTATCCTAGAATTTCCGCGGGTCCGGGACTTCGGCTAAAACTGCGGCGCGGAGCAAGTATATTACACATATTTTCACAAAAAATAATGATTTTATCACTTTCTATACAAATACACAAAAAATCCTCTTTCATTACATAACGACGATCGTACAATTTTTAAAATGTCCATCCATTAAAAGAAAATGGCTATGAAAATCAAACAAATTTTTGTTTAAATAGCAAGCAAAAAATCTCGTTTGGTAATTCCCAGACTAACAAAAGGCCTGAGACAAAAACAACATTCAAATAGACAAAGCTATGTACACATTAGCTATTTATGTTATTATTATTAATGGATATATTCAGCTACGTGTGATGGCCATACCCATAAGTGAACATATTATTATGGGTTATAAACTTATAAATGTTACTATATGAATTTGATGTAGTAGGGACAATCCGTCAAAGATCACGGTAGGGGATATGCATGAGATAGATAACTATATATAGAGCTTAAGCATTGTTTTTTAATCTATATAGCTATACAATAACATTGTTTCCTTATTTAAATATTTTTTAATTGATAAAAAGAGATAAAAATGCACGTGAAATTCAAAATAACGCACGCTTTTATTTTTTAATCAATTTATGCATTTTTGATTATTCAAATTTCCTTTAAGACAGCCATAATTGACGTCAGAAAGAACGTCAAAATGGCTACGTTCAAAATTGGGCAAACCTGCTCGCATTTTCAAATATTGATTTTATGTTATTGAAAACAGTTGATTAAAAGCATTAAAAAAAACCACAAAAATCTAACGATTGAAACAATTTTGTTTTTGAGAGTTATGTTGCTTTGACATTAGTGATTTTTCCGTATTGTCCATACTGTAGACTTTACTGCACAAAGGAGCGTGTGGCCTAGTGATTCTATTACGCAACCTTACTGGGCCATTCGGCTTTTTGTTGTTGAAGTAGCCCATTGTTGTTTCCAAGGTCACCCATTTAAGTCGGCTCCACTTCCGCCAAAGCAACTCACACATGACTTTTGGCAGTCATTTAATTAAATGCCTGGACTTGCATGTATAAATTTAAATAACTAATTACGCGTTGAAAGATTATATTCTTCAAATAGAAAACCTGTTAATGTATACTACTATTAATTATTCATTATTTACGATAGTTTAATTCGAGTTGTATAAATGGAACATAAATGTTATTTAGACTAAAATAACGCGTAAAAACTTAAATGGGAACTTGTTTTAAGTTGTGTGAGAATCATTCCTTCCCAATGCACGAATCAATCAGATCGGAACAAAAACTATATACTTCGGTTTGTAGGTAGATGATTGGATAACAGATATTACCTAGTTAAAAAAATATTACGAAACGTCGACTACATAATCATAGCCGGTTTTTATCTCGTAAATGTAAACACAATGTTGACACGCCCGAAGAGATACGAAAGCCGGTATCTAATTCGGCTGACCTTGGCAATGAAAACCGAGCTGTTTTTTACCCCACCTCATTTTATTAGTTTTTATGTTCGGCGCTATCGATCCGGCTGCAGATAAAAAACAGTCAAGTCTTAGACATTGCGGACGTGAGGGTTCCGTACTATTATTTAAAAAAAATGTAGAACTTATTTACTAGTAGAGCTAAATACCTATCGAATTTTTTGAAATGGCTGCAATATTATTTTCTTACGTATTTATGCCCATAACTACGCCATTAAAAAAAATGATTAAAAAATATATTTATTGAACCTGCTCAGAAAATATCCCAAGACGCTTCAGATGCGACCTAAACATACAAATTTTAACACAAAATATAAATTGGCCTAATAATTTTTGTGTAATGTTCATACAAACATTAAAAAAAAATAAAAAAAAATAACATATACTATAGTAGACTATTGACAAATTATATCCAAAAAAGTTCAATTTTTACATTGATACCTCGTTTCAAACTTAGATTTTAGACAAAATCTAGCTCTAATATTGTATATAACTCACAATTTTTCCATTACAGTATGAATTTTAAATTTACAGCAAACCTATGATGTAATTATACGCCTTAGAATATATTATTTATTAATTTTAACATATTACATGCTGTGTCTAAAAAATGGGCCTTTAAAAGCGTTCTTAGATACATTATGAGGGTACCCTAAAAATAAAAATAAACGAACGTGTTCTGTTGCAAATTGTTTCTCGTGGCTGAACGCGTGACATACATTCAAATTGTCATTCGACTGTGTTATCTACAGTTTGTGCATTCCATTAACAACATTTGCATCAATGACATACGAAGTGCCCGGATCCTACTTTGCACGAGGACTGGAGTACTGTAGTCCCTAGATTAGCGGCGTATGTCTAGACTTTTTTTACCTGTAGATGAGTTGTGCGCCCACCTGCTTAGAAGGCGAACGCCACCCTACTAAGCCAACGGGCAGTTGTATGAGCGTAGGTATGGAGATAGGCGGTTCCAAATTTAGGTCAAATCGGTTTAATAGTTTCGGCGTGATTGAGTAACAAACATTCAAACTTTCGCATTTATTTAGAAGTTGCATTGGATTGAAAAGTTGGATGAATGGGATTGGATAAATACCTAATAGTATTTTCGTTTTGTTCACAGAGCCGGCGCTGGGGCCAATGGGATCTTCTCCAGAAGGGTGGATTTCTCCACCTTCAATCTTCTGCCAAGACACAAGGTCAACTCTTATCACATCAAGGTATGTTCTATATTTAAAAAACTTCGAATTATGTTACAACGGATGCCTTAGAATGATTGAATTCGTGAGTCATCTCAATAAAAACATGAATTAAATAACCGTTAAGTAAGTAGGTATTACCTACACCTGAATTGAATTGTATATTAATGCATAATATTATTTATTCATTGATCATATATTGATTCTTAAGGTTAAATGTCGTAATTGGAATGTTAAATGCGAACTTTATCGATTCAAAATACAATTTTAAATAAATGCTGCATTTTATAGAGAAGTGATGTTCTAAAATTTTTTTTATTTATCTTACTCGTTGGTGGCAACCGAACGAAATTGTGACTTGAAAAAATCTCCTAAAATTATATTTCGTCAGGATTAAAATGCTCTTATCATTTTTGTTGCAAATAAATGCATTATCTCTTATTCTATATTAACTATATTTCTGTTCACTTTGTACCATAGGTAACTACTAGTTCGCCCGAACTGAGACCTCGCGCCTACGATTTACTTAATAAAGAAAAACTTATGAGGTTAATTGCTTACAACTTTTCTTAGTATTTAATGTTTGATTCTTATATTTGTCTTTCAATTACTGATAATATACGTAATTTTCAGCTTTAAATGTACACTGTTATGGTACTAACCGGCTGTTAATCGCGTTATTCTAGTGTCGAAATAATCCGACCAGTTTCGAGCGTATACGACGCTCTTCATCTGGGAGTCAAGCCGGTTAGTACCATAACAATGAATAACAATCGCGATAGTTTTCATAATTAAATGTACACATTTAATGGTGAAATTTACGTATAATATCAGTTGTCCTTAATTGAAATAAGTATACAGCCTTTTAAGACAGATCACGGGACAAAATAGGTCTAAAAACAGTGACTTTGGTGTGCTGCCAATTAATTTAACTGATAGATCATTAGAAACGCTTTCGTACTCTACTTGCAAAACTCTTTTTAACTGGGCAGAAAGTAAATTGCCCTTCATTTACGTGTGACATGAGACCCCCGTTTATAGTTTTATTGATATCAATTTAATTGCCTTTTTTGGCTCTGGCCACTACTTACCATATTTTCTGAGGATTTTTAGACGTGTAGTTTAGAAGCTTATTTCCTCTGACGGACTGATGGACGGACTAAAAAGTTCGTCGGTTTCACTTAGTCAAAAAAGTGTACAAGGGTCTTAATTCCTAAAAGCTGCAATTTCGTACATTGTGACGTGTAGACGCAGACACCCCGTCTGCCCTCACGGTAGCCGGTAGGTGCGGGACGTAATAAAATATTTTTACTGCTAAAAAGACAGAGGTGAAAGTTTGCTTTTGTTGTGGGGACTATAAAAACACCGGCTGACACTTTTCGCGATAAAACCTTGTCACGGTTGGCGCCGGAGGGAGGTTCCCAAACGTAACTTTTCCGTAATTTAATCGCGCGGCTTGCTTTATGTAGACAGCTCTGATAAAGTTACCTCTGTGGTTTTTTTTGGTCGAAGGTTTTAAATTAGATTGTCTGGGAATGCGGTCTATGGACGCTCAAGTTATGTGATGCTTTATTTTTTTTCAATTACTAGGTGTTAAACTTGTGGAAGTTAAAATTCTTTATGAACATTTATTACAAAAAGTGCTTGGATAAACAAACTGATAAAGACTGAATGTTTACTAAACGAAAAACCGGCTGCATTCGTCACTATCTTCGATATCGATAACCTTCGATGTATTTGCTTACGAGATTATCATTAAGGCATCCAAACAATTTGTCACACTTGAACCTTTAGTTAAAGCTACAAAAAATACTCAATCTACTTTAAAAACATTTCTAGGGATATATTTGGTAATCCTGGTACGTTTCAGCGCTCACCTTGCGGCTTTGCTCTACCAAGTAATAATGTTATTACTTAATTTAGTCGAGTAATCTTCAAGCAACAAGTTAACATTTAGCCGCTAAATAGATCCGATCACGGAATGTACACAATACCGAAAAAAAAAGAATATACTCTAACCGAGGTACAGACAGACTGTCAAACTTTTGTTCTAACCACAGACTGTTTTCTTACCAAACATCAAGCTATGCACCGAAATAATTAACAAACAAATAATATCACTACAAGATCTAGTAGCAATCAAATAATATAGTACGATTATTTGTTATTGTAGACATGTGAAAAGTCGTACGTATATCAGAAAAATATAAAACCCATTTTTTTGTTCCCGACAGGCAAGCATTTGACCACAAACTCACCTACATGTGAAATATAACACAATACTACAATGTTTCTTTATGACAAGCCCAAAAATAAAACACATTCCGAGTTATTCTAAAATGACGTACGACATCATAAAAACATTAATGAGTTGATATGACTATTAAGATCCAAGGCCAAAACCTGATTACGTCCGATATTTAGATAACATAATAATCTATACCTACTGTTATAAGAAGCTAACAGCCGGGATCCCAGTTCGAGCTGGGTGATAGATTTTTCGTCTTGAAGGTTAAATTGTATTTCGGCACAGGATAGCAAGATTAGCAAGCCAAGCAAGCGAGAGTAAATACCTTATCATCGTAGATTTCATCACGATGCCTATGAAATCTACGGTGCAGGCTCTTACGGAAGGCGTGCGGGGACGCGGGCGCGGTCGCTTTCTTAACAGCGATCCGTTTCAATCAAATGCATCCTGTATTGCGAGCCTTAAGAAATAGCTATCACCGCTTTATGAAAAATCGTTAGTATCTTAACTTTTCACTTCTTGACTATGCCTACAAGGTATGTTACAATATGTCAACTAGTGTAGGGCTTTGAGTGTGAACGCACCCAAGTATATGCATGCTGTTATGTAGGACTTTTATTCAAGCCTAATTAAAAGGCAGCTTATAAAAACTGTTATTGAAACAGATATCAACAAACAAGTTTTTTGCGATAAAAATAAACAGTGTGTCTTTATTCAAAAAAATATCTGAAACATAACATATTTATTGAAGCACCTACACAGATACATATTTTGTACTTGTGAATTAATTCTGTGTATTTGTAGATACCTACTATCTAGCTTGAACTGCTTGTATGATTAGTTGGGTGCGCGTTCGCCTTCTAAGAATCGGGTTCGATTCCCAGCAGGAACACAAGTTTTGTTCTCCAAGAAAATTTGTGTTTCTGGTTCTGGTTGTGATTGTTTGTGATGTCATAGTTTCCGGCAACCACGACACTAATCATCGAACTTAGTGTGGTGCTGTGAGTGTGAAAGCGTTTATGTTTATCAACGTCATGGAACATAAATTTAATAAAAACTAAAATAAAGAAACGGCATGCAAGTCTATTACAGTTAAAGTATTATGTCTGAAAGCCAGACTAATTTCGAAGTAGCGATTCGCTTCCACTGAAGATGCTATCATTATAAACTTCTATCAATCCATTAGGAATCACGCGAGCCCATTTTATAATCGTCTGCGATCTAATAGTTTGTCTGCAATGTTTTAAAAGTAGAACTTAAATTGATTGGTACTAAAACGCCTGAATTCTTCAAACGTTAAATGTACGGCCCAAATACCTATAATTTCTAAAACAAAACTCAAAATTACTTACGTATAGGTAGGTAGCTATATACTCAACTAGTGAGTTGGAATTTGACTTGAACAACCTATCAAAAGCCGAGCATTCTAACCATACAGATACTATCCTCTTCAAAGTATTGTGCCAATTCAGAGAAATGTTAAAATTAAAGCTAATAAGTTTTTTAGAGGCGATGCAATGGCGCGATGAACGTATGCTTTTTTCGAAGTATAAAGTTCAAAAAGCATATATAGAGTAGTTTTAACCTACTGCTTTAAAAACGAACTAGAAGGCAAGGCAAGAAAGGAAATCGTTGGAGCCGTTTCCGAGATTCAGATATATATATAATCTGACTAGCTGCGCCCCGCGGTTTCACCCGCGTTGATAATGATGAAAAGTGATGATGATGAAAAATAGATGTTGGCCGATTCTCATAGATACCGGATAAGCACAAAAAATTTCATCAAAATCGGTCAAGCCGTTTCGGAGGAGTATAGCAACGAAAACTGTGACACGAGAATTTTATATATTAGATATACAAGAATTGCTCGTTTAAAGGTATCAAATTACGCTGCAATCTTTTTCACTCTCACACGTGACGATCTATCCATCTCGCTCATCCCATTCACAATGACAAGATGAGTCGCCCAAGATGAAACAAATTACCAATTTTTCTATTTCAATAAAAAATACAGAACTTACGCAGAAATTGAACATTTTTCAAGGCTCTCACAGTGCTTGTATAGTTTGGGCAGTGTCAACACAGGAACGCATTTTATCACATTTTTTTTGTAATAAATAACACACGATTAGCGGCGACTGGTAGCGATAACGGCAATTACCTTGAACGATCCTCGATTATAATATTATCACTTGCCATCAGGTAAGACAGTGGTCAAACGCTAGGCATTAAGAGAAAAAAAAATACGTTGTAGCAAAATACGTACTAGCATTTTGGTCACTCCTCTAAGTTCAATTCCAGAGACATACTTTCATATTTTTATTTAACATATTAAATTACGTATTATATAGTTAGTGGTTGATTTTAATGCATTCCCAATTGAAATTTGATTTCATCGCGATGTTTATAAGTAATCTAAGCTACTGTGTAGAAATCTGTTCAGTGGAATTTCCAATGTTTTCTTACCACTTTTTTGCTTAAAATGTTATCCTAGTCGTTTAGGGTATTATAACAAGGAACATTCTCTCTTCAGACATGTGACTAGAAGAGAACTAGTATTTTCAAATATAGGAATGTTTTTTCAAGATCTGTGACTGGTTGAAACTAAAACGAAAATTCCTCAGATTAGACTGTAGGCCTCTTAGGTGCTACATTTTTTACTGCAGGCGTTGACGGAAAATTTGTGTGTTGATTTTGCTTGCAAGATTGTGGTTGACAAGGATTATTTTGCAATCGCCTGTCATAATGTGTTTGTTATGCAAGTCTGGTATCTAATCTCAACAGGCCTTGAGCCCGTTGTGTGTCAACAGGCGGTCATTACCCTAGCCGCGGCGATGATTCTATTTTTATCCGCTAGTTGTTTACTGCATACTGCACTCGAATAGGCTGGCACTTATTGCGACGAATTGACGATTGAATAATTGTTTTATATTGCAGGCCTGAGTGTTTGTCAATTGTTTTGGATTCCTATTGATCAATAGAGACTGTTCTTAATTTAGCATCATCTAATACCTTTGGTTTGCTACTTGGCCTTTGATTCTTTTACGTTTTTTTTATACGTTATTGGCCGAGCGAAGCTAGATCTCTAAGTTATCAATAAATACATACGTACCTACAACAATATCGTTTGCATTGTTCCTATATTTACATTGTTACTTTATATAATTCTATCATTGTTTCCTCATTATTTCCAAGTAATCAACTGTAATTAGCCAAACAAACGTAATTTGTTCAAGGTATCGCTGCACTGGACACAATTACATTATCCACGGTGCTCGGTTCATTAGCCCGATGGTTTATCCTGTCGGGTTACGTGAATTTATTAACACAAAGCTAATATAGCTGTGATAAGTGACGTTTAAACCGCAACAAAGATAGTATTGCCGCAGATAGCGTTGCAAGAGTCATTTGAATAGCTTATCGTGCGATTTTGACAGCGCAGTGTAACCGAACGTCAAACTTGTGCACGCTAGACAATTTAAAACGGTTTCAAACATTCTACTTAGTTATCTTTCGCGTAAATAACTCCGCTATTGTCTTGTAGAGTCGTGGCATCGTTTCTGTTGCGTGACAGGAGTCAGTTAGACGTCAAGGGAAATTCATAATTCTGCACCCCTGTTCTGGCAATCCAATACAGTTTATGTTGCCCTTTGTAGTACTGTGAAATGTCATGTTATTTTAACATGATTTTGTTACAAAACGTGACACTCACGAAGTTTGCCATATAATTCATGTCAAATTGGGTTAAGCCATTAAATTACTTTATTATATGTTGATCAACTTGAATCGGAATAAAAACAGTCGCTTTGCCCACACACTCCTAAATTCGTTTAGTATGGACAAAAATCCGTCCATAAAATTCAATTGCCGCAGTGTGTTTCTGTCGCAAAAGTGAACTGGCTGGCATAAAATTGTTTAAAACTCGATTCAAAGCTTCGCATAGGTTTTTAATACTTTAAAGAAACTGGTCAGTCCGCTGGTTATCTTCGTGTGGTTATCTTCGCGTGGTTTCTAATCCGCGACTGTAGGTGAAACGTGATTCCAAGTGAAACTGTATCGCTCCATATCACTACACTATAGTCGTAAACATGATTGATAAGAGGTGCAACCGAGGCACGATTTCGCAGCATCGTTAAAGCGACCACTCCTTCTATTTATGGTGTCCTGGTGTCTGCCAGCATATTGATTACGGCGACCGGTTCTTGGAAGTAAGGCTGAGATTGCACTACAGCGATGCAATACGTCGTACATGGTGATACGATTCGCTTGCATGTCTGTGAACAAATCTTCACCTATTTATGAGCCCATTACTAATTAATGTGGAACTAATAGTTGGAAACAAATCCAGCGTGAACAACAGGAACGCCCGATGAAAGTAGATAAACTTGAGGTGCACTTCAACTTCTACCAACTAGGGATATTGACATTGCCACTTTATAGACCCGTTATAAATTACCCAAAAGCGAGCCTTTTATAACCATTTGTGCCAGTTGACTCGCGATTGAAAAAATCCGACCAATTTATTATTAAAAACAAGCACATATCACCAAATCGAGTAGCAGCGCTTCATAAACTGGAGTCCTAACCTGACATTAAAGCTTATGAATATATTCTCGTCAGTAATCTTCATGTACTGATGTTATCGCCACATCATCAAACATTAAACTAACGAGCTCAACTACTTCATACGTGCTAGGGAATTAATTTGTCTGCGGATTTTAGAACTAGTCAGCTTCAGATGTTGAATATGATTGAACAAGACCTGGTTCTTGGGGCAGATCTTAATTAACCAAGCCCTTGGATAATTTAAGCCGATTGAGAGATGAGACGAAACGTGCTTGATGGATCAGGAAGATGCGGACGTCTCTAAATAGAAATGCAATTAGTTGACGAACAGCGGTTATGCAAGTAGCGACAAGTTTGATTGAAGTTGCTAATAATAATACAATAATAGAAAAAAAACATAAAGTGATACATACTTGGCTCAGCAAATTGGACTATGACGATGTAGAAAGAATACTAAGTAACGTGTAAGTAGTATTAACATACAGTCACGCAAATGTACACATCATCCACATTAAAACACACACCCACACACACAAACACACGCACAATTGAGCCACAAATGGGAGAAGACACTGGTCCTTGAAAGACAGTCAACCTCATCAGGGGCCACTGGCTTCATAAACATAACTTGTAAGAATCTTGTGTCAATAAAAAAATATATATTATATTATTATTCATACCAAACTCGGGAACATGTATTTAAAAACAGCAGGGAAAATGTATGTAGATTGGGTAAGGCTAACTTAATCTGAACTCGATCTATTTTGATGAGTCTAAAATTGACAAACCAGTTGAGATGACGACGGGACATTTGCGTTTTATGACGCGATTACTTTGTCAATTTAAGACTAAACAATGCGGGAGGAGCACAAACTCGAAGGAAGATGAGGCCGTGGTCGGTCATGTAACCGATCCTCGAAACGCAACCCGACACTTGCCTCAAGGCTTCCCATATGGATTAACCCGGCCCTTACAAATCGCCTTAGCGCGAGCTGTTTGCTTCTTATCGGATTTCGATGCGAGATCAAAGTTAATTCGACATTGCAATACAAAATAGAATAAGCGAGATAATAAAGCGAAAAACTAAGTAGAAAACATGTTGGTCTAAGAAATAGGTAGTACGATTAGATCGTAACAAATGTCGTTTATGAAAGTACAAATACATGTATGAGAACAGCAGGAACGTATATTCATAATAAGCTCTCAACATATCATAAAACAACTTGTTTAAAGAAGCCATTACTTAGATCTAAGTCTCGTTACGTCCTCTGGAAAATAAGGCAAGACGTTAACAATCAGACGGGCCTAGTAGAGTTATGCTGATGTACCATCGCTTCATCATGAGCTGATACGGTAGGAAATGCATCTCGATTTTCTCAACGGACCGTAAATGGCAAGAAATGAGAAAGTAGCCGGTTAATAGATACAATAGGGCTGGATAGGTCTCGCCGTGCGGCTTTCCTGCGCGGCAAAAACTAGTAGAATGATAGCACTGGCAAGTTAATAGTTCAGATATTGACCGTTTTGTAAGTGTGTGGTCGTAATTACTCCATTACTCAGCTGAAATAATTGAGCTCGGATTGAAATCAAATTGCGAAGAATTCGAAGTAAAGGCTTAAGATGTGGTGTAAGACACTGTTGGATATTTCTTCGTCCAGCTTTCGACACTCGAAGTACTAGCCAGTAAAGTCTTTAAAAGGTAAGCAACCGTGCGAACTTTATCCAGCAAACTTGCGAGACGGTTTCGTGTACCGATCAACTTGTTTTTTTCTTAAATCGCAACTTGGGTACTTGCTGGACACTATTGCCGTACAAGGTGCGAGTTCGGAGCAGGTTTTTGTAGTTTAGGTACTTGTCGAATTCAATCTTGATAAATACGCCGCTCATTTTGTGCACATTTAGTTTGGTAGAATGTTTCGCAGTAGCTCTCGTAATTTAGCGTCGATGTTGAAACGTTTATGCGTTGAGAACTATAATAAAACTTTCCTCGATGTTTTAATACGAATTTATTTTTGGTTAAATTTATTTTGGTTGAAATTTATCTTATTTATATATGAAGAATGCTGTCAGATTACTCGTCAAACTAAGGGCTCTCAAATTCTCGTTGGAATGACCGCGGAATGTTCGGTTATAAGAACAAATTTTTTTTGCTATATAAGCAAGCAATCGTCGTTTTGTCAACCGTCATACTTATATGGTTGATGATGACATACGTCCGGTTTGCTAGAAGCGTTTCGCTTCTATATTTATCATCCTTACAACGAGAGAGTGAAACTCATTGCCTGCGTCTTTGTTTCCCGATCGGAACAATATATATAATAGAGTAGGAGAATAGGTATCTTCTAGGCTAGCATGTTACAGCTTCACTTTCCATCAGGTGAGACAGTAGTCAAATGCTTGACTATCTAGCATAAAAAAATATCTTCTGAAAGTCACAAATTACAAATTCCACGGCTGTTAATATCGTTTCACTAACTGTATACCTATTGGTTTTATATGCAGAGTCAGGATCGATTCAGCCTGGAATGTCACTTAGCTCCAATTGCTGCACGTCCGCTCCAGGAACATTCACGTCCGCCATTTATTCGGCCTAAAGCAAATGCTATGAGAATGAAGTAATGTAATGTAACACAAGACTGGATTGAAAGTGAAAAAAATGGCGTTGATGATTTTGTATAATTTTCCAAAACTTGTAATTCTTTGAGTTCAAAGCATACGCAAATCATACAAAGTCGAAAAACGTGATTTTTGCCTTCGCACCAAAACACCAATAAATCTTCTAGTAAAATTTCTACCACTTTACTAGGGCATGACTTGACTATGACTGGACCTTCAATCTTTTACTTGACATTGACTTGTGACTAGAACTTTTAATATGAAATACACTTTAATATATAATCACTTGACACTGGCCAAATGCACAAGATTGCGAAGCCAAAATTAAAAGAAAAAAAACTCAAGCCTGCAGTTATTTGAGGAGTTAATTATGTAAGTAGGAACGGGCAGAACAGAAGCGGTGTGTGATTTTACACTATAAAAAACCAGCACTTGAACATCAATAGAGAATATGCATTAAAAATGTTTGCCTTAATCGATTGTTTACGTTAATAAATTGCCAAAAATAAAATGTCATTTATAAAAACATAATAATATTTATTATCAAAAGAAATATTTGAAAATGCTACGTTGCCGAAAATAAAATGTCATTCTAAAAACATCATATTTCATATCAAAGTAAATATTTGAGCAGGTTAGAGCAATTTTAAATGCGGCTGTTTTGACGTTATTTCTTGTGACGTTTGCGATCCAATCATGGCTGCTGTAAGGGAAAGATGACTAATCAATTATCTGGAAACTGACGTCACGGATCAGACTAGTCAATAGAGTGCAGTTAGGTATTTTTAAATCCCATGCATGAAAATCACTTTTTAAAATTATAAAATTTCAAAAACAAAATGTCTATAGTCCACCATATAGTATAAAACGATTTATGCCACATTCGTCCCGAAACTAAGCTAAAACTATATACAACCAAGACCTTAGTTACCTACAAGACACCGAACTTATAGGTAACTCAAGTGCTCAAGCCCACTACCAGCGTAGCGTTTCCATCATGCTTTGAATTGCAATATGTTAAGCCAAATAAGTATCAGTATTTTGATTAAAAATAATTATAGTAATAAAATAATGTTACAGATGTAATTCTAAAGCTATATTTATATACAAAAAAAAATATTTTACCTATTTATTTAAATGTCTCGCATATTCTGCCATTTGCCCTAGTAGTGCGGCAATGCGGTAAGCATAGAAATAATCCTATTAATATTATAAATCCGAAATTGTGTCTATAAGTGTTTAAGTATGTTTGTTCCCTCTTCACATACATAGATTATACCTAGGATTAACACATAAGCTACTTTTTAACTTGATAATAGCGGGCGAAGCCGCGGGGCACAGCTAGTACCATATCAATAACTCAGTGATTTCCATTTGCGGTAGATTACATAATTGACCTACGGAATATCAACGGTATTTTTACTATTAAATGTACATGCACTAATTATCATTACAATGTAAGCGTGGTGGAAAGCTAGCGTCGGTGCATAATGCGGCTGGTAGTGCGTAGGATTGCCAGTAATGCCGGTCTCGCCTACGCCCTGCGATCATGCGGCGCGACATTTTCGCAGTCTTGGCTAGCTGGATTTCATAGTTCTATTCACATCATGTGCCAGAGGTAGATAACCTACGTGTGAATGAATCTAGGATAAAGAGCTCATATTTATTCTGGGCAACGTGCTGAGTATTAGTGAGTACAACGTAATCAAGAATAACATTAGGTAACTGCGAGTGCATAACAAGTCAGTATACAAATAATTGAAACGCAAGCAAAGCTTAAAAAAATCGACTTCATCGCTTATAATTCGGTTTTGGGCTAGACCGATTTCGATAAAAAATATATGGGAACACCTCTGAAGTATACTCAACCAAACAAAAAAAATCATTTAAATCATTTCGAAATTGGCGGAGATATCGCGTAACATACGTACAAAAAAAAACAGTCTAATTGAGAACCTCCTTTTTTGATGTTGGTTGAAAAATAGAAAAAACCCGACTTTTCAAGTGAAACTTCTTATGGAAGGGCATTGAAATTCTGATCCGCAACCTTTTTGTGTGACGAAAAGTGGTGAGGGTAAACCACTAATGAAAATTATGCTTTTAATGAGACTCGAACGTGGTACCCGCGGTGTTAGTAGTCTAGGCCAAAGGTAGTACTGCCCCAAAGAAGCACTGAAAATAATGCCGTTATATTTGAGTTAACAATTTGCAATTAATCTTCAGTAAAACAATGTATTTTCGACAAATTGAGGCCAAGATACGAGTACCTTCATTCAGTAAACAACATCTATGATGCAATAAAATACATATTGAATGTGTATTCAATTTAAATTTATCTCAGATACTAAGTAATGGCGTGTTGAATTAAAGACTAGGCTCTATATTTAAGAAATACCATCCACCATACAGATGAAGCCTATTCGGAACCTACAACCTCGTAGGTTCCGTATTCATTAAGTATTTTTGGCAAACTAAATTATTAAAATAAAGTCGTGTTTTCTACAACATATTCTTATATTTTTAACCGAATTAAAAAAAAATAAGTAGGTTCTCAATTCGACTGTATGTTTTTTATATTTATTTGGTAAATTTCGGACACCATACTGGCGAGTCGGTATTTTGAAGCTTTGCTTGCGTTTAATTTATTTATTTGATATAGTCAAACATTTGACCAAAATCTCACTAAAAGTAAGGGACGATGCGGTCGACGATGGAGCATGTTTGCCTTGAAGATAGTTTAACCTGTTCACTTACACTGTTTATAAAAAAAATCCCAAAAATGTCAACGAATTTACTTATTTGTCTACTAGTGGTATAGGCGAAGATTTAATTATCTTCTGTCAATCTATATTCCACAAATAAATCAAGTAATTAAGATTGTGAATTTCCAAGTAAATTCGATATTTGTTATTAGGATTTATGAGAATATTATTAAGATTATATAATAATTTATTAGCCTATTAACCTTACCATTCTGCTCCGCAAAGGGCTCCATTGCGTAATTTTCCACTGCCCTCTTACATATCCAATAATCAAATTGAATTTCAAATATTAAATTATTTCAGTGAAACTACAAAGTAGTAGTTGTTTACTAGAATAGAAGTAGAACGGTCGTTGAACTCGACTCAAGTATTATTATCTCGATAACTACTGCAATAATGTTTGGAAAACATGGCTTGATTTCAGTGGGTAATAGCTGTTTAAATGGCGAATTAATATTCATTGGAATTGAGATTTATTGAGTTTACCAGGTGTGATAGGTAAGTTCACCTCTTGGACTTTCTGGAATTCTGGTAACGAGAGAGTAATTCTTTTAAAAAAAATTCGCATGACAAGCGAATCACTCTAATATTATAAATGCGAAAGTGCGTGTGTACCGATTGATTGCTTTGTCTTCACGCTGTAACGCTTAACGGATTTTGATGAAATTTTGAACGTACATAGATTATAGGATAAACACTTAGGTTACTATAGAACTTTATTAACGCGAGCGAAGCCGCGGGGCTCTTTTCAACCGACTTTATAAAAGGAGGTCCTGAATTCGACTGTATGCTTTTTTGTTTTTTGTATGTATGTTACGCGATATCTCCGCCAATTATGAATTAATTTTGATTATTTATTTTTTGTTTGGTAGTATACTTCAGAGGTGGTCCCATATAAATTTTATCGAAATCGATCAAGCCAAAACCGAAATATAAGCGATGAAGTCGTTTTTTTAAAGCTTTGCTTCCGTTTTAATTATTTTAATTTCATTGTTCAATCAATCGTCTTGTAGAAGAAAATTGAAAAAAAAACTTATTAGTTGTACACTAAAGAAAAAGGGAAGTTGCAGGGGTAATCTTAAAGGGCGGCATTATAGCCAAGAATCGTAATTCTTGACCAGTTTTTTAATATCTCAACAATATTTGACAACCCTATCTATATATATGTGTGTGTACGTCGTGAGTTGTTTTCTTTCGTGTGCAGTAACCAATGAAATCACCCATGAAAAATTGCGTAACGAGATGGAACAGATCGTGAACAAAGGAACATAACCTTGTTTAAAAATATTACCAATCTTTGTTACTTTCTCGAAGATGGAGAACACTCTAATTAGCTTTTGTATTTGAACTCATGAATATGAATAAAATTTTGCGAATCTGGCGAGTCCTTAACTTTTATGAGTGCCTCTTTGGGGCCTATGTGATAAACGATTTTTGAATGTTTGTCCCTAACTGAAATCTCGTAACTTTATTTTGCCGATTATAAAAACAAATTGAGGTTAATTGCTAGTACTTATTTACTAGTAATTGTTTGATTGTTGTGTTTGTTGTTTAATTAGAGGCTACAACGGATATTCTTAGCAACTAAAATATGTAACCATTTTTGAGATAGATAGTGTCCCGGGGACAAAAAAGGTTTAAAATCGGTGACGATGTCCTACCAAATTGTTATTTGCTAACATAGATAAAAAACCGTTTCATGTAAAATTATTATCAACAATACTCAGGCAGAAAAAATAATTTAGGAAGTTTATGTCTACGAAGATAGTATCAGCTTGATTGAATATTGCTCATTTGGATATTATTCCTCCTTTACCGGCATAAATTAAATGGTTGTGTTATATTCATATAGTTTACTTTGTTCTATTTAAAAAAAAACTAAGATTGCAAGACCGATTCTGTATACTCAGTTGTGTAGTTGATTTTTTTTTGGATAAATCTATTTTATATTTAATGTTTGTGTGTGTCTGAATGTTTGTTACCACGTTTCTCCGTAACGAATAAACCGATTTTGATGAAATTCTGAATGTAGATAGTTTAGGTTCCGGAATAACACAAGGGCTACTTTTTAACTTAATTAACGGGTACGGATAGTATTTAATAAAAACAGAGTAATTGCCATGATGATTAAATCACACTCACATTATAAATGTGTTAAAAAACAATTGTGTAATGCCTATTCTTTATTGAGGTTCATAATTCTTGTTTCTGCCAAATATCTACGTAGTTATTACAAGTAAAGGCATTCTTCTGAAATAGACGCAAGTACTACGCTACGGACGTACACTATTCCTACCTCAATATATTACGCCTTAGTCTTATCACATGCCTATTCCAATCCACAGCGTCGAGACATGCCAACTAGAATAATAAAATTCTAAACCCACCGTCATTCTGAGATTGTTTACTGGCCTCAATGAGTAATGCTTCTAGAAGCATTTGAACCTGCATATATAAGATTATACTATGTCTATTTATCTGCGACAAGTACTAGTAAAGTGGCAGCCCTGAGCAGAGGTAACCCTGACGTCGGGCGTAGGGTCGACGCTCGCGCGTAACCTACTTACGAGCGATGCAGCGAACAGCGGCGCGAGCGCAGCGCTTGCAAATCTAGCGGTATAGGGTTGGCAATACAACCGGTATATTTATCATTTATTTTTTTCTAACTATCGGCCAATTGCCTATATTTCCTAAAACTATACATCTAGTGAACATCATCTACAGCAAAAGAACTAAGTTACCTACAAGCCAATGAGCTAATAGGTAACTTAAGTACTCAAGCCTACTACGAGTGGGTCCTATTATTCTGGCGGTATGGTTTATTGAAAATATACTAATTTTTCTTTATAATATTTTTTTAATACCTTATTACTGTGATTGTTATAAATAACTTATGTGGCTCATTTAGTCTTAGTATTTCAATTAACTGCAATTAGATAATCAATTAACATTTAAATTTACATATTTGTCGCTAAGTCTGCAAAATTCTATATTCATTATATTATAAAAGACATCATCGCCTATGCTATTATTCCTGGCAGCCCTTAGACATGGATTTGTACCTACTATGGATGCTCCGTTTAATAGATAAGCCAATAGTACTTTAACATTGTATCGATAAGAATTTAATAGTTAAAGTGAATTTATCGTGCATTACATACCTACTTATGGATAGATTGGAATCTAGAACTAGTTTGCTACTTTAAAATCTCTCTTTTTATCAATAGCAAACAAAAAACCGAAGACCCATGATATATTTTAACTGTACATAGATTTTCTATGTTTTTTTTTTTCTTTCAATAGAGATTTTTATACATCGTTTTTTTTTTAAGTGAAAACTTCTTTAGCGTCGTTTTGCACTTTTTTGGGATGGGTAAAACATTTTAAACTCGCGTCAGGACACATGACCTGATTGAAAATTCGTAAGATGGAAAATTTGTAAGACGAAAGGAGAGTAGACCGCCGGCGTGGCATAGGAGAGGAAGTAATATCCCCCTCTCTTTCTACCGCATTTCTATGGTGACGATGGTGTTGTTATTTCTACTTGTAAAATTCGTGTATATAAAGTGTTTAAATTATGAAAATTGAAATTAATGTATTTAACTTCATAAATGATAGTACTTTTATACTGATAAATAAAGCAATTCATGCGAAATTATTCCCTAATCATTCCAAAATATTCAAAAATGCACGACGTTAATGTTCAAGTTTTCACCTGCCGGCACTCCCGAAGTGCAACCCGTTGTTTTTTTCTCATAAGTACCTACTTATCGATAATTCTATAAATATTATATTCGATAATCATCCCTAACCGTGACTTCAAGCAGTCATATTCTGTAATTTGATTTGCTACGCGTCGCACTGCATTACCTGTTGGCATAGGTTCAAATGCCTTTGTTTATTTACTGATTAAAATAAATGAATTTATAATTTATTAGTTCCAAACGCTGATTGTTCGACTAAGCATTGTTATTTAAGTTTGTTATTGTTTTGAAGTCGGGGTTATGAAATGTAAATTGACGACCCAGTTGGCGCAGTGGACAGGTGTCCGCCCTCTGCGCCGTGGGTCCTGGGTTCGATTTCCGGTACGAGCACAAATTCCTTCTCATGGGATATTTGTGCTTCTGGTTCTGGGTGTAATATGTGTGTGATGTGAATGTTTGCGATACAAGTCTTTGAACTTAGTGTGCGGCTGTGAGTGTGAATGCGTTTGTTTGTTAGTTTGTTGTAAATATGAAAATATGTTTTGTCTAATTTATGTAATTATTTATTATGTTGAGTGAATATTAACCGATAATGAACGAGTCATATTAGTTGATACGTATAAATAAAATAACAAATCTGTTTTTTGAACTGCCCGTGCCCGTTGGGTGCGTGTTTACCTTCTAAGCAGGGGTATCGGGTTCGATTCACAAGTTCGAAGTACAAGTTTTCTCCCCAAGGAAAAAAATTTGTTTCTGGTTCTGGTTGTGATGTGAATGTTTCTGCCATCCATGATACAGGTCATCGGACTTAGTGTGGGGCTGTGCGTGTGAATGCGTTTTTTTTAATGTATGTTTACTCTTAACTCTCATTACTGTAATTAGTCCATTTCTGAGGCTCATGTGAATTTTAGTTTTTTTTTGTATTCTAACATGATTACGGAATACTGCAGACTTACAGCATTAAGAATTGAATTCAGAATATTACGCGATGTATAAAAAATATTTTGGTACTAATAGTTATATTTAACGGAGAAGTTACGTACCTACTTCGATTTCATCATACTCTCACATGTAAAAATAACCCGTATTTTCGCAATGCTAGAGTTCATCGACCCTGAAACCCTTTTACTTATGTAAACTAAAAACAGCAGGCCTTATTTACAAAATCGTTAAATCTTACGCAACTCGTAATGGTATTGGTATTTTTCTCGAAGTTTCCTTATAAAGATTAATTTATGTGACTTAACTACACACTTCGTACCTTAGCTAAGTCGTAGAATATTAAATAATAATACCTATCTATCTAATAACTCCAACGTCTGATGTAATTATAACTGTTATTAAAATAAATTTAACGATCACGACATAAACAGCCATAATTCGAATTTCGAACAGTATACATATTAAAAAAATAGAAGTAAGCTAATTTAAACATCGAGATACGACAGAGAAATAGCTACTAATGATAAATGCGAAAGTAAAGTACTCAATCATTTATTGCAATTATGTTTACAAAAATATACTTAAAATAAACACATGACCCTAATAGGGTATAGCAATAGTGTACGGTCCGATTTATAAAAAATATTATATCCAGTAATAAAATTTTTAAAAAGTCTATGTTGCTACCAGTACTTGTAATTGCGAGACGTGCCTAAGTTATTGCTTTAACAAATTATAGTAACTTGCAATAATTGGCGTGATCACACCAAGTCGGGCAGTTAGACACGCACAGATTCAGTGTTCTAATGAGCAGCTATTAATACTGTCGAAGTACTGCCGCAACAGTATAAAAATGGCTTTGTCGATTTTGTATTTTCTTCCAAAACTTGTGATAAAGATTCTTCGATTTTTAATGTGTAATAATGATGTATTAATCTCTTTCGCTCATATTCTCCAATAGAAATTCCAGTAAAGTCTCTGCCATTTTACTAGGACATGTCTTGACTTATGACTTATTCATGACTCTTTTAATTGACTTGACTAGGACTATGTTTATGAAATACTCAATTATACTTGAAAATTTTTTAACACTTGAAACTGGCTAAATGAACAAATATAGCGGAGCCAATTAAAAAAAGTTACTGTCAAAATATAAATCAAATGTTTAAGGGTTGTAAACTCTCGCGAAATTATTGATTTTTTAAATATGTCACTTACAATAAATTCTGACTATTCAGACTATTTGTCATCGCCATGACCACAGGTCTAGCTCACAGGAAGTACGTTTAGGCGGGTCGCATTACACGGTCGGAATGACATGCATTAGGTATTCGAAAACGTCTAGTTACAAAACCCGACGTGAACGTGAGTTATATCAAAGTAATAACTTAAGGTATGACATGACCAGAGAGACTTGCGATTTCATTCGATAAAACATACACATAAAGCTAATTAAAAATAATAGACCAAACCACATCGTGCGGTGACCAAGTGCAAGTACCTTTGTGACTGATTCGTCACACAAGTAGGTCGGAGTGCGGTTTATCGCTCAGGTTTATTAAGAAAAACAATATTGAATAGCAAATAAATTAAATGTTGCCTACGTGACCTACCCACATGTCTCACGGCTTGCGATATGCCTCATGATTCTAGAATGTTTAAACTAAGTACTACAATGACGATATCAAACGATATCTCCGTATCGAAGCTACTATTATTAACTAATTTATTAGCTGTTTGTTTATATAATCATGCAATAGCAAGTAAATAATACTTCTAATGCCAATCATTAATTAATCTTGGAATAATATATTCATTTAAGCGTAAGCGTAGTGTAATACGCAAAGTTTCCATGATCTGAAAGATATTAAAATTTTCAGCATACCAATAATTCATGGCATAATAAAAGATTGAACCGTGATATAGCTAAATTATCTAGCGGTGGCTATGCTAGGTAAATAATGTATAATAATGTAAAGCTGCAATATCTTTAATAATATCAGAATAATACAAAATGCAAAGCGAGCCTATTTGTTCTAAGCATACTTTTAGTACCTAGAGTACGCCTGTAGGTTTACCTACAGTAACATGAGCGATGCGAGTGTATATGTTTAAAGATGTTAACATCTTTTTGATGGATTTTGATTGGTTAACATAAAGACGCAAACGTAGCTAACTAGGTTTAAAAAAGAGCCTAAGCATGAACTTTAGGAGCGAAATTCAGTATGAAAGGAGTATTTGAGTAATGATTATTGCTGCTATCACAAATAAATAATGGTGAGAAATTTTTAAATTGCATACGATGAGCACAATACATTTTACTTTAATCTTACTAATATTATAAATGCGAAAGTTTATGTGTAAGTATGTAAGTGTGTAAGTATGTTTGTTCCCTCTCAATGCTTTAACGGCTGAAAGATTTAAAAAAAATAGAATGTAGGTACGTAGCTTATATTTAGGATTAACATAATATACTTTTTAACTTGAGAATTATTATAAATTATTTAAAAACGAGTACAATGTTACGAATTATAGAAACTACGAAGCAGTTAGCTAAACTAGAAATATTTTTTTAAACGTGATCGCGGACCCCAGATTCGGCATCTCTGTACCTGTGATTATAAACATCCATTGCTCAACATGCGACGTTATAATTGATGCAATTCCATTATTTCCAATTGAAAATACACGTTATGCTAATCAATCCATTATTTATAGAGTTAGTTCTACAAACAATTAGGAATAGCTAGTCTGCAAAGATTTTAAACAAGTTAGAAATAGCAAAGAACTTGTTATAAAGTGAAGGGATTTTTTTGATTCGAAGCGGGAATTGAGACGTTCGCGAGACGGCCATTAGCCGTATTGTTATTGCCAGCATTTGCAGTAATGAACCGCTCGTTTTCGTCCTTTAATATCGTCGCTTTTGCTCCCTTTACTCACTGTAATAGCGCTCGAGCTTGATTTCACTTCATCTCATCGGTTTTGTGCTCTCTAATTAATTCTTGCTTTTATTTGCCGAGCGCGGTCGGATTTCAATTTGAAATCTTTAAATATTTCGAGTTTCAATTGCAACGGTATGCATGCTGATCAGTTATAAACCGCGCTATATTAGCTTTTCAAGTGGCTTTGGAATATTCTCTCAGTAAATCTCTGATATTTTCAGAGCGTCAACGCTGAAGGGCAATTTACATGAAAAGTTAGTGAAATATTCACATCAGCTGCCGATTGTCACGTTATATTGAGATATTCAAGCTTTCTCTCTGTCGGGGTTTGTGCTTGTGCATCTGATTTGCATAATGAGATGCCGCATTGTACTTCAGCATCAACGGCTTATTATCACAGATTATTCATCTCGTACGGACAAAGAAAACCGTTTTTATTGTTCGGAGATTGTAGTGACGCAACCGGCAACAGATAATTCCACACTTTCGCCTACGGATTTCCGTAGCGAGCGTCCGAGGTGAAGTTCAAGACTATTTATAAAGGAGGCGAGCCTTTCTTGGCTATTGATCGGCGGGCGAGCACGCACCCCGGAGTATTACGGTAGGTTAGTATGCCCACTCGCGCCTGGGTTCGTAGCTCCCGGAAAGACCCGAGAATACCCGAATTTTACATCCCCAGTCGGTATTGATCGGTCTTGACATTGAAATCGTAATAGACGCAAACAGCTGGGAAGCGAGGGTGCGTGCCCGGGCCCTCACGCAATTCTCCCTTACCCCGCCACGCAACCAGAGGTTCGTTTCGCAAATATTCCGCCCAATGGCATAAAATCGAAGAAACTAACAAATCCCAACTAAGCGCCCGTCTAAGCACCTATTATATTCTAAGCGTCCATTAAAGTTATTCATCGGTGTTCAGATGTAGTTGAGCGTTTGTAACGTCTAGTAATTATGCACGAGAGCCCTAAGACGGGCGCTGCGGCGTTCTAAAATCTCATTTATATTCAGTGCGGTTGGAGTTTGAATGTTATCTAAAATCCGTGTTTAGGTGTTGGACGGGATTGCTCTAATCTTGAAACTAAACACATTGTTGAGTTAGCCCCGGCTTTGTTCTGAGAGCTGAGAGTCTGTGACGCTCGAGAGAATCTATATTCGGCGAAATGGGCGAAATGAATCCTTGAACTTGGGACCCGAGTCCGATTCGAGACGGCTAAGTTTGTATGTTTCACTTGAACAAATAGCTATTGTGTGCGCGTCTGTATTTGTTTTACAGAGGAAAAACTTTGTTCACTTGCATAGTTTATGTTTAAGCGCATGTGTAATATAACTAGGTAGGATAAGATTATAAACTTCCTTTACAAGCCTTATCATAAGGTCTGTTTTCTTATCATACTGTTATGTTTTCCTGTTTAACTATTGCATTGTACTAAAGAAAATACGGAGTTAGATTTTTACCGATTGGCAACTTTCTTATCAGCGTTATGGCGGTATTTCCTGATACTGACAAGCCCTTACTACAAGCATTTCCTAAACGTGGTCTTGCCCGGTTAGCGATATTAATTACCGCACATAACATATAGCTTTCTTTTATGATGAAAATCACCGGTTAATTCATATCTGACACATTTTTAAATAAACCTTAAATATTTTAAAATAAAGCGAGATATAGAAAAAGTATCTACCGGAAAGTTATACCGTTAAGTTTGTTTTATTGTTTGATAAATTGGATCGTTGAAATTATAGATACAAAATACAACAGCTTTACAAAGGTGCAAAAGTGGACGGAAAAGGGAACGGTATAAAATAGTAGTAGTTTCAACTCAGTTAACTTATTTTATTTCTAATTTATTTCCAGTTATAATTTCGAATTCAATCACGGTCTAATCTGCGGGTGCGGCAAAGCCGAACGAGGAAAAGCAACACTGAGATTTTTTTGCTGAATACTGATCAGTTCCATCGAAATTATTCCATTACCACAGCTGTGGAAAAAATGATAAATAAAATGCGAAGTCTGCGAGTTCTGCAATGTCTTTCTATAGAATCACGGCTCCTGGCTAAATAAGTGATCGCCGGCCGGCGCGACGTGATCTGACGATGAATGAACGTTCTTCAATAATCTTGGCTACCTAGGCATTCCTTATATTTTATATATCCTATTTTTTGCAAAGGAAATGGATCGGCGAAATCCACAGGAAGTCGCTTATCACGTGAGCTAGAGTTTTATAGAGGGGGCAAAAACAACGTTATCTTGAATTTGCATGCCACAAAGGATACCGCCGAGTTAATTAATGCTTCGATAAACAATTATGATAGAAACAATTGGGCAGTTATACATTTAAAATAGAAACTCAAAGGCCGATAGATTGGCTGCGGCGGAACGGCGAGCCGGCTCGCTAATCGATCGCTGTCTGTGTGCACAGCGCACACTGGCTGCTGCACCCGTTTACCCTCTCTTTCAACCCCGAACCATTTTCATTCACCCATCCCTTTCACTTCGTTATTCATCGGTTCTATCACCCGGTAGTCGCCTGCCTCCCGGTTTTCTCCTGTATTTAGACACTGCACTATCTAATTTATGTTTTAAATTGTCCGCTTTTAGAGTCCTGAGGGTACGACACGGTAACGACTATATCTACGGTTATCGTTATGACAGCGTGCGAGCGGTAATGGGCTATATCATTATAAATTTGTCTGGCTTCTAAACCTTCCAAGTTGGAGTTTAGACGGCACCTGTAATGGATGGCGCAATCTCGCCCTTCTGTCGGACCTTTATTAGCGTCTTGTTATACTCGTGATTGTATTATTGTTGTGTTGTTTCGAAAGGTTCAATAGACATCTATTTTAAATTGAAATCGCGGAGCCTTGGCACGAGTTTGCTATGAGTCGGCCAGCATAGGAATAGTGTGGCATTTGGTATCTCAGCCGTGCGCTTGCACTGCAACCTTACATAACGCACCTGCCATATCGGGCCGCGCACCGCACCTCACGTTCACTCGCTCATTCTATGAATTACTTATAGGTCATAGACCTTATCCATTATTTATTTCACTCAGACTGTTTACCGATTATTGATTCTCAACAAAACGTGAGATAAACGTCTTTCGTTGGATCGCTTCCACAAATCCTTTAAACTACACTGTTGCTTCGAGACTGTAAAACAAATAAATACCGTGTGAGATGGCGCTATCTTCGTCGGAATTGCCGGCAGAAATGCTCGATTTTCTTCAAAAAATTCGCTTTGCTTCCATTTTTTCTTTGGTCTGTAAATGCGCTAAATCCTTCCAACATCTTTGAGGGTCTGCGGCCGGGGATAAACGGGATCTGACTACTTAAACTCTGCAATTGCTCTTCGCAAAGACTGTGCTAACACCTCTGGGTTCTGGATGAAAATTTTGACCTGCATTACCTTTCGTTCTTTCAATTTGTTTTTTACAAACGAGTACTCTGTGGAATTTGGCAGGCATGACTTCCTGTTTTAAAATGGACTGTAAGGCATTACGTTACGGTTACGGCATAACAAAACGTCTGAGAAACGTGTCGTGTTTCAGAAAATGCTGAACGCTTCTGTATCAGGTTGCCAGGTACAATGTAAGTTGTTAGTCCGCCCCGCCTAGTCGTGCCCAGACTATAAATCTCCGTGGGTCGCTGGCAGTTAATACTCTAGAATGCTCTGGATTAGGAGCTTCGAGCATCGTCGTAAACCGAGATATACATCATCCTGAGCGATCCATTCCTTTGCACCTACGCTATATTAATTGTTTGCATTAATAACTGGAGATCCAATTATTTTCTTAATTATCTCTCAGAGTATCTGCATTATTTGATCTTTATCTGTATCCAATGAAGATTGTTTCTTAATAATGTAATTTGCTTTATAGTCTGCCCTCGCTTAATTATCATTAAAGTTCTATGTAATAATGAAAAAACGTATTTCATTAGAGGATTTGAACAGCTTTGGTCAGTATTTTTGATGCAAAATTAATAAGTAGTTCTAATAATACTCGTCAAAATCGGTATTCTAAAGTAAAAAGTATATTATATGGAACCCGCGGCTTCGCCTGTTTTTACAGCGACGATGCAATGATGGTGATAATAAATACTACCCTATGTTTTTCCCCATAGCTAAAACTAAAGCCGTAGCAAATTTCTAAATGGGTTCAACGGTTGCGAAATGGTAACAAACTAGATAGACAGACAAATAGACAAAGAGTATATTTTATAACATGTTTTGTGGATTGTGACCACAAAATATGTACCATAATTTAAAAACATACACTTGTCCCTTGTAGCTTTATCATTATACAAATGGAATGAAATGTATCACCGTAAAACTGGAATCTAAATCCCGTGGAACACAAATAGTTGCATCAATTTGCATATCAATGTTATAATGGAATCGTTATTATGGGAACGGAATGCAAATATTCTCTAATTTGAAGGCTAACTGCTTCTAACTTAAGATTTATGTGTTTTGGAGCGATAAAGCCTTTTCTTATTGCAACTTATTGCTCGCAATATTTGATTCTGTATCAAGAGACGCTTCTCATTGTAATCCGTTGCCTATTATATACCATATATACCTAAAACAGAGAGTAAAATATTTTTAAGAGTAATTTTACTATTTATATATTCCACTTTGACTGTTTTAAACATCTACAATAATAAGTGTATCCTAGTATATAAAAGTTAAGATGTAATAAATCTATATATTTAAAATCCAAAAATGTCACTACCTATTCCTTTATAGACTTTGAGACTATCCATCCGATGTTTCCATCCAGAATCGATCCGGTTTCATTTGAAAGGCAATAATGCGAAGATAGTTTAAGACCACTAAAACAATACTTAAAGCACATTCCGTCAATTCATGAAGTCGATTTTCGACATTTCCCATACAAATATTTTCCCGAATATTTACATCTGTCGAACATGGTGAAGTACTAGGCAAACATAAACATAAAAGAAGAAAACAAAAAAAATTCCGAATATTTACATCTGTCGGACTTGACAAAGTACTAGGCAAACATGAAAGAGGAAAACAAAAACAAAAGTTTTCCCGAATATTGACGTTTGTCGGACTTGGTGAAGTACTAGGCAAACATAAATATGAAAGAGGTAAAATACTTCTTCTTGACGTGGCATTGCAACGCATGACGGGTACTTACAGATAGTTTTGAATAAGGTAGTTAGTGGAATAACACAGGATATTTTTCAAAGCGTGTGATACCATGGAAACAGCTATTAGTATGTTAAATTATTACTTTCCTTTAAGGTTGTCGTCGTTTTTCGATAACAAAACTATTTTAATAGCAGTACTAGGCCCCTCGCAATCTTTATGTGGGCATCTGATAACATTGTTTTCGATGTTTATCTGCTAGTTGTATCTTTTAACTACCCTAACAAAGTTATTAAATCGTTCTTTCTTTTAAAAATTATAATTTATGCATAGGCAATCTTACGCACTGTACGGAAAGGAACGCATGCGTGTGTAATATAAATTTAGTTATGACTTCACGGAATAACTAGGTATAAACGGATTTAGTATAATTTTGTAAACACCAATAGTCCAGTTATATAAAACTACAAGAACTAATAATACAACTAGAATAATGTGTAATACTTAACGTTCTTTCAAACCCCTTTATCACTAAGTGCCAGGTTTTAATTTTGTGATTGATACTAGATCATTATAGTTGTCACAAATATCACAGGAATGTTAGTAACAACAAGACTATTAATAATATCTAAAATTAATTGATTTTGTTAATTATTACATACATAATAATTTTTTGATAATATTGTTTTCACTGGTGACAATGTTAATTTCGTTCTCATTTGCTCAATAAATTATTTGGCTTCGATTTTATGCGACTATTTCGCTTTCGGTCTATATACGTGACATTATATATGAACTACTACTTCAGGCCACACCCGTTTAATACCATCTACTTTGAGTCGCAGTGATTATATTATTGAGCTATTAAGGCCACCGGATGTGTATGATAAGTGGAACACATTTGAATGGTTGGATTAAGGCACTGGACTCTATAAGGGCTTGCATATTGAGTTTGAGGCATAAACGCGGCAAGTTCATAGCCTTTAAAAAAAAAAGTCCATAAATAGGTTCGATCAACAAAAACAAAATAAAAAAACATAACAAAAAGCGCTAAGTATGACATGACATTTTACGTTCGCCATACAATTTCGTGAAAATGTCTAATCACATGTCTTTTTTGTGATTTGTGGGAGATATGTTAATACCCTCGTACAGGGCAGTTTTATCTCCCATCAAGAATTTCCCTATTCGAAATCTCCCGAGCGCGGCTACCCAAACACGATACACGGAGAAGGCAGATGCCTCCAGGTTTTGCCCGTTACAACCTATGCCCTTCTCCATGATCTAAACTCTCTGTCAAATATCGTCTAGATTAGTCCAGGTGTATATGCTTAAACTACAACAGAACACTAAAACTGGACATCAAAACAAACCCCGAATAATTATTGATACGAATACTCGTATACCAAAACATATTATGTGGTAGCAAATAGACTTTCGAGTATACATTATTAGTGTAATTTGATCAGAGATTCTGTATAAATAGTTCTTATTGCGCTGTAGGTTTGATGATCTAATGTTTTGTTGATCTAGTAGAAAATCTGTGTCATTTTGTAAGAGTACATAGAACCCACTGGTAAACAAGTTAATCAGTTTAAGAATAGGTATGTGTGCAATTTGTAGGCAACCTAGATCACTATTAAACGTGTTATGTAACATGTTTACAATCGCAACTGCGCTGTTGCCTTGAAGCGGGCGTTAGCCCCAGCGACCGCGATACTTGTTGACGGCTTATCGTGCGCTAAGAGATTGAGCGTGGTGGTAGATGAGAGCGGAATAGAGCGGATGCAACTGTAAGTACAATTTCTATCTAAGTATCTACTACAGTAATACAGCTACTAGGGAAAAAATAAAACCCCATGCCCCATGTGCCCTATCCGTCAATTCTTTTGCTAACAGTACTCAGAATTTCATAAGGGATTAAAATACAATTTTAAGTTTTGTTCAGAGGAGTCCAGTGGATTTAAAGTATGGACATTCAATCGTTTCAGAACAATAGCCGTGGAACGGAGTGGTATAACCCTATTATTCTCATATTCTCCTGGTACTCTGTAGCTAACATGTATTGAAACACAGTTTTTTATGGTCGATAGGCAAGCATTTTACCACTGTCTCACCTGATGAGAAGTGATGATACGCCCGAAGATGTAGCATGCTTGTCTAGAAGATACCTTTTCATTTTTGACTTATATATTCCCAGATTATACCGTTCGGGGGACAAAGGCGCGGGCAATGAATTCCACTCCTTTGTAGTATGAATGACAAACGTAGAAGCGAAACGCTTCGAATGAACTGGAGGAATAAACGCGAGTAGAAAATCAATCGCTAAGCCATCAAACTGCTGAATTGGTGCTCCGGCAGCTTTTCTTGAGAGCCTGTTATATACATATAAATCTAGCGTATTTACCACCCCTGACCACATTAACACTTATCAATAGGTGAGATAATAGTCAATCGCCTCATCAAAATCTGGTATAAATATTTTATCTTTATTGACTTATTATTATCATCTATTAGTAAATAAATATTACCAAAGCACGTTTTTACATTACTAGGTTATGAATTATAATGTTATAATAGTAGTTATTTATTGTACCTATTTCTGCTAGTCGCCTCTAAAAAATCGCTTAGCGAATGAGTTTATAGGTGCCAAGCGAAATTATTCACTGTGTCTGTTCTTCAACGTATCTTATCGTATGGCAAGACACGTCATAAAAAACTAAATCGCTTGCGCTCGAACCACGCTTACTTCCTAATGCCTGTTTACTAACTGCGTTTGTGTGCATTCTATAACTATGATAATAAGCCAGTACGAAAAAGCTATTCTATTTAATTTTATCGCGGTTTGCTTCCAGTTATATAAGTAGGCTGTCGGTAATTGTTTTCTATGTTTAACGCATTGATAAAAATATCGGAACAGCTACATATACGCTTATCTGTACATTTGTTTTGTAGACAATGCGTGGGGTATGCGATGTCGTTATTTAATTTATTTCGCAGTGCAATCTGTATCATTAATTTCGAATATCTGAATTATTAATCTGTTGTCAAAACGTCCGTTTACCAGCAATGATTAAGTATATTGTGATGATATTTTGAGCATTGTTTTGCATTGGTTTTAACTTTAACTGTACCAGTAAT
Source organism: Lomographa bimaculata (assembly GCA_948107665.1). Classification (NCBI taxonomy): domain Eukaryota; kingdom Metazoa; phylum Arthropoda; class Insecta; order Lepidoptera; family Geometridae; genus Lomographa; species Lomographa bimaculata. Next base: position 8,660,385 of record OX403591.1, on the reverse strand, counting down.
TAACGTCAGAATAATTTATAAGCAGCTCATTAGCTGGTTCTAATGTAAATAATTGAACTTGTTTGCTAAGTACAACGAGTCTTTATGTAATTGTTTATTACGTTATGACTAATATCTAACGCTATTTTTAGATTCTGTAGGTATTTACGTAGGTGTTTTAACGCCTTGCAATTATCTCATTACATTTCTGTTATTATATAGCTGTTGCACATTATTTACTCAGACACGAACAATTACTTCTTTAGTGTCTTGGTTTTTTCCATTCTTATTGTACATCCATAATACTGTTTTCTTATTTAATATTTAGGTTGGATTTGTACCTGTTCTTTTATTGAATTGTGTTTAATATATTTGAAGTCATATAGTAGTAAATTTAGGAAGGAAACATTATCGTTTGAGGCGGGGATTAAAACCCGCGTGTCATGCCCTGTTGCTCTTACCGCTGAGCTACTCAAGCCCTACCGAAAGCCACGAAATTATCCTTCCCTTTTCATTAAAATCTTACGGCGACGTGTGACGTCATCTACCGAAACAGATTTTTAACTACTACGGCAAACGAGTCTTGCATTGCAATAATATTGTGTACCATTGCAATTAGCTACACGTTGTGTTGATAACGTCCACCAAATCGATTGATTTTTTGATTATATAACATTAGCCATGCTAGGCAGAACTATAGCTTGGCTAATGATATAATTTAATTCTTTATTTTACAAAAAGTACAAAAGGTGGACGGTGGAAGTGCTAGGGGCATTCTCTACCAGTCAACTACACATGGTAGACGAGAAGAGGGGTGTAGGCGTGCAAAGGTATTATATCATAATATATAAAAATATAAACAAACTCAATTTGTAGTCTTTTCGATAAAAAAAAAAATCGACTCTAAGCATTATTTTCGTTTGTTAATTTTCTATTTGTTTATCGAAGCCTATCGCCTAGTTATCTTAAAACCGTAAGAGTAACTACAAAATCGAGACAGACTTTATTAGCGATAAAACGACATCCAAACTAAACACAATCTCATTAATCCATCAAGTACAAAATATACATCAGTTATAAAATACTCGTGATACCTTTATCCTCCATTTAATTTTAAATCACGGCTTTTAGAAAGGGTAACATGCCAGAAAACTCGTGACATTTATTACCTTCATATTTCAGCTGCAATATTTTGTACTTTTCATCCTCTGAAACTTACTTTTTGATGATAAAATTGTACTTTTAAACATTGTTATTATATTTACGGGCCAATTGCCTGTTTTTCCTAAAACTAAATACATCTATACAGCAAACACCTAAGTTACCTACAAGGCACCGATCTTATAGGTTCTCAAATCTACTCCTAGTGGGTAGCGTTCCTATCAAGCTGGCGTCATTGACTCACTAAATTGCAATGCTAATACGTTGAGCCAAATAAGTAACAACATTTTGATCACGTGTATCCTCAACTAGGCGTTCTGATGGATTTTTTTAAATAGTATGTGCTCCCGGTCGCCACGGGCCCAGTGTCTCAACACCAAACGGCTGAAATATGTAACAACTGCCGACGTTTCCATATTTCTCAACGTTGAGTTACATAGAAATATGTACATGTAACATGCACTCGTATCTCCCACATTCGCTCCACTGAGCCAAAGGATACCGAATGCACACAAAACTTACTCGCTGTGTGCAGTTGACTAGTCCTCTCTCTATCAACATTATTTGTCTACATCTCTTTGTCTACTGTTAAAATGTCTGCGCAAAATAGACACATAAACATTCCTCTGAACATAGAATTAGAAATGTTATTGCCTCAGTTAACTTTAACGTTTGCATTTGATTTAATTTCGTGAATTTGCTTTTAGTGTTTAGGTGATGTAACTCGTTCTGTGATTTTATCAGGAATTCCTTAAGTTTGATAGTGAGGGTTGAATGGCTTTATAATTCAATTTCCTTTCGTATTTAAGTTACCCGTCTTGTTGTTATTACGTTGTCTTAGCTCTACGATTGTTGAGTATTCTCAGGTGCGCGTTCTACGGATTAAAGGAGCGACGTTCAAGAATTTTCAGAAGTGATTCTGAAGCATTTATGTCATTACTTCCTGGCTCTCACGGTTTCCACGCGTTAATATGATTTGGGTATAAGTTGGGTGCGCGTACGCCGTTTGAACAGCGGGTATCGGGTTCAATTCCCGGTGTAAGCACCAGTTTTCTCAACTAGGGAAATTTCTGTTTCAAGTTTTGAGTGATTGTGTGTATATTGTGAATGTTTCAGGCACCCACGACACAAGTCATTGAACTTAGTGTGGGGACGTTAGAGTGAAAGCGTTTATTTGTTGTTTATTTATATATTAGTGTGATTATGAAATCGTCCTTTCTAAAGCATGCGACTAATGATATTGGATACGCGATTTTTAGATATGCAATAAATTCCTTTAACATTAAATGATTTATTTGAAACAAGTTAGTCACTTCGTGCCGTGTATGAATCTACTAAAAAGTACAGGTACTACGGAGTACAATAGAATTGAAGCTCACAAAGCGGATACCTCTTCACTAATAGCCTTTTCATTTTAAGAAATTGTTTATAATAAATAACTTAATATATTACCTTTGATGTATATGCAGCTTGTCAGTGTGACGGATGGTAAATCAAAATAATTAATTCAGGACGCTAAGAACAATCCGAGATTTATATAATTTTGTATTACTTGTTTTAAATGTACGCGAATTCTTAATAAATAAGATACCTAAACGTGAAAATAAAAAAATAAATAAAAAAAAACTATTTGTATCTGATATATTTTTATGAGATATTAAGGAATATTTAGAAATACTTAAAAGAATCTATAAATAATTATCATGAAATAACAAAATTTGGATGCATGTAAATTAGTTTAACTTGTCTTGTGGCTCATCTCGTCAATTAGTAACTTCCTACTAATCTTTATACCTCGTTAAGAGCAAATAAATAAGTACCTACCTAACTAGTCTAAGAGCTAATTAGGTAGGTTCTTAATTTTACAGAAGTTAATTACATAGTTTATTATTATTACCATATATGTTATAATCATACGTATGTAGTACTTTGTAGAGATTAAGCAAGTACTTATACTGATTGTTTGTAGATTTTAAAATAAAAATTAAAAGTCAATTTAGTTAAGTTAAAGATGAGTATAAAATTAGTTTCTTACATTCGAACTAACATCGATTTAAAATTATTATTAATAAATTAGGACAAGCTTTAGATGTGTTTTTTTTTTCTGTTATAATGAGAAAGATGTAGTAGATTTAATATTAAGTTATGTGGGTAATTATAAATATTTAGTCTTCCGTCGAAGATGTTATAAACCTACAGCTTGTTTTATTACAATATTATCTTATTTTTTTCTCATTGGATTATCCGCTTCGTGAGCTTCATTGCATATTCTGTGCGCAATGTCTGTATTTTTAATAGATCGATGCTCGTTCATTCAAAATGTCAGCCAACATGACTCGGAACATTCTCTCCACATCTACATCTCGCTATCTTGTTCCCTATCAGTGTCAGCAATTTCTCCGGCAATAATTTTCACTTTATCTGAGTTAATGTCATTCTTATTCTCGTCGTTATGTATGACAGATAACCGCTAGCCTCCTGGCAACTTTGCAAGCGCTGATATGATAACAGAGGTGACACAAACTAAGTGCAGGGTTATCGGTGCATGGCAAATGGTTGTTAAACAGATAGCGTAATCGCAGTTTGGTTTATAATAGAAATTAATTATTATTCGAGTACATTTTGTGTTGTGCTTTTTGTCTTTCAAAAGATTGTTACTAGTGAATGTATTTTTACCCAACTTCGCGATACGTGTAATGCGTTTATCAGCCTGTGAACTGTATGTATGTGTGTTCCTTTGTGGCATTCTAGAGACCAAACACTTGAGCCGATTTTGATGATTCTTACGTCAATGTAAATGTAAAATATTGCATATTTTATCATGTAGATGTCCATCGACATTTTATAATTTCTTATTCTTTTTTAAAAAAATATACATATTTCAAAACTGATAAGCGCATTCCAATCTTCACTATTAAACAAAATTTACTTTAACATATTTATAATTAAAGCTGGTTTATTAATAAAACTACTTAACCTACAAATAATATTTCCAGAAGTTGGTAAAAACAATGTGTTTTTTTACTAGCTACTGAATGGTAATCTACAAATAATATATAAAGTTTATTCGTCGTAAATGGTAATCCACTAACGAAGCAAGCATCGACTCTAAATGAACACCTGCTGCTGCTGAAGATCTTGATTAATTCATGGACTGACTAATTAATGTAGGTACTGGGCAGATTTTCCGATTTCCATGTTCTTTCCAAGTCATTTAAAAATGTAACTGCCCGTTGGCTTGGTTGGGTGAACGTTCGCCTTCTAAGCAGGGGGGATCGGGTTCGATTCCCGGCGGGAACACAAGTTTTCTCCCTAAGGTACATTTGTGTTTCTGGTTCTGGTTGTGTTTGTGTGTGTGACGTAAATGTTTCCGACACCCACGGCACAAGTCAACGAACTTGTGGGGTTGTGAGTGTGAAAGCGTTAATGTCATGTTATGTTAGTTCATTATCAGTTCAGTTTAGTTTACACAACATTCCGGTTTAGATGGCTCACTGCTAAAAAATTACAATGTCCGTATTTTAAACAGTATTTTGAGACACTGGGTCCGTGGGACCGGGAGCTCATGCTATTTGTTTGCTATTTTTTTTCCGGGGCCTATAAAAGTGGACGAGTTATTTAATCTCCATACATTAAAGATAAATATACCTATAGATCAGAGATAACATCATACATCGTAAAAACAAATTTTGCGCGAGAACTATACCATTACAAATAGAAATAGGTTCCATTTATTTAGGTACTGCAATTACGTAAACAATTTAGTAAAAATAAATAAATATTTATTTTTTAGAGTCGTACCCTTTTGTTCGACCCAAGTTTCAAGAGACCTGAAAAATTATCCAATCGAAAAAAAAATAACCAACTATGTTTCTGAATTTCAATTATTTAGATTATATCCTCAAATACTGATTTATTATCTAAATATGTATAATCTTTATCTTTTGTTACTAAATACGAATAATTATGAGCAGCAATACATAAACTATACACTTTACTCCTCATTATACTGTAAAGTTTAATTTTATGTTAAGTTTAATTTTAGAAAATAGCATTCAATATCACAGCTTAGGTATTAAATTTCAAAGGAATTTCCAATTAAAATAATAATAGACATGTAGTCTTAACAGAAGTTGTCGCTTACACCGATGTCTGGTATTGTAAGCAACGATTGTTAAAATCATTATATTATTCATAGAATAGCCATAACAAAGATTTACATAAGCTATAAACTTCTATTTAACTACTAGTTGTTCTAGAATGTTCTCTATTTTTAGCTTTATTAGATACCAGCAGTGCCCCGCGGTTTTACCTACGTAAGTCCCGGCCCGGGGAATTACCGAATAAAAAGTAGCCTATATATTAATCCAGGGTGTCCGCTATCTCTATACCAAATTTAATCAAAATTGGTCCAGCCGTTTGAGCGTGAAGAATTAACAAACATAAAAACACACTCGCAAACTTTCGCCTTTTAAATATTAGTGTGATAGTGTGATGACAAGCTGTGCTTCGCGGTTTTGTCGGCATTAATCATGTTAAAATGTAGTGTATGTATTATTGCATACATATTTAAGGCAAATTTCAGCCAAAATACAAACCATAATTTCAGCCAAATCGGTGTAGCAAATTCGGCGAGATTTAGCAACAAGCATCCATACAAAATCTAAATTCCATTTCTATATTTTTGGGAAAAACAAGATATTATCAGTAGTTATTTATTAATGTACTTGTTTACATATTGTATTAATGTAAGTAATTTATGATTTTGGTTTGACACCTAATCATAATAATGATTTAATTGTTGATATCTCCGTTGTTGTTGTGACTGCTTGATCAAAATATCATTAACCTAGATCTTATATGTTGTAGATGGTACTTAGATGATTAACTGAGAACACTTTTGTATACTATCACGGTTGCTAAAGTTATTTATATTTATATATTAAGTATATATTGTTAAAAACAAATAATTAAACGAAAGCAAAGCTTAAAAAAACCAACTTCACCGCTTTATCTTCGGAATTTTGATCAGATGGTTGACTAAACACATATTATTGAAGATATTTCAAGAACTTCTGATCAGATCTTGATCAAATTTTAAATGGGACCAATTGGAAAGCATCATCTTTCAAACAAAAAAAAATTCAAAATCGGCTCACGTACGACACGGAACGAAGTTATGAGGTAACACACATAAAAAAAACAGTTGACTTGAGTACCTTCTCCTTTTTTGTGAAGTCGGTAAAAAAGTGTAGACGGTTCTAATCCTCATAACTTTAGTGATATTTTTAGAGAAATCATTTAATTTGTAAACAATCGTTGATGTGCGTCAGTTAATTATATTATTAGATATTATAAATGTACTAATGAGTATTCTGTGGTTACATGACAATGATTAATCTATGCCTAAACAATTTCTTGATTGAGATAGGTTAGGTAAAATAGCATTCAGTACAGTAATTGTTTATTATTTCTGTCTTTAGACTATTCTATAGCGAATACTGGGTTTAGATGGAAATGAACATTGGTACACAACGCTTTTTTTTCAGGTGTTGGATTGTATCTGGAAAATGTTTAAGCAAGAGTGGGTTTATTAGTGTTAAAAAAATTAAGTATTCATGATTTTAGTGCGTAAAATAACTACAAAAGAGACCAGCTGATGAGCATGATATATGACGTCTACCAATGATGTAACAACAACTAATCCTGGTTTTTTTGAGTACCGAATACCAAAAGGACTCATTTCATCACAGTGTACACTTCAGAAGTAGAAAAAAACAGGCATTCAACACCGACGACACAACTTATAAAATAAACTATAGGTCACTTCAATGTCTGCACTCATGGTTGACTAGTTCTAGCATATTGCGTAAGTAACAATGCAATAAGCTTATGTACATCAAGGGGCGTCTATTAATTACGTTAGGCGTTTAGGGGAGGGGGGGGGGGGCAAACCTCACCCAATCTCACGTGGGGGAGAGAGGTAAAAAATCAAAATATAAAAATCAAATATCACGTAATGTTTTTTTTTTGCAAGATACAGTGTACAATTGCCATAAATCTGGGTTTAATGAAGTAAAAAAAACTACTGAATTATGGCTAAATCATATAGTTAATTAGTATGGGTTAGTCTGAAATAAAAAGAATTAAAGAAAATGTCTGTTAAATAAATTTAACGCAATCAAGCACATATTAATTTATTTACATTAAATATACGCATTTCAAAAAATCTCACGTTTGAGAGGTTAGGGAAGAGCAGAGGGGTGAGAGGGGGTCGAAAAATCGCCAAAATCACCACACGTTATTAATGGATGCCCCCTTACACACACAACAACTGTAAGACGAATGTCAAATAAGTTCTATTTGATCAAGTCTTTAAAAACTACACAAATATAAATCTCGCGTAAAACTATCGATACAGACTCGTGAAATATATCATTGAATCTCGTAAATAGTTAGTAAGTGTAACGTTATTTTTTTCACAAATGCTGTTGACTCAGCTGTCTATGTACTCGATGTTTAGACACACGTGGCCGCCAGTGTTGATCGAGTAATAGACATAACACGAGTCGCGACCACATGAAGATAACATAAGATACAGTATAGATAGTAATGTAAATATTTCGTTAGGAGTGACTTATCGATGGAGTAATGTACCTATCTAGACGTTTGTTTTGCTAGCAGCAACACAAGACTTAATAGTACCAGTACAGAAGTGTCTTTTCGAAAAGACATTTGAATAAATCGCGACTCTAGCTTGGATGTAATAAAGTGCAATTCAGATTGAACAGCGCTGCCTGTCCAAGATTAATATTTACCTCTCTTTCTATCGCTTACTCTTCTACAGAGTGTAACAGCGTTCATAAAGCGTGAAGAGAATCGGGCCTGGTAGGAGTTAAAAATAATATAAATATACACATAAATGCTTTCACACCACCATACACGCACACAATTACACCCAGAAGATATTTAAATATATAAACATTGTAGTATAGATAAACACATTCCCTTTGATTAAGATAATCGTGTACCCACCAGGTAATGAACCTTGTAACCACGGCGTTGGAATCCACTTGCGCTAACGTTGCCTTGTGGTCATTTTTAAAAAGGTGCTTTCTTAATGACTTGAAAAATATAAATAAGGTGTGCAATAAAATAGATTTTAACTGAACAACCTTATATTCGTTCAAAAATTCAGTTAATTTATAAGTTTTATAACATAAAAAGATAAATTAGGATATTTCTACGTTTAAAAATGGACTTCTTACTTATTTAATATAAATAGATATAACGTCTGCTATGTCAAAGTTTAAAAATACCCTCAAGACATGAACACAATAAAGTTTAACTGATGAATTTATATGTACTTCAGTAGCTGTTATAAATTGCTGAAGCGATTCAGCACATCTAACAATATAAAAACAAATATATAAATTGTTTCGTTATGGCTTTACATCTAAGAATAGCAGCTATCCTATTTGCGGGTACTTCTAACCAATTAGCAGAAAAACATGTGAAACAACCGGCTAAAAAATAATCTAATTTAAAGATGCAACATAAAACCAAACACTAGTGTAATTCAATGATAATTCGTGCCACTTAAGATGCTAAGCACCTAGGTTCGGATCCTGCTCAGCTCAATGAATTTCACAAATTATTTGCTGAATTTACACTCGATTGAATAAAGGTGAAAGGTAGTTGCTTACTGAAAAATGCATAAAACAACGTAATCGGGACATCAGTGCAGACCTAATCGCCCCCAACAAATGGGGAAGAAACCTGCATCCAAAAGTCATAAAACTCGAAGACAAGTCCACCAAGTTGCACTAAGGCAGCGTAGTGGATTATGTTCTAGAAACTAGAGGCCTACTCTCACAGAGTCTAGACTAAACTCTCTGCCTGTGAGAAGAGTCTTCTAAAAAGATAGCCCAAGTTCAAGCAGTGGGAACGAAATGGTCTGATGATGATAATAGAACGCAGCCGAGCGTATTTGCTTTGCAATAACGCCGCGTCTACTCAATGGACACTAACTGACACAACAATACGGCTAACGATAAAACGAAGTTAAGATAAGTACTTTTCCATGTTCCCTCAGTGGTAACAGCCGCGACGCGGCAAAACACAACTCAAACATCAACGCTAACATTTCAACATGAACCTATTCCATTCTTTTAGCTACACAGACATTTTTCATTACGATTCCGTCATTGAAACGTGTCCGACAGGACCACCCAATCAATTAGTTCCCCGAACAACGGTTTATTGTCAGGCAACATTTTAATAAAAATGTCGCGGATCACCCGCCCCGATGGAGAGCCCATCAAAATCGCATCACAGTCCCCACCACACCCACTCAGTTTGCATTCAAGCGTTTTTAACACCCATTTGAATCTAAATTTTACTTTGCTCTCGTTTTGACGTTGCAATGGCTTCTCAGGCACTTCATATCCTCCCGAGACAGAGCGCAATAAAAATAATAACGACTGTACCGTACCTTACCTCCGACTTTAGTTGAAAATCTTCACTGAAAATACGTACGTGAATATTCACTTCATTTCACCCGCTTAGCGTCGAATTAAAATACCTTTAGCATTTTCAACTTTTCACGCTATCGCGGAATTCGCGCTCGCGTCGCGTCGCGTCATACGGAATGTTTGGGACGTGCGACTAATTCACGCGAGAAAATATCCTACACACAAGCTATTGAATTTTTGTGAACGATGAACGGATGCATGAATTTTATGAATACCTCTTTACGTGAAATATTTTCAATCCTGCTCTGTATTTCTCATCCACTTTGAGGCATTCCTCTTTCCAAAGATTAACAAATTGTTCCGAGAGAGAATTCCCGGAGCGCGCTTCCAGTATCGGCATTTACCGAGTTGCACGAGTAATAAATGCTCAGGATTTACATAAACTCGGTCCTTTGATAGCCGAATACTGATGAGCTTCACGAGTAATAGTGGAGTATACTGTATAATGCTCGTTATGAACATGATATACACTCATAATTTTCTTCAGAAAGTTGTAAGCAATCTGAACTGCACCGGGGTTAGTCTTGGAGATAAGATTCATTACATTGTTATTTATCTTCTGAGACAAAACTTTGTTAGATATTTTTCCAGACAAGGGAACCGTCGAAAGGAAAAATATTATTATGACGGGAAATCCGCAAACTTCTTACGCAGGAAAATTGCTGGGGAAGCATTCAATTGCATTACTGCGGAATGCATTTTCTGATACAAAGAGCAAAGTATAAGCGTAGAGTTCTCAGACAATGGCAAATACGAGAAAGCTACGCAGCCGTCAGGATAAATGTATCGAGCACCGCAAATACCATTCGCTCGAAGACTTATTGTTTTCGATGGCACCGGTGAAATATTACTACTCCAGCTAGACCGCTTCATCGGCGCACCAAACGTATCGTCTGAATGGCGCACAAAACCGCCATAGACAGTTATGAAAGCAGCTTATATGCTGAATGGAGCTGTTTAAAATTTCAATTAAATAATTGTATTAGTATCGGATCCAAGGAATTGGATCTTGTTACGGCTAATTGCATTTGCGGCGAGGTTTCACATTTTTCCCCAGCCTTTCAAAGCTCTCTGCGGACTCCGACCGTTTCGCTCTTTGTATTTAATTTTTATCTTTAGCGACTATATCCAACTGTGTTGAGAGCCGACGTCGGCGAAATATAATAGGAAAAGTTTCATTTGGCTAATTAAAAATAAGCCACCCCAGGGAACAATCCAGATTTATTGTCGTTATACAACCTTTAGTCGACGATGTCTGCTGTTTCATAATGGAAGCTCGTTTGTGAACATTTTGTGATTTTAACCGTGTTGTGTACGTGCGGAGATAGCAAGAACAATGGAAAATGATGTTGACAATGTAACGTGAAATAGCTTCTAGCTGTTTATTTAAAGAAAATATGAAATACTTGCTCCGGGCCTCGTACTTCAGCAAAGAGAAGCATTTATTAAATGTTAGTTAATAATCGGGACATAAAAATAGCAAATGGCTGCTTACATTGTTTGCTTTTGTATTTATCTTTTCGGATGCAGCCGCGCCTTTTGGAGAAGGGTGGCACCCCATACGGCTCTTTAATTATCGCGTCACCTACAATTCGGAAAGTTTTAATGTGTGTACATACGTTCTGCGGAACTTTGAGTGCTAACGACGCTTCGAGCACTCTCCATGCCTCTCGTCTCCTCGGCGCTTCAAGCACTCCTCTCGTTGTTTGAACATCGAAACAAACGAACAAAACCACGATTAAAATTTCACCGGAGCGTATTCCAAACTCATTGTTTGCTGTACTTGTGTTAGGAAGCTTTTACTTCCAAAGAGTTAGGCAGTCTAATCTGAGAAAATGTTTATAAGGAAGTAGAGAAACATCTCGACACCATTGAGCCCGCAGTTTGCCGGCTGCCAAGTTTCCCTGAACTATGTAAATTCTCGCATAATTAGAGGATAGAACTGCGAATGTCGGTCGAATGGTCTGCGCTCGCTAGCTGACTAAAAACCGGGAGAATCTTGTGATTCCTGCGTTCCTGGAACGAATTCGGTGAAGCAGACGGGACCCGAACTCGTCACAAAATTTTATGCCTTCGGTTTACAACCTTGAGCTATGAACCCTGAAAATAGCGACGATTGCGAGACAAAGCGTGATCGGATTGAGTAAATAAATAGTCTGCCAGAGTGCTCATCAATCTTGCAGTACAATGGTAAATTGTGGAAGTTGCGCTGCATAGCGCTAGGGTTCGTCGACCGCGACCCGCAACCTCACTAAACTGTCGCGAGCTCGACACTTAACAATTTAATTGTCACTCATTAGTCCTAAGGCGACGACTCCAGCGTTGTTCTAATTAACTCTGCAATTCATAGACGTTTCATTAGCTGTGAACTCTCTCGGTTTCTCTCAACTCTTTGCCGATCGAGTCTGGGCTATCAATCATAATATTACGTGCGAGCGAACATATGCTCCATCGGCATCGGGTTGAATCAATCATCCGAGGCCCGAGCACATTGCTCGCGGCCAGTTATTTATCACTCATAAATTCGACGACAGGAGTTGCACTGTCGCAATTTACAAATGGCCAGCTGAATTAACGCAGCAGTCGAATGTTACGATCGAGAATTAAATAACAAAATGTTAGCTACGAACGGAATAGACGGAGTCGGGTGTCGAGATATCGGCGTGTTTGCCGTGCCGGATGGTTCGCCCCCGCTTTGACTCTTGGCAAGCTGCACTGCTACATTGCAAATCATAGTGAGTTTTGTTTGCGCAGGTCAACGCTCTTAGCTAGTACGTTTTATGTGTTCCTGGTGTCACGGCGTCACTCTAATAATAGATCGGAATGCCTGAATATGCGCACTGGTACGTCAGTTCCTTACTTATGCGCGGTGCATTCTCTTCCATGTGTAGACGCCATGTAGCCAATCGAGCTCGCGATCGCCGCATACATCACAATTAACATCGCTGACTAACCAGACAGTACTATTTCAAGAGAACAATGGTGTATTAACCCATTCACGAGCAGAACCGGGATTGGAGTTACGCTTTGACAGTCTGTAATATTATGTTTAATTAAAGTGCCTACGCTGCTACATGGTCTTGTTAAACTTTCATTATTATTCTCTCAAATTGTTCGTACGTGAACGGATTGTGTTTCAATCGATCTCGGGCCTTTGTTTGACTTCGACTTCAAATTCAGCATAATTGCCTTTCAGCCTTTCATTATTCAACTTTATGCAGTCATTTACTTGTGTTATAATGGGGGAGCCTGTAAGTGTCGTGGGTAGATGCATTAATCGTGATATGTAAATGTAGATGTGAAATATCGAAATTGCTAACGCGGCTTTATTACAGGGTCGTGTCTACTTTTCCATTATGGTTATTACTTTATTGCGTTGTGAAGTTATATTGCTGTGTTAGGAGGTTAAAGAGGGTCTGTAATATTAATATATAATATATTCTGTATTAGTAGAGTACCGTGGTACCGCCCGCGTTATGAGATCAAAAGTAGCTTGTGCTTTTCTCCTTTAAATAGTAAAGTTACAGGACAGTGGTCTATTCTAAAAAACTAACTTCCGATCGAGACTTCATCACGATCAGTCTATTGATTTTGAAGCAGGTAACCTGGTTTAGTTTAACTAATACTATCTTTACAACGCACCGTAATCTACGACGATGTTTCAACTCGAAGCTCAAAATTGCATCAATCATCTGCTCATTGCAAATGAGTCTATTGGTCATTGTAATGTACTTACATACCGGGAGTTATTCTACCGCGGTGTCCAATCAGTGTAACAGTTTTAACGTGTTTTTTCCTTGTTACAGGTCGAGGATGAAGGGAATCATGGTAATGATGATACGAGGCTGTTCATCTTGTCAACCTTGGCTGGACAGCACAAGCCTCGTGTCTCCTGCGTGCTCTGCAAGGAAACCCTGCCCGTATTTGACCGATACCCGCTGGTAGATGGCACCTTCTTTTTGAGTCCTCGTCAGCACACCAGCAGCGCAGTTGAGGTACCTTATGTTATGTTAAAACAAATAAACATCGTCTACCACACCATTAGGTGAGATAGTGGTCAAAAGTTTACTTATTGCGAAAAAAAACATTCATACTTACAGCCCCACAATTAGTTCGCTTGTATAAAGTGTGCCGGAAACATTTATATCCGACTACCCGTGCCCCGCGGCTTCGCCCGCTATTATCAAGTCTTAAAGTAGCCTATGTGGTAATCCTAGGTATAAGCTATGTAATAAATTTCATTCAAATCTGTTCCGCCGTTAAAGCGTGAAGAGGTAACAAACACACTTACACACAAACTTTCGGATTTATAATATTATAGTAGGATACACAATCACCTAGAACCAGAATCTTGAATTCTTATAAACCTGATTACATTTATGATAAAATCCAACTGCCAAGTGATTAATAAATAACGCCTTCAATATTTATACTTGGTCTATGAAGATTACAACAACTATATATTATTATTATGTAAACAATTCAATCGTCTAATTTCTTTCTCATATTATTTATGATTAACATTAAACGTTAAACATCGTTTCTTTCTTAATCCTTCTTTACAAGGAGGTAGCATTACAATAAATCCTCTAAACCCCTTAGCACCAAACAAATACTCTCAAAAACCCGGTATCGCTTAAGTAAACTACGTGTAATTAACGAAAATCTCTTAAAATATCCAGCGTATTTGCGCTCAAACTCAAATACAATTCAAAACGTTTATTTAAGTACAGTCTGCAACTCATATGACGAAGTTACTTCTCGACTGTTTATTTAGCGAATTAGAGGACTCCATGTTTGTTTGGCGTTAGGATTACCACTCCCAAAAGGTGAGGGTGCCTTTCAGACGTTCCTACAGTTTTTAAAATTTAAAAACGTGCTTTTAAAATTCGCGGGCCTTCTGAGAACCCTTCTTTTAATTGCTTTCTGCCTTGGTAATAATATCACTTTAACTTGCTGCTCTTTTGCATTCATTTAACTCTTTTTCTTTTTTTACTCTCATGCCATTTATGGACAGATTATGCTCTTTTGAATTAAATACTCTAATATAAGATCACTTCGTCGTTAGTTTGCCGAGACGTACTCCCGACTCGACGCTCTGTAAAACGGCTACACTGATGTTCACTACAGATAAATAAGGAAACTCTCGATCAAGTCACCTCTCAAACAATAAGACTAAATCAAAATAGGTCAGCTGTTTGGGAGCTACCATGCAACATGACACAAAGATACACCCGTTAAATAACAACCTATTTTTGCGTCGGAGGTTAAAAATACAGCTATACAATTTTGAAATTTAATTTGGTCATTCGTGCCGCATATTTTGACCCGCAAATATATCAAAACCTATAGGTAAACTTCCCGTTACCTAGAATTATGAATACTGGCTAGAACCAACAACGTCACAGCACAAGTAATGTAAAATCCTATAATTAAACGCAAACAAAGCTTAAAAAACCGACTTCAACGCTTATATTTTGGTTTTGGCTAGATCGAATTCGATAATATTTATATGGGACCTCTGAAGTATAAAAAAAAATCATCAAATCAATTCATAATTGGCGGAGATATCGCGTAACATACATTAAAAAAACATATAATCGAATTGAGAACCTCTTTTTTTGAAGTCTGTTGAAAATCGTTAAATTGTAAACGATAAAGAAAAAAAAACCGAAAAATATTCAAGACTAGATTCAAGTAATAGACGAACAGAATAGTCATTAACTACATACAAGTTTGTATAGACCGTACTTTCGGTGTGCGAGTTTGTTATCTTTTGATGTCAATCGCTGAGGTTCATAAATTAGAAACTTCAAGTTATCATCGACTTGTTAAATCAATTCAGTGATGTGCTAAGTTAAAGCAGCACTCACTTTCCTGCACGTTATCGCTGTATTCGACGTCCGCACCACTGCATATTTACATTGCTGAGTCACTCCTTGGCAACCGAACACAAACAGTCTTGTTACACTGTATGTCCACTGGGAGAAGGCATTTATAGCTTGTATATTAGAACACTGCTTTTTTTGTTGTTTTATATAGTTAGGCAGGCAATTGACCGCTCACCATATGGAAAATTTGATTGATGTTTAGCTTCTGTGTCAGGTAGTATAAAATTAAAAAGTTACATTTGGAAGTTATGTCTATGGTTCCGGGTATAAATTACTATGAATTTCCAAAATGTCTTTTAAATCCGTTCAAGCGGCAAGAAGCGGGAACAAACTAATTACGAGATTAGGATTTGTAATATCAGTTAAATTATCTTATTTCTTGGAGCGAAGCCATTAGGAGAATTATAATGTACGCAATTTATATATTTAGGGAATGGCATTCCAGATTTCTGCATAAAAATTTCATTTCATGTAATATCCTAAAACTGGATTTCAACATGCAGTGATAAGCCAAGCATTTAACAGTTATTTTAACATCTAATATCAAAGTATTACGATCGTTAGGTAAACTAATCCAGCAGTTTACAACCTTTGCATTAAATACATACATTTCATCTCCATTGAATAAGCTAAGTTCACATTGGTCATTGAGCTTAACCGTGACGTCATCCGTAGGTGAAAGTGGAGGGTCGCACGCAATACCTGACCTGCGTGTGCATGGGATGCCTCGAGCGCTGTGACCCTGAGTGGACCATCCGTTGCCAGTTCTGCGGCCAGAAATGGGAAGGAGCCTCCCTGGTGCTGGGGACTATGTACTCCTATGACATCTTTATGGCTACTCCGTGCTGCGCTGAACGGCTGAAGGTGGGTTCTCTTTAAATAATTGTGTAAAATACTTCTATAATTTGTGATCGTTTTTGTATGAAGGTGAAAATGAGATAGAGATCGCTAAAGCTGATGATTATATACCCCATATTAATTGTACCTACTACATGCTGTAAAAAATGTGTATAGTTCGTATGAGCAGTGAAAAGTTTTTTTTTTTTTAATTTTGTTAATGTTACAGCAGTTTTGCTTATACTGCCAATGCTAGAATATGTTAGAAGTTATACTGGGTATTACCGGTGTGCTTAGGACTACATAATAAATACATTGAGACAGGTTGAAGTACAAGAGCGGGTTTCAGATTTGTTGGTGACCCTTTCTTAGAATAAATTTTGGTTTTCTTTGTAAACCTGTGCAATACATGATAGTGATATTTACAGAGCTTCCGATCAAAGTAACACTTGAAAGAAGACTGGCCAGCAATTGGCTTCACTGATTAACACTTCATGATACCAGTTATTTATTATGCCATGATCAAGGCGTGTTTAATTTTTTTACGTTCAGTTGCCAATACTCTGTAACTTAAGCGTCGATACGTAAACCTGTGTTTTGTTGCAGTGCAACACCTGCTACAAGCCGCTGCTGCACCCGAACCAGCGCCTGAACTACTCGGATTACTCGCACCCACTGACGTGCCCGCATTGCGGCGTGCTCGACGCGCACTTTGTGAAGCCGATCACTCAATGCTTCACAAAACGGGTTTACCCGCTCTTCCAGCAGTGGCCATAACAGACGGCGGTGCCGGGAACCTCTCCCGGCACCCCCCCGGCCTCCTACGACGCCTGGGGCCTGGCTCCGTCGCCACCGCGCCGCGCCTCGCCTCCTACTCTGCGTCCCGTCGTCAAGACGAACATGACCCCCCGCGCTCAAGAAACGGTTCCTCAAGTAGACGATTCCAGCAGGTACCTCTCTCCGACTCTCGTTAGCGTCACCGAGTCGCTGGCGATGCTCGGTTTGAGCCCGGAGACACTAGCGATCAGCCTCGGCGAAACGCTCGCCGATCGTTATCTGGCTTCCATCCGACCTCAACAGATCGCAACGGAGCTTCCGGCCGTCTTCGCCTGCACTCCCCCACGCCGTGAGCCCGTAGTCGAGCCCACAATTGAGCCCATGCAACTTTTCTCCGACGATTTCATGGACTATCTCAACCAAATCGCTTAAACCTTTTCGGTACTTGTGTGCGCATGATCGGACAATGACTCTGTGACGGAAATGTTTTGGACTCTTACACGTTTCGTCGAGGCGTTAGTTATAATTTGTGTTAAAATTAACTTAAATACTATTCAAAATATTTTTACGTGGATTCGATCTTTTAGAATTTATTTTAATTTTATCCTGCACTTTGTTGATTAAAAGTTGATTTATCGGAAATGATAATTAGAGGATTTGCGATGCCAGAAATTGCATTTTGTTTTCTGTTGATTATCGGTCTGGGAGTTTTGTCCTTTTGAAGGAATTAATGGCGAATTTTTTAAATTATTGATTACCCTACTTCAGTGATACTGATCGCCCTATCTGATAGGGAAGTTTGTGCGGCGTGTTGTTTAGTTCAATTTAGTTTATTAGTTATGTTTTATTTTAGCAAAATTTTGAACCTAACTTAAGTGTTGTTTTAATATTTACTTAGGTTTATTATGAACTTTTGTTTCCTCCCACCAAATGGCACTTGGGCGAGTCGAGGGGACATATAATACCTGAAGATGCCATGTTAGTTTATCCTTTAATATTGTCACTAATAATTTTCACTTATTTAAACATAACGGTAGAGGACTTTAATTGTAAGGTAACCAATTGCTGTGTCACCAATAATATGATTAGCATGTCTATATTACAATTACTGTAAGGTTCATAATAATGTTTCATTCTATTTTTTGTTCAAATTGTATCTCATTGATAAGTGGTGTTCTAGCATTATAATAACTGATAAATACATGTTATACTTTGGAATCGTGCCATATCAAAAAAATACTGAAAAAATGTTACACCACAGATCATTGAGTTCGTTCTTTACTTTAATTTAATTCTAGATCTTTAAACCGTAATCGGTTAGTTTTGTTACATTAATACATTTTTTAATTATTGGATATTTTAAATTAAGGTTTTTTATATTATCTTCAATGTCTATTTATATTATAAGAGAATATCGCTTGATTAATATAATAAGCGTTTAAGCGGTGTGCACACATTTACTCGGTAATTGTTTAATGTTAATTAGGTAAGGTTTTTATACATTTGGAACTTATTATTCGCAAAAGTGATTAAAGGTGATATATTATAGTGATAGTGCGTGTTTAGTGATAATGTAATAATGAAGTGGTGCGGAGTTAAAGGCGAATGAGGTTGAACAATTTTTTACAGAATTTTGGGTATCGTAAAGTAAACTGCCGAACTTTAGGTAATTATTCTATTAAAGACTTAACTTTTATAGAGAAAAATTTTTGCATTGTCTTTCTTATAATCGTAACTGCCATTTACATATTACTATTCGCCGGGGCCTAATGCAAAGTATCTCGAAAAAGGTTAAAATCTATGTGAGCTTTTTAATTTTAATACGTAAGTACTACATTTATTTTACATTATCTGTTACACAGGCGATCTATCCAGCAAATTGCCTGCAATAAATCTACTCTGAAAATATATTTTGGTAAAAACTAAAATATACCAAATAATAAATTTACGACATGTAAATTTGTTATTCGCCCATTATTTACACACTATTAATTAATTTCTGAATATTAATAAAAAATATTTTTTTTTCTAATATTTAATTTCAGCCTATAAAGTATTTATTATCTTTCAATTTTAATTCATAAAAATAAACATTCCAAATGCATTTTCCACTATTCCTGCTTAAGTTACTAAAATAATGTCTAAAGCAACTTGTATCAAGCATCCAAGCTTGGTCCACTCACAATATCAGACTGATAGCGTTTCTGTCAGGCCCCGGCAAGTTCGACTGAAAACATTGTCGTTACGTAGTGAGTAGGTGGTCATCATCAAGCATCCTATCAAGCCATCCGCATCACTGCACGTCATTTTGTCGTCATTTCATCACGCACGGTCTGTCTGGTCGGCGACTGGTTACTATAAAGATTGATGGTGTGGAAGTACCTTCAAACCTTTACTAACAAGTTTCACTGTGGAAGAATTTTTTATTGATCGCAATTATAATTTTTTTTAGCTTTTGTTCCACATACTTTTTGCACCTTTTATAATTAACAGTAAAGGTTAAATAATTAATAAAATCTATGGAAAAAAAAATCTTGTTACATTGAAAAGTTACAATCATAAACTTTCAATCAGCCAGTAATTTAAAAATCATAAATAATTTTAACGATTATTTCTTTGTTCATAATTGAATTAGTAACCAGTCGTCGTGTGTGGTTGTAATACCTTCTAAATGTTTTAATATTAATATAATATTCGCTTAATATTAAGAAATACTTTACTTATATTCTATCATAGCAAGGCGTAATAATAATGGACGTTATATGCCCAGCACCTAAAAAAACTTTAAGAAAATCTTGTTTTGATTTTTTCAAGATTTTAAAAGTATTCAAATTGACTCAGAATCGCAATTACAAAATCAGCAGTTTTATTCTTGAAGTCATTTTGCATAACAAGTCTTGTAAGATTCGATTAATAGAACGCAAATTATTTTATATATTTTCCTAGTATAGCAGTAAATCGATAGTACACACTTTCTATAATATCAAATAACCCAATTATTTTAAAATAGTCCGCCGCATTTCGATGACATTTCATATGTTATTCAATTTTAATTTTATCGAAGTTTGCTCGTTCGGATATAGAATTATATTAAAAGTTATGTGTACATTTATGTAAATGTATGTATGCAATAAAAGAAAAAAATTAAAAAAAAATTGACGAGCTGTTGTTGGTATATTTAGGAAAATATAAAAAAACCAGATCATCTGATGGTGTCCATGTACAAATATAAAAGTGAAATGTCATCGCGGTACGTGCATATTAGGTCGAGCGACAAATTTATAAATCTAATAGTACATTTAATAGTCTAATACAAAACCACTATGTAGATTTAAACATAGTATTTAAATAAAGACTCGTTAAAAAGTCATTTTCCCCATCTCTGGTACAAAAAAGACGCTGTTATTATTCCAGTAAAAAATTATATCAAAATCCTCAGATTTAAACATAAAGGCTGTTTATTTCATATTTTAAATAGATATTTCAATATTGATCGTCGAACTTTTACACCTATACCTTAAATAAAATAAAATAAAAATAGCAAATTATAGAGCAATATTGATATCCTAAAATATTGGGCTTAAATATATTTTATCCAATGAAATATAGCGTTTGTCTTTCAGAGTACCTACACATTATTCTATAGCAAGCCTTTTCATGGCATATACAAAAAAAGCCAGTGTTTTTAATTATTGTTCTCAAATATTTGGTAGAATTTAATTCGATTTAAAATATTTATCAGTTTTCATTATCAGACGCTTGTAATGGTTGTATTATAACTATGGTGTACAAACAGTGAAACACATTCAAACAATAGTTTGGTTCTTCCTTACACTCTTTATTAATCCGTTAAATACTATAATATGTTTTATTATTCATATTTTAGTCACTTAGTTGTTCAGTTTTGATTATATAAATTTAATTACACTAATGTTGCCAACTTTCTTAGTTTATTTGCACATAATTTGTTAAATTTTGTAATTAATAATGATTTAGACACACGTTCAATATCATATTGAATTAATTGTCGTGTTATTTAGATAATGGCTTAAAAGTACAAAGTGAAACAATTTGTTACTTTTACAAATTTTATGGAAAGTAAAAATACATATAAAAAAGTACTTAATAAAAATAATCTCAGTACTAGGTATTCTATAAATAGTTGCTCTAATTCCTAATAAAAACTGCTATCGTTTCCTGTAGTCAGAATAGTCAGATTATAAAAAAATGTTTTATTAATTTTAACTTAGACTTTGTTTTTCATTAACTTTTAGACACGAAAATTGTTACTTATCGTAAAAAAAACTATATCGTCTATTACTTATTTCTTAATTATCTTAATGTTTGTCGTATATATATTTATAAACTTAGAATTCTTACGTCGTACCTTTTATAAGCACTTTGAGTAGGACTGGCATAATATATTTTCTGTAGTTATTATATCCTGCTTAATATAGGTTAATCATATTATTTCATTCGTAGTTCTTTTAGGATTCTAGGGATTTCTTTAATAATATCGTGAGAATGAGATGTATGGATGGTCACACTTAACATTAAGGTAGGTAGTCATGTCATTCTTTATCATAATAATATTGGTGTAAGTACCAATTTATGAATTGTGTGCAATCTGGTCATAGGATCGTGCAGTCGCGCGCTTCGTAGTAAGTTTATAAGTAACATTTATCTATTCGTGATACATAAATGATACGCACATCTCTAAGCCTGCCTTTGAAAACTTTTCATCAACATTAACAATTTATCAAATAGCCATCTGACTATTTTTCATAAGAAACATTTCAACCTTACGCTATTGAACAGCAAGTTCATCACAGTCGATAAAAGCATTTGGTGTTTCTCTATGAGACTTCTAATCGGTATGTAAACCTTATAGCGTTCGTTAATTGACTGTCAAATCATAGTTGGTCCAAGGTAGGCATAGTAGGTGTCTATAATTATTATGAATTATGAGTACCCAGCGTCACCCAAAGCTCAAAATTCAACTCATTGGCTGAACTAGTATACGGCTGTCATCGGTTAGTGAACCAAATCAACTTGTTAATTATATTTTGATACTCGACGTTTTCTACAATGTAGTAATAAACTTTTGTATGTGTAGGTAAGCGTCACTTTCGATCGCATTTGTTGGTTTTGGACGAGTTTACATTAATATTAGAACAGTTTCAGACTGAGCCTTAAGTGTAGTATTAAATTGGAAGCTAACAAATGTGATACGGTTGTGAAGAGAGAGGTGATATCTATAACAGACAGAGTTCTGCTACAGCCACTATTAGAAGAAAACATGACGTAGCTTCGTTTGCATCATTTTTGTAAGGAACTCTAAAAAGTCAGTGATAAAGTTACGAATTGGTTAATGATAATAATATATAAGTTATTGCGAGGCAATTAGAAAAACACTCCAAAATAACGCGCGGGGTGTACCAGGGTATGAGTGTCATAATTTTGTAATAACACGATGAAAAATCTTTTGTACTATTGGAACGTAAATAACGTGTAACATAAGGCGATATTTTTTCTAATAATAATATGTAACGCATACATTTAAACAAGTAAGTTATCATATAATACGTTTTTTACCGAAGTAGATTTAGATTTTTATAAGAAAACCTGGGACTAGATCTCTTAGGCACGTGTATCAGAGCGATAATTGGTATAGGACCATTTGATCGTTTTAATTTAAGGAGGAATCCGACCATTTTCATGATAACATTGCATAGAATTTACTAATTAAGTACTAAACACGTAGGATTCCTTCTTGATGTTAGACGTTTCATGAAAAGGTCGTAGTAGAAATAAGTAATTGTCTGCATATTTGATTGAACGCTTTGTAAATCTATGGTCGTTCTATCTTCCATTTAACTTCGATCTTACACCGCTTATAGATTCGTATACTCTTGAAAAATGATTGAAATAGAAGACGCTGTTCTAATCGCGATAGCATTGCAGTAACTAATATCGATTCTGTATCTTAATAAAAGCGTTGCATCATTGTGTAGTATCGGTAATGTGTGTGTGAACGAATGAGTAAAAATAACTTTTTTATAATTATCTTATTCCGTGGAGGCCTCTTCCGGCCGACCGCGTTAATAAACACTAACATTGAGTACGGTCATGTTAGTACTAAAATGATCTCTTGTTTCCTTACAATTTTTCGGAATATGGTTCGGAATGGAATGCTAGGATAGGAAGCTCAGAAGGAATCGCCAATTTAACTTAGTTCATAAGTGCTTGAATTTACGTGTATTATAAGAATCGTTTTAAACATTCGATATTGAACCTTTCTACCATTGATATATGATATTATTTTTAAAATTGTCTTTACGTATATTTTTGTACATGCAAAGTCGATGCGAAAGGAATTGGCACAAAAATTAGAGATACGTTTATATTCTAAGGCAAAAGTTCCAGTTTTTTACGATAAAAAATTATTGAAAGCTATTATTTTAGGGATAGTGAGCATTGTAATGTCTATTTTGGTAATGTTGGAGAAGCGAGATTAGATATAGGTTGTTTCAGAAAATTGTAATAAAACTTAAGAGGCGAAAAAAAAACATGTTATATTTTATACGTTTCTGTATCGTGTGTTAATTTACGAGTAGATAAGTTCACTCTTTAAAAAAGAGTTTTCGCAGGTAGTAGATTTAGGCTTAGTGTTTTTATACCAGCTTGATGTTGTGACATTTATTATTATATGATATTGGTAAACAGTACTACCGAACAAGCAGCAAACACTGATGAATAAATGTGTAGAGGCGTTAATGGGGACATTTTGTTTTCTTATAAGGATGTCGAGCGGGCAGCATCTCGCCAATCGTGATCAATACCAAAGTGTTGCTGTTCATATCATTTTAACGATGCTAGAAACTTTTTTCGGTACAAAATCTTAGCGAAGTTTTTTAATTCTATTTGATTAATATATTGTTAGATTAATCTGTGTCAGTTTTGTAGTGGATTGCGCCTATGGTTGCTCTCACGGTCACTACATGGTGACCTATCATCGGATATACGTTGCTGGTACCTCGACCGATCCATTGCAACTCTTACAACTAACCTGAATTATTTCACTTATTTAGCAGAATTTATATTAACTAGTTTTTGTTACGTTAAATATTGCTTATATTATAACGATGTTTATTAAGTATTTAATATTCATTTGATGAGGACCTAGTCGTTTCTCTATATATCACATTTCCAAAGTACAAATTCCTTGTTGTTTAGTCCAATTTTGTTTGTCTGTTATTGAAAAGAAATTATTTTAGAGAGCGTTTGGACGTCTTGTCGGTTTGATGAATTGATTAACATTGTAACTTTGCCTGCTTCGGCTGGACATTGTCATAGCTAACTGTAAAATTTGTGTAAACGACTATCACTTTGTTAATACACTTTCTTTGTATTTTAAATCAAAATCTTTATTGATGCATTGGCGCCAAAATCATAGAAAACATACTACATTTTAAATGTTACCAACCTCAAACATTCTTTAACATTATTATTTATAAAGTACTGACGTAAACTCCGTCCTACGCAATTCCTCTGTAACAAGTGTTTGCTCTAATGAGGAAACCTTATCACGCATACATGAAAGGGTTTAAATCACTGTTGTGTGACCTTGATTTGCAACATTTGTAGGGAGTGTCTGGGATGTGTATTTAGTCAGATTTAATACTTTGACCGCTAGCAGGCTTGACCGATTACATGTAGGTAGCAGTTAACATTATTGTATAGAATGTTTTTTTTTTGTTTGAAACTACAGATGTTTACGGTTTCAATTGAGTATTTTTTTACATAAATACAATATGTCTAATAGTTCCGACTAAGTTTTTAATACTTGCTTAGTATTAGTCGATCTAAAGCAATGTCCAAGAACTATAAATAACATAGATAAGTTTGAGGTTGTTATTACATTTAAAAATAAAGTATTTTTAGGTACTATGTACCTACAGCGCAATTTAATCATCGATAAATGGATGTATAAATGGAGTAATAATTTGGTACTGTCGTTTACATAAACACCTATAAATTGTAACGCATGGCAAATTGTATCTCGCAAATGTAGCTAAACAAAAATTATTTCACAATAATAGTGCCACGTTTGATACAACTACGTTAAGCAGCTTCTAATTTAAGTTAGTTTAATTTTTAAATAATTTTACTTTTACCCCCTACTTTAGTTAATGCACAGTTAATAACACAATAAATAAGTAATCTTATTTTTTACTAATTTCTTTCTATTTCGATGATGTTGTAAGGATTCAGTTTTTTTTTTAATTTAATTTTCTGTTAATTATGTTTATATAATTTACCATTTTTTTTAGTTTGTACGTAATCGCCTATACTACACATTTTCTAAAAGCTTTTGCATTGAAATCTATTTCAAATGACACTACCTACGATACATACAATGAAACTTTTATAAAATAAATAATAAAAAATACAATCAATGTTTTATTTAACTCTTATATTATAAGTACCTATTCCTATTTATTAGAACAGACTATTTCAACACTACATTTGTTAGTAGCTAAGTAATACATTTATAAAGACATAAAAAAAAATAGATCATCTCAAATCTTTCTAAAAATGATTCCTACCTGTTAAAATCACTATATATAGGTATATAATTTATTTAATTGGTTTTATGGTCAAATGTCAGGTTATCAGAGATAAACAAATTATTACACAAGAAAAGCTTAAAAAAAAATGTTTTTAGAACGCAAGAAAAGCTTAAAAGACTGTTTTTAGTACATCTAATCTGATCAAAGCTCAGTAGATAAAACGTGATTATCTTCGGAACTTTGATCAGATTAGATGAACACGCATTATTGACGATATTTCAAGAAGTACTGACTGATCTTGATCAAATTTAAATGGGACAAATTAGAAAGTAACATCTTTAAAAATTTATCAACTTCGGTTCACGTGGAAAGAAGTTAAGAGGTAACACACATAAAGCCAATCAAGTAGCCTAGGATTTAAAATTCTAGGTATAAGCTATGTACGTTTAAACATTTGAAATGTACATAACTTATACCTATAGCATAGCTATATATCATTTTTAGAAAAAAAAAAGCGTTATACCTGTCTTACCTAATCTATGATATAATTTAAATGACAATATTGTTAATCTGTATCGAGAAATTGAATGCAAGAAGAAAACGAACACATTTAAATTTTGATAGAAGTAGATACGTAGGTGCCTATTTCTTTTTCAACCCTTTACGCATATAGGAGCCTACACCTACGAGGTACTAATGTAAATTTATCCTAGCCACCACTATTTCACCTGATGAATAGTTAGCGACATTCGTTGCTGCTGCACTATTATTTGTTGTCAGGATGTTTCAATTTTAGATAAAATCGCAGGATTTCCTATCCGTAGTAAGTAATAGGTCCGCGTCTCAGCCAAAAAGTCACGGAAAAGCTCGACACATTAATTAAAATAAACTACAAACAACTTCTTTGAAAAAATATATAATAATTATACGCACATGCTTATGCGTTTATGGAGGGATATGATTTCGTAGATGATCTCTAGCGTAGATTTTCTATCTCTATCTCCTTTTAAGAATGAAAATAATCCTACTAATATTATATTTGCGAGAGCTTGTGTGTGTGTGAATGTTTCTTACCACGTATCTCCTTAACAAATTAACTGATTTTAATAAAATTAAGAATGTAGACGGTTTAGGTTCCGGAAAAACACATAGGCTAATTTTTTACTTTATTAAGGCGGGCGAAGCCGTGGGGCACAGCTAGTTCATTATAAGCTAACGTTTGACTATTAGCACTGATTATGTACATAATAGTGACGTCAATCATATTATTCTGTTGATAAGATTGATGTACTTGGGTATACCAATCTTTTATTTATTTTATATATAAGTAAAAGCGATACCTAGCACGTACTATTTACAGCCTAACTTTTTCATCAAGATACTGAGAAACAGGTCAGATTCTAGATAAAACACTTACAAATATCAATCTTTTAAGTAAATACAAAAAGCACGAATCCAATCAAGTTTGTAAACAAGGGGGCGGTGCGGGGAAAGTGGTCTAACGCATAAAATGTTCACGTAGCGGACATAGCAATAAAAACTTTATGTCCAATGTTAGTTTTGATAAAACACCCCAGAGGTCTGCCCAGTGCCCAGTTTACGACCAGGCGCTTTATGATTCTTAAATTTCTATAAACTGTACTATGTTATTCACAAAATAGGTTCTACACCCTTTATGTCTATAGAATTGTAATGAAAATGGAAAAAGTTCTCAGAAGCCAGTCAAAGTAGAGGCAGGGGAAAAATATCTGGAATGTCTGTTTTGGAAAGGATAACTACCCGCCGCCTACACACTGTTTTTGTGTGTAGGTTGTGTTACTAAGAAAGTATAGGGGTATGGTGGGGACAATAAGGTAAAACAATGAAATTAGACGATATTTGAAATCACAACCCTCTTATTTATTTATGGCATAATAGTTACTTATCGTAGTAACATTTAGCATAGTCTTTAAGAATATAGGAATGATAAAACATTATACCTACTATATAATAATAATAAATGAATGAATCACTTAATCCTACTAATATTATACATCCGAAAGTTTGTTTGTAAGTATGTTTGTTACCTCTTCACGCTTTAACGGCTGCACGGATTTAGATGAAATTTGTAATGCACATAGCTTATACCTAGGACTAACACATAGGCTACTTTTTAACTTGATAATAGCGGGCGAAGCCTCGGGGCACGGCTGGTAATTAATATAAGAACAATATTTATTCACAAGTAAGAAAAATTTACTAGTTTTATACGGTAACACTGGGGACTGGTATACCATCCGTCTTAGATCGATTGTCATTAAGCGGAAAAGTCGTTCTCTGTGCATGTTTCTTTTGTTGTATAAATATAGTATTTTGTTTATGTAAATAGATCATTTTATACCCTTTATCAATCTCACCACTTAAAATAATAAAAATAAATACAATGTCAATCTTATATGCTACATCTTCAGCCGCATTATCGCTTTCCATCAGGTGAGATAGTGCTCAAATGGTTGGCTATATCCAACTAGTCGTTCGCGCCAAACTGAGATCTCGCGCCTACATTTTGACTCATACAGAAAACCTTTTGAGGTTACTTGCTTACAACTTTTTTCCTATTTGATAATTGTTTGATTTCTATATGTTTTGTTCAAGTACAGGATATTATACGTAAGTCTCAGCGTTCAGTGTGAAGCCATTTTTGAGATTGATTCTGGGACAAAATAGGTCTAAAAGAGTGTCTTTTACATATTAGGTATACTATTTTTTTATTCATAAACTAGTAATATAGAATGTACTAATTTTAGGCGCCTACACCTTTATTTTTATAAATGTTTTTATGTAAGGCAGGTAGTCCGGCGTCGGGTTTCCCGAGCCGGCATTCACACGACCGCCAAATAAACGCCTATCTTTTCCCACACCCAATATTCCCGTTAGGTCTTGTTATATTTAACTAAGCTTACCGAAATCACAGCTCCTTTAATCCTTTCAGAGGGATTCAGTCACCCGTTATTTACATTTGCTAAAGGTTCGATATTTATTAACCATCAAAGCGTAAGCTCTGCACCGTAATACCACATTAGGAAGACGTACTGCTTCCGATAGCGTGGAGGTCGTCAATTTATGTGCCTATGTTTATGCAGTAGCTTTGGATTAGTGTAATTTCGGAGGGTAGGTAATGCCTGTGCGTATTTATCTTACGAAACTATGCTCTAATGTTGGTGATTGGATGTTGAAGCAGGTTGGAGCAATTTCGTTTGACTTAGGTAGGTCCAACCATAAAACGATTTACACATAGGCTATATACCTACACCGCACGCTAGTCTTGTAGGCTATCACTGATAAAATAAAAAACAAACATGATAGACTAGCCGTGCCGCGCAGCTTCGCTTATCCTGTTTATTAAACTAAATAGTAGCCTATGTGTAAATCCTAGTTATAAGCTATGCACCTCCATTATATGTTTTAAAATGTACATAGCGTTTACCTAGGAAAAAGGAGCCTATATAAAAGTCCTAGGTATAAGCTATATACATAAAAAATTGGGATATTTGAAATGTACATAGCTTACACCTAGGATTTACACATAGGCTAATTTTTTACTTGTTATACGTGAGCGAAGCTGCGGGACACGCGGCTACTCTATCATACAGCTAGTCTTTTTTCTCTGAAAGCCTACAGCAGCTATAAGGCTATAGGTTTAAGTTATATTGTAGGTATGGTAAAGTTTTTGTATTTGTTAGTTCATCTAATATATAAAATCTTGTGTCACGGTGTTTGTGGTCCAACTCCTCTGATACGGCTCGACCGATTTTAATGAATTTATTTTTGTATATTTGGTAGGTATGAGAATAGGTCGTAAAGTATTTTTCCCCACCACCAATTATTTTATCGGGATTTTTGTTTGAGCAATATCCAAAAAAATTAT
The DNA here is from genome assembly GCA_948107665.1 of Lomographa bimaculata. Lineage (NCBI taxonomy): Eukaryota > Metazoa > Arthropoda > Insecta > Lepidoptera > Geometridae > Lomographa > Lomographa bimaculata. The sequence continues at coordinate 8,630,726 of OX403591.1, read as the reverse complement.
AGTATGGTATTAAAGTACCAGGCGATCATGTACGTGAAAGAAGTAAACACTTTTTCTAAACGTGGCATTGCAACGCATGCTGGGTACAGCTAGTATCTATAGGTATATACCTATTATATGAATTAGGTATATCTGGTAACTACTGGTACGAAATAGTACGAATCTGAAATTATTTGATTAATAGGAATCTTTATTTTATCCATGTTTGATTCTGAGTATATAAATAAATAAATAACAATACTTAATATTCAAAGTCGGGTCTGTTCAAAGTCGGGTCGGTTTAAAGTCGGTTTAATTGCTTTATTGACATGCACTATCTAAATAAAGGGTTTGAAATATGCCAATAAAATATCTGGCGAAAACATCGAAACGCTCCGATAAAAAAATATTGGCCTTCATTAGCTATTTAATAAATCCTTAATTCCAAATAACTAAGTTTAATGTTTTCATTAGAAATTATGGTTAAAGCTTTTCAGACACGAGCTCAACAAGAAAAATTAACGATCCGTTGCTTGCTTCTCCGATTAAGTTTTATTTTGATGACTATTTACGATATTCTAACGTTTATCGTCTGTCCAAACTTATCCAAAACTTGTTAACCCCCAAAACCCAATTTGAATCGGTCGTTATTATCCTCGTCGTCCATTAAACAACTTTTATTCGACACATCAAAAATTCGGCGAACATTATCGGAGAACCACCGGTCCGTGTTTATGATGCGTAACATGCAATAAAATTGGGGGCCATCTTTGCCCTAACTCCCTTGTCTTTGACGAGTCCTGAGAGGTGTATAGTAAAAAATATACGTCACGTGACAGGATCGTGATGGGCGTTTGATGTGTTACAGGTAGTTGGAGTAATAAGATCTGGACCACATCAGGGCTTCCATGCTATTCCCTTTTAATATTATGAATCTCGTTTGTTCAACATATTTTTTTTAACTGTCCATAGTTTCTGAGCTATTTTAAAAACTGACCATTAAGCTTTCGTAATAACACTTAAACAATATTACTTCATATGCTATTATTACTATAGCTGAAGTCGGTGTCATATTGATTTGCGAGTATATGTAACACCCTAATTTATTCCAACTTCTAATTTAATTATAATTGTTCTTATTAAACTATAAACATACTTACGCATGTTTATAATAAGCCGCGATCTCTTTCACTCATTCACACAAGACTTGTACACGACACTCGCTTATCCACTTCATAGTATAAAATTAAAATATTAATAAAACATATAAATTTCAATATAAAAATATATTTTCCGAGTGTCTAACATATAGGATTTTCAATCTAATATCGCGGCAATCTGAATATCGGATTACGGACAAACAAATTCTGGGATAATCAGAACTTAGATAAGTATAGAGCTGGATTTATTCCGATCCGAGGCTGTCAGTCTATAATATAGAAGACTCTATAATGGCTGCGCCAAACAGGACCTACCACCTGACTTGAACAGAACGGCGTGCGCGCGCCCGCGTCCCCGCACTCCATCTGTTCAAATCAAATACGTCCTGTGTAGAGCAGCCTTAAACGTAAGTTTGTTTAAATACAACTAGAGTATCTTATGTAGCAAGCTGGATCGTCACGTCCCTCAAAGTCAGCAGAAAAACTCGTAAAGATCCTGAAAGGTGTAAAGCCGGTAGTAGTTGATCTTCCGGATAAATCAACCGTGGGGTTCTTTAATATCCGATTAGAATTTGTGACGTAGTTATACGATGTTTTTCCTTTCCTTTTTAGTTCAACGAATTATTCTAGTCCGGTCCTGCGGTTTCATCCACAGACGACTATAAAAAGTGATGATGATGACGAAAATACTACGTATGAGTTATTTTAGGTCGCTATTTAGCTTTGTTCAAAATTGTATAACGGTTCGTTAGTTTTGGCGTAATTGAGTAACAAACATTCTGAAGAACATAAAAATTTCATATATATGTAGTAGTGGGATCAGATTAATGTATATTCTTCATAGACTTTCAATTTCTTCAAAATTTAGAAAGAAAATATATATCTGCCAAGCATGGCTAATGCTATATAAACATAATTAAACCGACTTCACCGCTTTAACTTCGGAACCTTGATCACATTTAATGTATTAAACACGCATTATTGACTATAACCCAAAAACTGGAGATCAGATTTTGATCAAATTTCAATGGGACCAAATGAAAAGCACCAACTTTAAAATAAAAAAAATCATCAAAATCGGATCACAACGAAAGAAGTTATGAGGTAACTTATGAAGTCGGGTAAACGAGAACATCGTCAAAGTAGTCCACAAAATAGACATTATTGACGATATTTCAAGAACAACTGATCAGATCTTGATTAATTTTAAATGGGAACAGTTAGAAAGCAACATTTTTCAAACTAAAAAAATATTTCGAAGTTATAAGGTAACACACATTAAAAAAAAATACAAAAAAATATGTCGACTTGAATACCTCCTCCTTGTTTGGGAAGTCGGTAAAAATCAATTTAATTTCATATAAGAATACAGTATTATAACGTAGAAATTATAGATAGATTTGATTATTATTTGATACATTTATAGATTTCTATCTATTAATATATCTCATAATAATCTAGTCTTTAGAATGTATATTTGATATCTCCTGTCCAATTTTGTATGCCTGATAGGCAAGCATTTGTCCGCTATCTCACCTGACGGAAAGCGATGATGCGACACCGAAGATGTAGAGTACCTACTTACCTAGAATAATTATTGTTATCTATCCTTTTACTCTATAAAATCAAAATCAAAATCGTTTATTCACATGGGCCCCAAAGAGGCACTCATGAAAGTTAATGAATCTATTGCCAGATTCGCAAAATTACAGCCATCTCGAGAAGACCCTGGCAAGAAACGCGGCAGCGCATTTTTTTCATTAATTTTTTTTTTAATCATTCTTAATCTCTAATACATAATTTTATTAACCTATGTGTTATTATGGTAGTCGCTAGAAAGCGCCTGTGCAGTTTGCCTCCATACTTGAAAACTCCCAAATTATACCGTTCAGGGAACAAAGACGTGGGCTGTGAGATCCACTCTTTGCTGTACGGTTGATAAATGTAGAAGCAAAACGCTTCGAGCGAATAAGAGGTAGGTCCACCATAAATGAAAGACGTTTTTGTTAAGGTAATTGAGTTACGAAACGAGGGTCGGTGTTGGTAAGTGTCACACTTGCCCATTTGTCATTTCGTCTTGTGGTCTGATGAGAAAGTGCATGGGGGAATCAGCTGGAGTAATTCGAATGCACTCTCTCAGAATTGTAAACAATAGATCACCGTTAAGGTACCTTACATTGATGACTGAGATTGGACAACTTGGACTCAATTAGCTGAAAGCTAAATACAAGCTTTATTTGCCTCATTATATTATAATATTATTAGTACAAGTATAGATATACAACTTGCATTTTTACAACTACTACTAACTTTTTTAAATATTTATTGTGTTATTTTATGTATATTAACTCGTCCACTATATGATAATTGTGATAAATACGTAACTCTGTATAATCGCACGCGAGGCACAAGATACAAACCTATAGCTTAGTTTGTGGCTAAAGCTAAAGCTTTTAATTAATTTGACATATCCGGTTAAACAATCCGGGTAAACTTTTCTGGCAATAAACATTATCTTATAATATCTTAGCTTGTAAATAGTAAAAAACGCGTTCGAATGCCTGTTTTCCTTTACATAAATAATCTCCAGCTCCAGGTAACCAAAACATAATTAATTATTACGCAGCGTGAATTTGTCCATTCGCAAATCCTCTTTCTTCGCTAAATCTTTAAAATCTTTTTTATAACAAAGGGTCAGCTAAAACAGGGGGTGTGTCAACCCCCGTAGCGATAGAATTAGACGAGTCAGCCCTAAATTAAAAAAGAAATCAGGCACAAGTTAATTTGGAAAGTTTTAATTAGGTTTATTTTAGTCATCAGGCAATTCTGTTAATTAATTTACTGTGTAAGAATGGATAGATGTAAATACTCGGAAGAAAATGTATAAAAATTGTATTTAACTTTTTACACGACTACGGCGAATCAAAATGAAAGGTTATGATTTTAGAGGCATATATTATGTATTTCTAAGTTTTTTATGTTATAATAAATATACAATAGAATTAACTTAAAATATACATACTAACAGCCCCACATAAGTACAAAGAACTGTATCGTGGATGCCGGAAACATTTACATCACATACGCAATCACATTCAAAACCAGATTCACAAATTAGAAGTGAGGGAAATTAGGTTCCTGCCGGGAAACGAAACCAGACCACCGAGGCCTAGAAAGCGAATACTTACCCGCTTCGCCAACACGGACTGATGGAACTACTGCGCCAAGTTCATTTGTGTTCCCTCAAGTGCCCAAACTAATAAATCAAGTGCAACGTTTTAGGTCACGTTTAGAACGAAAGAGGGTACACCGTTTTATATGCTTGTAAATCTAAAACTTCATCCACCCGCATGACTCCAGTTACTCCGTGATCATAGTGCTTTCAACTGTGCCGAAATATCGTAGATGAAAAACTAACGAAATACTTGATAAATATCCTTTTATTGATACAAATATTTATAAAGTTTCAATTATTTCAATTATCCGAAATATCACAGTGTTTTTCAAAATTAAAACAATTGGTAAGTAGTCCGCCTGTGATTATCCCTATAGCAGTGCACCAAAATGTTAAATGACAAGAATAATCTTGTCGTTTAAAATTTTGGTGCACTGCTTTTACCATCAAGATGGGATTCGAATAAAAACGCTCAAAAATGTTACATAAGCTAAGATAACCTTCGTTCATATGGTGACAGACTAAGTTAAAATTCGTTTGTTAAAATAAAAAAATAAACATATTTCATGTTTTGACACTCATAAATGAAAACAAATCAGGTGGAGCGTCATTCATTTTCAGAGCGAACAATCTAGGTATATTAGACACGAAAAAATCTATACTATATTTTTTTTAGTTGCTTCGCCCGTTTTGTCATGTCATAAAAAATATGGACTTTATATTTTTTAATGTCCTTGTATATACCCCTTGTTACGCATGCTTATTCCCAAGACTAGTTAAGTATCGCGTTTCTGAAACAAACAAAAAAACACTTGTAGGTATTCTGCTTATAATTATTCCACTCTCGGTCTACACTGTGCTGTCACAGCCAACCTCAGTTATAGGTGTATTATCTGTAGTTTCCTATCTGCATAGTGTAACACAGGCTCAACACGCACACTACCTACACGCGTCCACTCTCGCTCAAGGCTCTCGTGTGACTGACGCGGTGCGCTCGAGACAGTGAATTGTATGTATTATGTATGTTTGTGTATTAGTGTATATACAATTATTAGTAATTAAAATGCTACAATATTCATAATATATTCACAAACACTACATCCCTTTCTTATTAAAGTTTAATTTTATTTTACAATCATATCCAATAACAATCACAAATCTACTTTATTATCTCTACATAAATCACTATACAGTTTTGACTTCCGTATCCTGTTCTAGATTTATTTCATTTTCATTATTATCTGTAGGGACAGTAGTCCATTCGCCTTCTACTCTCTTCAAATGGATCACGTTTCTCCTGAATCTTTGGTCTGTTTCACTATTACGGACAGTGCAGTCACCGTCACGTGTACTTTCCACAACATGTGGCGAAGGATTAAAATTTGTAGCAAGCTTGTTCGATTTTTCCATTGCTTTTACATAAACTTTATCCCCCTCTATAATATCTGATCCAGTTGCTCCGCGCTTCCTGTCTCCATACTCTTTTCCTTTTTGTATTTTATCTCTATCTCTAATATCCGAATCGTTTTGTCTATAATTTATTTCTCCTAGAGATGGAATTTTATCTCTACTTTGTCGTTGAAAGAAGAGCTCAGATGGTGATCTTCCGGTAACAGAATGCGGCGTACTGTTGTACATCAGTAGATACTCCCACAAACTTTCCTTTATGTCTTTTTTCTCGATCTGGCTGATACGAAGGCGTTTAAGAATGTCTCTGTTTTGTCTTTCGACTTCACCGTTCATTTGAGGCCAATATGGTACAGTGCTAAATAGCCTGATATTGCATTCATCGCAGAAAGATCGAAACTCTTCACTGACAAACTGCTTGCCATTGTCTGCTGTGATAGAAATCGGATATCCGAGTCTACTAAAAAATTTTTTAATATTTTAATAATCTGTGAGCTTGTGATGGTTTTAGTGATCTTAACCTCTTTGTATCGGCTATAATAATCGACTACTACCAAAATATATTCACTGCTTGGCAGTGGTCCCATGAGATCCATTGCGACATCTATCCATGGAGCCGCAGGCAATTCGCGTCTCTTCATTGGTGCGGGTGGATTTGGCAAACCAACTAACGTACAACCTTTACAAGCTTTCACTAAGTTTTCTACATCTTTATCAATGCGAGGCCACCAAACCTTTGCTCTTAAACGTCCCTTCATGGCTACGATTCCAGGATGACCCTCATGTGCAGCATCCAAAACACATTTTCGAAGTTGTTGGGGTATTACAATTTTATTTCCACGAAGTAAAATACTGTCATGGAAACACAACTCATTTTCAAAAATTTTAAAACTCTTTATCGAGTCATCCCAGTCGTTTTGATACACACCTTTTTTCACATTGCAGATCTCCTTGTCCTTTTCTGAATATGCCACTATGCATTATTGGTATATTGCATATCATTGGTATAGCGACTGGCCTAGAACTTTCTACTATTTGGTGCACATGTTGGTCTACTCCTTTTGGCGGAATATCAGGGTAGTTACATAACCGTGACAAGGGATCAGCTATATTTGTCTTGCCCGGCTTGTATACTACCTTAAATGTGTAGGATTGTAGCCTCAGAACCCACCGTTCAATCCTCGCACATGGTTTTGACTTAGGCCCAAACAATATTTCTAACGGCTTGTGGTCAGTGACTAGATCGAAAGTCTTTCCGAACAAAAAGATGTTGAAATGTTCGACTGCCCAAACTAATGCCAGTGCTTCTTTTTCAGTTTGACTGTACCTGCGCTCGCAGTCTGATAAGGTTCGATTTCCGTAGGCAATGATTCTAGGGCCATTTGCATCATTTTGTACAAGTACAGCGCCGAGGCCGACAGGGCTGGCATCAGCTATCACTTGTGTTCTGTCTTGGACATCATAATACCCTAACGACTGTATATCCGTTAGCATCTGTTTGAGTTTCTGAAATGATTTATTCTGTTCGTCAGACCACAGTTTTTCTAAACTATCCCTTTTGCCCATCTTTTGCCTCAGCAGTTGTTTCAGAGGTTCAGTCATAGTAGCCAAGTTAGGTATCCATTTGTTGATATAGTTCACGAGTCCTAAGAAACTTTGCAGTTCTTCTATATTCTTTGGAATCCTAAAATTCATGATGCTCTCAACATACTTGTCGAGAGGTTTTACTCCTTCGTGGGTAAGCTTGTGACGCAAAAAATTCACATCCTGCGTCTTATAAATGCACTTGCTGCTATTCAGCACGGCATTGTTTTCATTGAGAACTTGTAGGACCTTCTTTAGTCTTGCATCATGTTCTTCTTCACTGTCTCCAAATATCAGGATATCATCAATAAAATTGACGACCCCTTCGCAGTTTATCAGCATCTTTTCAATGATTTTTTGAAAAAGTTCCGATGCGCAGGTAATACCAAACATTAACCTTTTATACCTGTATAATCCTTTAGAGGTTATAAAAGTTGTTATATGTCTAGATTCAGGGTGAATTTCGACTTGGTGAAATGCATTTTTTATATCCAGTTTGCTAAAGTATCTGGCTTTCTTCATTTTAGGCAGAAAATGGTCCATAGAAGGCAAGGGGTGGTTTTCTCGCATTATAGCGGCGTTTGCACGTCTCATGTCTACACACAAACGTAATTCACCGTTACCCTTCATTATTGGTACTATCGGTGAAACCCATTTAGACGGGCCTTGCACTTCTTCGATTATATCGCTGTCTAGTAATTCTTTAATTTTCATTGTGACCTTTTCTTCTATGGGAATCGGTACTCTGCGACATGGTTGGGATACAGGTTTTATAGAATCGTCTACAGGAATCTCTATCATAACGCCTTTGAATTTCGGAAAAGGTGCCGTCTCCAATTGATTTATCCCGATACCAAGTTTCAGTACACCTAGACGAACCGCTGTGTTTTTACCCAACAAATCTTTAGTACCTCCCGAAATCACATATATGGTCGTAAGTTCCTTCCTTCCATCAACCTCAAGTGTAGTTTCAAATGAACCCTCTACTGCCAATGGAGTGTTACTGCCATACGCTAATAAAGTTTTTGCTGGTCTTTTGATTTGGTTAAACGCATGTACTTTTTGTCTTTTCAATTCTTCCCACGTTTTGTCAGTTATAAGGTTTAATCTACATCCAGAGTCAATCAACATATCGATTTTTACTCCCCCGACTATACATTTTATAGTGGCATCGTTATCTACCTGGAAAACATAGTCTATATTTTCTTCGGTTTCGATGAAATCAACATCTTGTTCTTTATTTGTTTTTGTCTTCTTCCAATTATGTTGATTATTTTCCCCCTTCCGTGAGTCGTCGATTTTTCTTTTTTGTGCTTCTGTATTTTTGCCGGACCTGCAGTATAAGCGAAAATGTCCAATTTTTCCGCAAGAATGATATTTCTTTCCTTGAGCTGGGCAATTCACATTACTTGAAACATGATCGTTGCTTCCACATCTGCCACAAAACAACTTTCTTTTATGCTGAGACTGGTTTTGATAGCTTTTGCCTTTGTTGAAATTCCTATTATCTTTTGTAATTAAATTAATTTCCAAATTTTTATTTTTGTCCCCGTAATCTTCTAACTGTTGGCTTACCACTTCAAGTGTGTTTGCTTCCGTTACAATTTTGTCCAAAGTGACACTGTCCCCTAATGTCAAAATTTTCTTGCGCAATTTTGTTGAATTGCACTTTTCAGCAATTTGATCTATAAGGTGATCATCCTGTTTATCAAATCCGCATTTTACAGCTTGCTGACGCAGTCTTACTAAAAATTTCTCAAATTTTTCTCCCTCTCCCTGTTTAAGCAATCGAAAAACATGCCGCTCATATACTTTGCTCTGCTTGGGTTGAAAATATTCGTCGAGTTTTTCTATAGCGATTTTAAATACATCAACGGCTTCAGATGATTCGACGTTGGCACCCGGCACAATTTCTTGTACTCCTGAGCCTCCAAAATGCAATAGCGTAGCTGTTTTCTTCGGTGCTGATGTTACTTCAGCTGCATCTAGATAGATTAATAAAGATCTTTTCCATCTCTCCCACCTAATCGCCAATGATGTGCTATCACCTTCGAGATCAAACTTTTCCAACGCCGGTAATGGTAGTGTACTCGTCATTGTTATTTATGGGGCAATCTGAAACAATTTGTTATTTTACGTCCAATTTAATGGTGGTATTCTAATACCCAAACTCCAATTTAATGGTGGTATTTATTACCCAACTCCAATTTAATGGTGGTATTTTAATACCCAAAGTCCAATTTAATGGTGGTATCATAGTACCCAAGTCCAATTTAATGGTGGTATCATAGTACCCAAGTCCAATTTAATGGTGGTAACATAGTACCCAAAATCCAATTTAATGGTGGTATCATGCTACCCAAACGCCAATTTAATGGTGGTATTATAGCACCCAAACTCCAATTTAATGGTGATACCATAGTACCCAAACTCAACTAATGATGTTACTTTCACTTTTGTAGTCAAAAACCAATTTAATATTTGGTGTCTTGGTACTTACTTAATGGTGGTATATTATATACCCACCCATATGTAACTACTAGTATGTACCATTTAAGATAATATATGATGAATTCAATACTCATTACGCGATTTCTAACGACTATATAATTTACCAAAAGTGGTCATGTAGTGCCCACGATTTATTATCTCTGGTGTATATTACACGTAAATAAAACGACAAAAGAAGCGCGTCATAATCATATCATTATAGAACTTAATTAATCGACATTACAACTATCATAGATCACTTGTAAATAGACTAAGACAACCTATGACACCAGCTAACTTAGCTACCGACACTTGTATATGTTACGATTTGAAATAATATATTATGGTGATAATGAGGTACATCGATTCTCTATTTCCCGTCAGAACCGTTCTTACCTAAAAGTTATTCTAGTAAAATAAGTTTAAACTCATCATTACTTTATTACTACTATCAACTATTCATACGAGGTCACATATGAACATTTAATTTGACGCTTGCTTACATCAAAATATGATCTACCCACAGCAAACGTTTGAAAAAAAAATCATGCTTTGTTTATATCAGCATGTAACGAGGAAGTTAATTTTACTTTCTTTTGTAATACGTCTTTAATTTAGGCACAACAGTGATGATAACCTAGGTTTATCATAATCTACTACATTTTTTTTATTTTTTATTTTGTGTGGGTACTTTGATGTTTACATAAAAAATTCGTCACTTTCTAGGCACATTGCTAACCTACTTCTGTTTGTATTTTAGAACGTTACAATAAGTAGGTACTTACCTTTTTTCTCGTCGCCACTTGTATTATCTGTAGTTTCCTATCTGCATAGTGTAACACAGGCTCAACACGCACACTACCTACACGCGTCCACTCTCGCTCAAGGCTCTTGTGTGACTGACGCGGGCGCTCGAGACAGTGAATTGTATGTATTATGTATGTTTGTGTATTAGTGTATATACAATTATTAGTAATTATAATGCTACAATATTCATAATATATTCACAAACACTACAATAGGTAACAACTAACAGTTTACAAATGACTCATGTATGTTCTTATAACAAAATCCTAACGTTTTCGCTTTTTAAAAGCGCTTTACAGCGGAAATGTCAACAATGAGAAGGCGTGAAGGGCGCAATTAAGAGCCCTTGCTATAAGCAAACTTCAGGTATGGGCTTGCATCTTACTCTTAAACATTGCAGACTGTTTTCGGTAGGACATTGTGCTTAATTAGACCTTATTACCTAGGTTTTAATGTCTAAGTTGTGCTTAGCAAGATTAATAGGCAGTACTTAACACCTCCTATTGCGCTAACATGGTCTTAAACGCTTTCACACTCACAGCCCCACACATAAAGCTCACAGATCGCATTCGTAATAATATATATTGCGTTCCGAAACCCAATTCGGACGTAACTTTACGGCAGCTATGCTGAAGTAGGACTGGGCTGGTCGTGGACACGTCAGTCGTATGCAGCAAGAACTATGGGCTAAAACAACATCTTCATATACCCCAACAATAAAAACGGCGCTGCTGCAGATCCAAGAGATCATTTTGGAAAGAATGGGTTTGAGAAATGCCATTTTTCGCTGTGCATTTTAAGTTGTAGCATGTTCACCCCGTCTCAATCGCGGGTCCCGTCAGAAGAAGCAAAAGGAAGCAATGATATCAGCAGCAGAAGGTAAGCCTGGGGGCGCATTAATGTAGTTTCACTCAACCTTTAGTGGTGTTGTAAAGGGAAATGATTAATATATTTCTACATAGGCCCTGGCGTGGCGCCGCATTTTGGGCCACGTGCCTCATCTCCAGTTGAGTAGTAGGACATTTTATTATCCTGGTTAGTTACCACTCTATTAGTAGAGACGTAACTTAGGTACCACCTTCAAGTCTAGCGTGAATAGGTAACTTCTAGGCAAGTATGTTACATCTTCTGTCGCATCATTACTTTCGTACAACTAACTACATCAGCTGGTAATTACTATTGCACATTACAGATACGATTTCAAGTTGTCTTTTACCTTTTCACAGGAAATCTGGAACAAATAGCATCATTCAGTTTTGAACACAAAAACAAAATACTTTCACACTCACAGCCCCACACTAACTTCGATGACTTGTGTCGTAGGTGCCAGAAACATACACACCACACACCCAACCAGAACCAGAAACACAATTTCTCCTTGGTCAGAAAACTTGTGTTCCCACCGGAAATCGAACCTGATACTCGTTGCTTAGAACTTGCAATTTAGCCAACAGGCAGTTCAACACAAGAGTGAATTTAGCATCGAGCCCTGAAAAACGGCGTAGACCACGTTATATTCAGAAAGGGAGTCTCAATAGATTCCCGGGTACAGCCGCGGGGCACAGCTCGTCTTCAATAAGCGGGCTATTACCACGGATGGCAAGATAACAGCCATTATCTACAACAATTTCCTAGGCGGAGTCACAGACGCACAGACCAGACGGTCGCTCGTAAAAGTGAAATATTATAACCACGTTCGCTGAATTTAAAAAATCGCGTTTCTCTTCCATACGAATGATATAAGCTTTAAATCATGCAAACGGTGTGCTTGAGAGATCGTTAGAAGCGACAATGTTGCTTGATATTGTTTTATTTATTCCCTAGCCATTGGATTACGCCCAAACAAACGCTTTCACACACAGCTTTCAACTTCGGCTGTAAGTGTGAAAGCGTTAATTTTAATAGTGTGGGCACTAAGTCTAATCACTTGGGTCGTCAACATTCACATCACACACACAATCACACTCAGATCCAGATACACAAATTTAACTTGAGGAGAAAACTTGTGTGTCCACCTGGAATAGAACCCGATACCTACTGCTTAGAAGGCGGATGAGCAGAAAGTTTTGTTACTGGTTCTGGGTATGATTGTGTGTGATGTGATTGTTTCCGGCACCCACGACGCAAGTCATCGAACTTAGTGTGGGGCTGTGAGTGTAAACTAACATATTGAGTAATGAAACTATAAAAATTGTTCCAAACACACACAACTCGACATTTTCACGTTTATAAACGATCAATATATATATATATAATTATGTTCTTCTACACAACAAGAGAATAATAATTTCACAAATTATATTACGACAGCGTCTCGCAGCGCCTCGTCAATTAGATTCAAACATTCCTTTTAGGGATTCTAAAAAAGGTCGTAACATAAACTTTTTCAATTTTCACCTGCATTTATAGTCGAGTAAAGTGAGAAAGCGCTCGGAGTAAATATATCTGGAAGGTTGACGACGCTTGTTATTTACCTATTCAACAGTAGATAAGGTTCAAACAAATTACTTTAATTTGTATGTACCCAAATGATATCATCATGGCTACCACACCTGGCTTGAACGGAAGGCGTGTGCAGGAATCGCTCCGGATGCGACCGCGTCTCCGCAAGCCGTCCGATATCCTGAGTGAGTGAGACCAAATAACGCAGCATTAGTCTATGAAAACGCACGCTATGATGAGCCATACCAATAATTTAATTTTGGCTCTGCAATCTTGTGCATTTAGCCAGTGTCAAGTTACACAATATTGCAAGTGTTACATATTATTTCCTAATAGCAATCCTAATCATAAGTCACAGTCAAAGTCAGTAAAAGAGTCAAGGTTCAGTCATAGCCGAGTCATGCCCTAATATAGTGGTAGAAACTTTACTATTACTTCTATTGGAGTATTGGAGCGAAAGCGAAAATTACGTTTGTCAATTTTGTATAATTTCTTAAAACACTCATACACGTTCACTTAGTATTAACGGTTAATAATCCACCATTATCACACATTAACATTCGAAAAATCACAAGTTTTGAAAAATAATACAAAATCACGAACGTAATTTTTTTACCGTTGCGGCAAAACTCCGGTAGAAGTTCCTAGTGACTTGTTGCTGTAACTTACGTACTGCCCGTATACTATACAACGCCTGAGGCACAAATGTAGCAACTTGATAAGGTGCGCCCGGTATAAAATGCATGTAAACACCTCCTTTGCGGAATACTCAGGGACCGAATGTCGCAGACTGCTCTTTTGGAGAGCTTAGACGTGGGAGACCATTGTATGTAAATATGGAAATGAAATTGTTGAATAAAACTCTAATATAAAGATGGATTCTGGAACGAAACAGTATACGTATTAGTTGCTCGTAAATACACTCTTACAGAATGACGTCGAAGTAATTAAGGTCATTAAAGTGTTATTATTTCTTTTTATTTAAATTGTATACATTAATATTTATTTATTAATTATGATTAATAAATAATTTATTAATTCTAATATAGATTAATAATTAAATTTTTAATTATTAATAATTCTTTTATTTATTATGATTAATAAATAAATACTAAATGTACTACTTAAAATATTTGGGCTTATGTAAATGAATATTTTGTAAGTACGGGATCTCCTCGCCGCCACGAAGTGGTGGAAGGTCACCCTCAAGCACGCACCCCGCATTTCAGGACACCGTCCGGTACCCATGTGTCGCACTCGTCTCGATGACGAAGGTTGCAGAAGGGTCTTGTTTTCGCAGATGAGGGCGTCCACCCAGACTGGTGGCCCGTACAGAGGTAGTAAAGCCGACAACAGGCTGCGTTCAGGCCGCCCACGTTGGACAGCAAGCTTCCCAAGGTAGCCGCAACATCCAAGCATGGATTTGGGGGCAATATTCATTGTTTATCACTATCAATCAGTCATAATTGACCAGGCCCACAGCGTTACGACTGTTCCAAGTGTAATTTATTAATAACAACTTACTACTTAATTATCAAAGCAAGGTAGTTAAATTATTACAATTATGAATGTCGTAGGAATACGTGCTCATTATTAAAACAGTACAAGTCTAATAATTATATTTTTATCATCCCTTCTTGTTGCTACTAGAAATACTGGGAGCGTAGTATTGGGGTGTGTCGTAAAGACAAACGATAGAAGTTTAACTTTTGTATTACAGGGAAAGATTTTAATTATTCATCACAGTTTTCACCCCCACCCCTTTTCGTTACATAAAAAGGTTGCGGATCAGAATTTCAAGCCTTCCCATAACTCTTATTACTTTTGTTTCAACTTCAAAAACCATGCATAAATTTTAAATCAGAGAACGAACCACTAAAGTCGGACTTAGCATCTCAAATCAGGTTCGTAAACTATCCAACGAGCAGACAGGACGTAGTAGAATTCAATCGAATAAGAGGCCGTCTGCAAAACTTCAGTTTGCATCAAACTAACTACGATGCGATGGGCCAGCAATCATTCTAATGGTTCCATTACGTGAACGTAATAAGGGAAGGGGCTCTGAAAATAGGTATATTTGGACTCAGGTTTACTTGATGAACACGGAAATTAAACTTAATTCAGTCCCTGTGCCCCACGGCTTCGCCCACATCAGTCAGATCTCACGGCTGTGAGATCAGATCAGATCCTCTGTTTTTTTTAAAATTTATTATCATTGTTACAGGTTTTAGTAAGATGAGTACTGCTTCTATTTCATTTGAATAGTATATTTGTACATAAAAAACAGAAGACTATTTATGAATTTTGAAATCTTAATCTGAATTGTATTTCAGATAAATAATATCTTCTGTTGTAATTAAAACGCTGTTAACGGCCCAGTTGGCACAGCGGGCAGGTCTTTGCTCTCTGTGTCACACAGTCCTGGTTTCGGTTTTCGGCAGGAGCATAATTTTCCTTGCCAAGGTACATTTGTGCTTCTGGATGCGATTGTGTGAGATGTAAATGTTTGGGTCACTCACGATACAAGTCTTCGAACTCAGTGTGGGGCTATGTATGAGAAAGCGTTCGTAAAAAAAAAAGTCGTTTCGTCAAATTGACCATAAGTTAAAGTTTAATGTGAATTACGCACAGTCAAGTGTTTTCATCGATATAGGAGACAAACCTATGATCTATAGTATTTTATATGCTCTCTGAGTTTGATTATCAAAATGTACATACAAATGTAATAATGGCGACCAGATGATTTCTTAAGTATAAATAATACTTTCTACTCTTATGTTATTCATTGAATCAAACAACTTTTAACAGATTTTGTCTCGTATATTTACAAACCACTTGCAGTGTCATGTAAATAATATAAAATATACGCGACAAAATCACTTAAAAGCTGTAACATTCAATTTTAACAGGGTCTAATAATATCAAACACTCAACATTTTGCATTGATAAAATATAGTAATAAATATAAGTATGTATGAAGAAAATATAGGTATAATCATAAGTATCTTTTCGCCTAAATAAGAAAACGTTTGACCTAGTGGTCACGCGGTCGACAAACCCCTCGCACAAGTCCTTGATCCTGCTCTGCCCCATCGGTCAACTCGTAGACGAATTAGTTCTTTTCAAACTACCTCCATCATTGAATTGAAATGTCCAGACAGTCGGTCCTGCATTACCTATATTAGTACGTATATAGCTGCAGTTTTACAACCGATTCTTCAAAAGATATCTGTCTGCCTTTTGCAGCGAAAATAGAACCTTTGAAATCTTTTTATTTTCGTTTTCAAGTTTAAGAGAGCCCTTAAAAGTTACCTTGAAGACAGGTATTTTTTATTTGAAAAGCTGCTATGATTTTCTAGAAAGATGTCTTATAAATATGAAAAATATATATTAAAATGTTGTTTTATAGACATACTTATATCTACGTTACAAAGATGAACACAATATCTCCCAATCATGTTTTGAAAATAATTCACCGTTATAAATTCCAATTAACAGACGACGTCTCATGCACGTCACTTCTTCAGCTATTAGAATAGTTACAACCGCAAAGATTTTTTCTCTAAACAAAAACGTTTTTTAACAAAAATTAATAATATGATGACTACCATCGCGTCGTCAAAAGAACTACATACAGTTTGTTTTGTAAATAAATTATTATTGCTCAGTAATCGAAAATGTCTAGGTCCACCACGTTCCTTTCAAAAGTCTCCTTTTACCGATCGGAAAAGTTAAAAAACATTACTGAGCTGTAAAATCAAATAAATAATTATGACATTTTTCGAATGCACATCATGGAGTGTGCGCTGCTAGTTGTCTCCATGATGTCTGACAGACCATTATAAGTAGGCCTATTCCACGATGAAGAGCTTTGGACATGCTCGAATCCTAGGTCGGTCGAGACAATTGATGCTGTCTCCGTGTGTGTTAGTTAATGTGTTAATGTTAATATTATAATATATAAGATCAAATATATATCAAAACCCTTTATTTCTGTTTGACCTTTCCTACCCGTTGCGATCCCACTACAAATACATATGCTAAGTATATCACAAAACCAATTAAACTTATTACAGTTACAGCCATCGCCAGTAGAACTGCAACTACGTCTAGCTGAAGATACTCGGACCAAGATATGTTGGCTGCCGGCGATCTGAGATGCCTTGCTCCACCATGGCGAAGAATGTGTTCCGTCCACCAGACCACTCGGTCTAGGGGCTTGATTTGCTGGTCGTAGATCAGAGATCGGTATTTGGCTACGTTGCGGCGGTAGCTGGAATTTTTTTTTAATAAAAATCCCTCTCTAGCCCTGAGCTAAATTAATGTTAGGTATAGGATTTTATTGAAATAGTTTACAGCTTTGTTTGTTGAAAAAGGGTACTGTCGGTACCCGATTTGCGTAGGGAACACTGCGGAAAACAAGTTTTCGCACCTAAAAAAAATTGTGTTTCTGATTCTGGTTGTGTGTGATGTGTATGTTTCCCAAAATTGTATTCTTATAGATTAATTTAGCTCAGGGCTAGAGAGGAATTTTTTTAAATAAAAATCCCTCTCTTGCTTGAGCTAAATTAATGTTAGGTATAGGATTTTATTGAAATAGTTTACAGCTTTGTTTGTTGAAAAAGGGTACTGTCGGTACCCGATTTGCGTAGGGAACACTGCGGAAAACAAGTTTTCGCACCTAAAAAAAATTGTGTTTCTGATTCTGGTTGTGTGTGATGTGTATGTTTCCCAAAATTGTATTCTTATAGATTAATTTAGCTCAGGGCTAGAGAGGAATTTTTTTAAATAAAAATCCCTCTCTTCCTTGAGCTAAATTAATGTTAGGTATAGGATTTTATTGAAATAGTTTACAGCTTTGTTTGTTGAAAAAGGGTACTGTCGGTACCCGATTTGCGTAGGGAACACTGCGGAAAACAAGTTTGCGCACCTAAAAAAAATTGTGTTTCAGATTCTGGTTGTGTGTGATGTGTATGTTTCCCGCACCCACGACACAAGTCATTGAACTTAGTATAGGGTTGTGATTGTGAAAGCGTTTATGTTTATTGTGTCCAGTGAAATGTTTATTGTGTCCAGTGAAATTATATGACATTGAAGAGATTTAACTTAACGAGTACAGTGATTTTTCGTTGTGCGCAGGATTTTAAAATTCCTGGTTAGCACTGAACTGTAATGGGTAAGCATCTTTAGATGGGCAGCTTACTTGCCACGCCTCTCAGTTGTTTAAAAAAGATCATACAACTAAATAAATGTACCAACCTCTCATCATTAACAACAGTCTCTACTGCTTCCTTTAGATTGTCACTGGTTAAGGTTCCCATATCCAATTTTAGCCCTATTTTGAGTTGCACGTACTTGTCAGCATTAAACCACTGATCCACCAGCAACGGTATGCCAAGAAGGGGTACCCCAGCTAGAATAGCTTCATCAGTGGACTGAAGACCTGCTTGTGTGATAAAGAGCTTGATTTTCGGATGCCCTGGAAAATATAAGATACTGAAATTCAGTTTTGTGTTTAATTTGCATTACCTCTTTGTGTTGGCAGTGAGGTAGTAAGGATTCAATAAGAACGAGGTACTTTTTTATGTTTGATAGGCATTTGACCACAATCTCAACTGATGTAGCCGAAAACGTAGCATGCTTGCCTAGAAGAAACCTATTTACTCTTGACTTGAAAACTCTCAGATTATATCTACTATCAGTTCCCACATGAGTACCAGGTTATACAAATTGTTAAATGAGTACCATTGACTCAAAAATCGAAATCGCTCCTTGATTAAAAATTTTAAAAATATGTTAAATCTTACTCAGTAGATCAGATTGTGGAAACCACTTGGAAATTCTTATATTTTTCGTCTTTCCAGGAAGTTCTTCAAGGTCCCATTTCCACAAAATGTCATAGGGGAGCTGAGAGAACGCGTGTGCCATCGCCTGCATTTTGAGTGGGGAAAGCAGCGATGTGTTGACATTGGTGCCGAAACTGACGTAGATAACGCCGTGTTTAGAGCCGTTTAAATAAGTTTCCAAGTCCTTAAAGCAGGGGAACATCTTACAATTAAGCAACAAGTAAGTATAAGCACATTATAGCTATAGTTTCATTAAAACCATCAATAGACAATCTGACAGAGCCACCACAGGCCATCCTTTTTTTGAACCATAAGCACGTCGATCATTTATTTTTTAGTATCTAAGGGAACATTTTTTCTTAATTTTTTGGAAATATAGACCTGTTGATAGAAAGTGAAATTTTTCGTATTCATGTGTACCTTTTTGAAGCAAATGCTTTATGTTTTAAGAGCTGCTTGTAGAGGTCTTTACAATACTAAATTTTAGTATCGTTTTATTGGATCTTAGGTTAAAACTGACTTGTAAGAAATATATCAGAATTAATATCTATGTATCTACTCACTTTTGGCAAGTCTTTTGTCTCTTTCTGATGAATACCACCCATATGCACTACTCCGGGAGGCACCGGTCGATTCCCATCCCATATAGGATGTACATTCAAAAACAACATCTCAACATTATTCTTCATTACACTTAGTGGAGGGATACCAGATCCAAATCTAGCACGTAACACTTCATCTTCTAATATCTCCAAACGTTTATAAATATGACTAATGATATAATCTTCGTATAAATTTGTAAGTTTTTCCCAGAGAGTAAGATTATAAACACCTTGACTCATAGATATGGGGTACAATAACGGGTGATTTGGTGCACCAATAGTTTCGAAATTGCCGATGAATCCACCAAAGGAACTTATCTGAATGGTTGGGACTTTGACTAAATGAGAAAATAGAAGTGCTGGCCTCACACAAGCTTCAACGAACAAAAGATCGAAGGTGTCATTCTTCAGTATCACTTTTTGAACGTCAGGCATTTCTAACTGTTCCAAGAAGATTATTCGAACCAAGTTAACAGCAGCTTCGACTTGATTTGCAAGGTTGTTGTCCCCAGTAATTGCATTTGTAAAATGCTCCCTCCATATTTTGTAAGATACATCATGGACATCTATTTCTGTTAAATTTTCTGGTGTCTCTCCTTTAGGAAAAGCTGGATCTGTTGTGATTACGACCACTTCGTGTCCTCTTCTTACCAGTTCCTGCATTAATGGGCGAAACACTACTTGGTGGCTGATTGATGGAGTAGGAAACACAGCTAGTATTTTAGCGGAGTCGACAAATGCGATAACGCTAGCTAATATTAAACGCCACATATTGAATGCATTGTAATTCCCTCTTGCTGTTATTTTTATACTTAGTTGATAAAGGTTGTAGGTGTTTGCACTTGGCATATTTATTTACTGCCTTAGTCAAAATTTAATAATATCTAAAAGATTAACTGTAGTTGAATTACTAATTTGTGTTTAATTTAATTATTTTTTTCTCATACTTTGTACCTACGACACAAAGACTTTTGTTGTTTTTCATTTTACTGTAGTAAGGCGACATGCCACAAATGAATCACAAGGTTAATTTTGGTAAACAAAAACAACTATAAAAATTAAAGCTAATTACAAGTCCCAGATCTTTCGCTGCAATTTTATGACTGTGTGAAATAAACTAGCTGACCCGCCCCGGCTTCGCCCGGTTGGAACATCAATATAAGCTGCTTGTCGATAAAGCAGCCAGATTGTCAATGATAGCGCGAAGAATTTACATGAAACCCCACACTAAGTTACATGACTTGTGTCATGGGTGCAGAAAATATTCACATCACACAAACAAATAGCACCCAGAACCAGGAACACACATTTCTTCGGGGAGAAAACTTGTGTTCCCGCCGGTAATCGAACTCTATACTCCTGCTGAGACGGCGGAAGAGCACCTACTTAGCTAACGGGCTGTTCATACAGATTAATTAAGTCTACTAATTAGTATATTTAATTACACCTACGAGTACGTAATATTTTTTTTATTCTTCTCAAGCCCAAGCAGTAATACGTACTTACCAGCAATCCTAACTTATAATTAATTAATATATTTTTACATCACAAATCCGATTAAATAATACTCCCCTAATGGGGTAATTACAGCCTCTAAGCATCGTACATATCGTACTTTATTAAAATCTCTCTCACGTATGTTGGAACGATAAAAACTTAGTAGACGGTATGTTTGGTTATTAATGTCATGGCTTTACTTAGCCAAAGCTTGTTAATTATTATTATGTTCAGTGTGAATAACGCTTAAAACGTGTTGATGGTTATTGTCGGAATATTGTACATGAATCAGCTTCTTTAATCTATTTTTTTAAATAGAATGAAGAATTATAATTATCATATCAAGCGTATGTCGGCTGATGGGATTTCCCATAGACACACAGTAAATGAAAAATTTACATAAAATCAAACCTGTTTATTGGGCCCCAAAGAGGTACTCATGGAAGTTAATGACTCTTCTGTAAGATTACAGCTATCTCGAGAAGAACCTGGAAAGAAACTCATATTTATACACATTTTATTAGTTATTATAAAGCTTACGTAACTATGTGAAACGGGTGTCTGGAAGAGACGTATCGCTTTAAGCTATATGTCCATTATGTGAGTTATCTATCTATCTATCGTTATGGTTCGTTGTGTTTCTGGTTCTGGGTGCATTTGTGGGTGAGATGTGAATGTTTCCGGCACCCACGACACAAGTTACATAACTTAGTCTGGGGCTGTGATTGTGAAAGCGTTTATTTATTTGTATTTGTTTTCTGTAAATCAGGTTGTATATATAGTAATAATTATCCTAATGTATGCAAATAAATAACAATTGCCAAAAACATGCACGTTTATCGTAATTCTTAAGTAGGTACCTACTTGATTACAATTCTAGAATTTTTTGTTGAGTAGAATAAATATATTACCAATCATATCGTTAAGTATTAAAATCTGTTCGAAGCAAAAAAATAAAAAAACGTTACAATAATTAGAAAACAAAAAACAACATTCCAATTAGAATGGATGTAAAAATAATTGGTTCATAGGTGCTAATTATTGTGTCTACACTAGTTAAGTTAATCGTTAGTTATTTTCTAACCGTCAATTATAATTTTAGGGTATTGTTTACAGTTGATTGATAAGTTCAAGGTTGAACTATGATTTGAAGATGTTAGCCTTGTCTGTAGGCGTGCCTTATATTTTGAAACATGTTTTTATTTGTTATAGAATTTGTAGTGTACTGCTCTACAGAATGCTAGTCAAGTGTTTAAAATATTCTCTTCTGTGTACATATTTTTAGCACGTTTTTCAAAATCATGCTGACGTGTATTTTTATCCCCTGACGCAAGCAAAGAGGTGTCACAAGTTTAATCTATATAAAAATCAATTGACGTTTGATAGTTTGACGACCCAGTTGGCGCAGTAGACAGGTGCCCGCCCTCTGCGCCGTGGGTCCTGGGTTCGATTCCCGGCAGGAGCACAAATTCCTTCCCAAGGGATATTTGTGCTTCTGGTTCTGGGTGTAATGTGTGTGTGATGTGAATGTTTCCGGCACCCACGATACAAGTCCTTGAACTTAGTGTGGGGATGTGAGTGTGAATGCGTTTGTTGTTGTTGATAGTTTAACAAAAACTCGAGAACGTCTGATCCAATTTGCCTAATTTTGGTTTTGAAATATTTGTAGAAGTCCTAGGAAATTTAAAGGGTGAGAAAATAAAGATATTACAAGAAAGTACCAAAAACAACAATTTTATTTTCCTATAAAAACTGTTCGTATCTGTCAAAGAATACGAATAGAAGAAAGCACTATAAATAATTGACCACAGATAAATGTGACATATATGTTTGATGTCAAAGATCAGACAACTTTTATTGGCGGTACGAAGTTCGCCGGGTCAACTAGTAGTTATTAATTTGTATATTTAATATAAATTTTAAATGGTACAATTGTAGCATTGTAATTTGTATATTTAATATAAATTTTAAATAGTACAATTGTTCTATTTGTAGCATTGTATTGTTGTCATTTTGAATTAGTTATTTTTTTGTTTAAAAGATCAGAATCAGAATAGTCTTTATTGTATAACTGTGTAAACAAGGTGTAAAAAAACATGTTTGGTATTGGTAGCAACAGTCTGCCCATTTCGGGCGTACAATAGCAAGTACTTAAACAAAAATATTGTGTTTACGTCTTATTACATCTATGACAATACAATTGTAGCATCTATCAATATTGTAATTACTTACATTATATTTTTAAGTATGATGATTTGGTCGAGTTTGTTCTTAGCTGTTTGGTGAAAATCGGTACAGCCCTTTTCAAAATAGGTCATCACGATATTATCCGAGTTTGCCTCTTGTATATGACTAATGTGTTATTGATATATGAATAGATACATTTATCTTACTAACAA
This sequence comes from Lomographa bimaculata, assembly GCA_948107665.1. Classification (NCBI taxonomy): domain Eukaryota; kingdom Metazoa; phylum Arthropoda; class Insecta; order Lepidoptera; family Geometridae; genus Lomographa; species Lomographa bimaculata. Next base: position 8,607,338 of record OX403591.1, on the reverse strand, counting down.
AGGTGTATATACCTTATAAGAATGCTATCTACGGGACAATTGCCTATATTTCCTAAAACTAAACTGAAACTATATACAGCAAAGAACTAAGTTACCTACAAGACATCGAGCTTATAGGTAACTCAAGTGCTCAAGCCCACTACCAGTGGGTAGCGCTCCCATCATGCTGGTGGCATCGCCTCTCTGAATTGCAATGCTGATATGTTGAGCCAAATAAGTGCCAGCACCATTTTGATCACGCGTCGCCTCAACCAGGCGCTCTGATAGATATTTGAAAATAGAATGTGCTCCCAGGCCCCACGGGCCCCGTGTCTCAACACCAAACGGCTCAAATATGTAACCACTGCCAATATTTTCGCCGTTTGCGATCATTATTATTATTATTATTTTTCGTTGTTGATTGTATTCATTATCATATAGATGTCTAGACGGGTGAAAAAAGTGCTTTGTTCTTACAGTGCAAAAAAAAAATACTTCGTAATAGTATTGAATATATGCGCTAGTTGTTCAGTAGGTTTTTTGAATTAAGTATAAAACCTGTTGGAAAAACACTTATTTCAGGAAATAGGACATGTTACAATACAATATAAAATTTTATAAATATGCTTTATTTATAAAATGTATTAATTTTGTTAACGTCAATATTAATTTAAAACTCAAACAGCATTTGGAAAATCGTAGTACTTGAAAGACATACCATTTAGCCAAATTAAAATTACCCAAATGAAAGTTTTGATTGCACTTTAACTTAAACTTACAGACATTTAGTTCAGCCTCACATTTGAATCCAGTAATTACATTCAAGAAGTTGTTGTTATTGCTATCATTGTGGCTGCAAGCCCTAACGGCAGTCTTATTGCATTCATTGTACTAGGTAGAGATGGGGTGATTTCTGTTTTGGGCGGAGAGAGAGAGAGAGAGAAAGAGAGTTCGGTGAAAAAAGCAATTAATTTCTCATTTATAAGCTTTTATTTAACTTGCAATGTAACTATTTTTGTCCGGTGGAATCTTGCAACTCAATTTTTAAGCAGGTACCTGCTTTGCTTAGACCACAACGTTTATTTTAAATGACAATTCATGGTTAGCTGTGTGACGTCATTCTAAATCCAACGTGGCGGAACACCCAAAATGGCGGACAAGTTATGTTTAACGCACTTCTACAATATGAGTATCAAATGAAAGGGCTTGCTGAGAATAACTCGAATTATAAAGTGACGTCACTCTAAATCCAAAATGGCGGATTCTAAAAGCTTGTTTATAAAAAAGTTTCTAACAAGTAGCTTATGTTTTAAATAGTTTGAGTAAATAAATTAATATAGCTGACTTACTGCTTTATCAACACGGCATGGAGACGAGCTCCCAACCATTTTCTTTCTCATTCGCCTAATCGATATCGACAATGTCATAGACAGAGAGCGAAAGTTTCAGACTGTATCAATCGGAAAATTCCGACCTAATATTGGGATATTTAGCCGGATGATGGTAACATCTCTCGAGTGCGCCTTATGGCTGCTTGAGGCGACTGCGACATCGTATTATACTGTTAATTACATTTTCATTGTTACGAGAACAAGTTTTTGATTGTGGACTATGTATCGTCTGGGTGAGGCTCCGCGTGGGCGTCATGATAGTTATCATTGGTCATGATGACGGCAATCTTCAGCTTAAGGTAATATAACTTCTATGATCATCTTTGTGTTTAATATTAAATGTTTTCTTCGTCTTAATTAAGTCATAAATATGGAAATAAAACTGTATTTTTTTATGGTTCCCATATTGGGATGATTTCAAGGCAATGAAAATGAAATAAAGGCAACCAGTCTATTGAAATACTTTGGAATGACGATAAATTTACTTATCATTTGTGTTGCAGTTGCAGCCTAAGCTTAGCCATCCTAGCTAGGCTTTTCATTGTTTCTTGTAGGGACGACAAAGATTGTAGTTTCAGGAGGAGCTGTTAGGTATTTGCCAGTACACATTATGGAAGTCGAGCGAGGAAAATAAGAGTCCCGCGGCAGCGTGAATCACCTGGAAAATTTCGTTTAGCAATTTTTAAAAGCCTAAATATAGAGCATAATTGAAACAGTTAAGATGTTAAACGTAGTAGCAGTGAGCATATTAAGAAAAAACTACATTAATATCTATAGGTGCAATACAGTCAAGCAAGTAATGCGCGGGGAGTTTTGCCGCGAAAGTGAAAAAAAAGGGTTGTTGATTTTGTAAAATTTTCCAAAACCTGTGATTCTTCGAGTGTTAATGTGTAATAATGGTGGATTATTAACCGTTAATACTTAGTGAACGTGCATACGTGTAGGCAAATCATACAAAGTTGAAAAACGTGATTTTCACCTTCGCTCCAAAACTCCAATAGAAGTTCTAGTAAAGTTTCTACCACTTTACTAGGGCATGACTTGACTACGACTGGACCTTGACTCTTTTACTTGACTTTGACTGTGATTTGTGACTAGGACCTATAATATGAAATACACTTAAAATATATTATCACTTGACACTGGCTAAATGCATAAGATTGCGAAGCCAAAAATAAGGAAAAAAAAAAGTTATGCGCGACCAATTTTCCCTTAATAAGAAAACCAGTACTAGTCAAACTCTGACACCATATGGCATTTACCATGGCACAATTGGTAAATTTACCAATTTTACCATTGTGGCACTTGTTGAAGAACCGATACAACAAATTGAGTAAATCAAATAAAAATCGATAAAATTAAATGAAATTCGGGATAATCAAAGGAATTGTTGAAAAGTGAAACAAAGGATTGACTTGTTGATGAATACTGCGAAAATTACTTATTACTTTGTCTATGTAATTAATGAGAAAGTTTAATTGTAAAACTGTAATTTTGCGCATCTGGCAGTGGAGTAACTTTCATGAGTGCCTCTTTGGGGCCCATGTGAATAAATAATTTTGAATTTGAATTCGATCAATCGCCAATCAGACCATTGTCCATGTCCATTCACTTTCAAAATCTTAGTGTAATCGGTTGATAAATGTTATAAATTTCTAGTGTTACCAAGTCGACACAATGTGAGACCCGTGTGATCAGTTGATACTAGAAATTAAGTATTTTCTACTACATGATAATACGCCATAAAATATAATACCATTAATTTGAATAATTAATGCGAGATATAAAAAAGTTTGAGTATTATATATAATAATAATAACATTACACACAAACTTTCGGATTTAATAAATTAGTAGGATACTTAAACTCTAACAATTTTTTGATAGAGCTGTTAATTTCGCATTTTGATTATTATGATTTTTTCTTACTACGTTTTTTTTAATGTTCTGTTTTGTTTAAAGTTTTTGTAGAAAGGCAAATGTAATCGATTGACACCAAAATGATTTTGTAAACTGTTGACTATGTTACTATTATGGAAGTTTTTTTTGGCAGAGATCGTCAAACTTTTCAAGTAAGTATTAAGTTATAAAAACGAACTTCGATTTAAAATTGACGCTTCTAAATATTCGACCCTGCCTAAGTAATAAGTACATAAACCGAACATAAAACGTGAAACTAACAGCTAGACAGATACGCCGTAAAATGAGTTATTAACTTTAGACCAGATGCGCCCAAAGCCGTCTGGGATCTAATGCCATCATGATAATAATATCGCTGAATAGAGTATGGCAAATAAGTAATCTTTATTATGAACGTACGTCCATCATATAGTGTTTAATTATGAAAAAAGTTTACAAATAAACTGCTCGTTGGCTTGGTTGGGTGGGCGTTCGCCTTTTAAAAACAGCGGGTATCGAATTTTAAACAACTTTTATAGGATCGATAAAAACAAATGAATGCGAATATAACTTAAAAGAAGTAAACTATGTTAACATTTTTTAATTATTATAATTTTATGATTGAAAAATTGTTAATGTAGTTGGAGGATTATCATTTTTTTCTTGTTGATCCTACAAACATACAAATTTGATGAAAACTTATATATAACTTATATACTCAACAGTCGAACTCTCATTTCTTTAACGTCGAACAGTCTTTTCTATAATAAATGTACTTAAACGTTTCCACACTCACAGCCCCCACAGCCCTACGCTAAGTTTGAATAATTATCGCGGGAGCTGGAAACGTTTACATCACACAATCACACCCAGAACCAGAAGCACATATCTCCCTAGTTGTTAAAAAACCTCTGCCAGGAATAAGTAATAGCAACGATAAAATTCAGAAGCTACCACTACGCCAACAGAGCAGTAAAAGCGGATTATAACTAGGAAAATAACTTATTTTTTTTTTTAATTCAATATAGACAAACTTCTGACCACTATCTCATCTGATGATAAGCGACGTTGTTGTCGACAATAGAGCAAGCTTGCCTAGAAGATACCTATTCACTCGTGACTTGAACACCGACTCAGGGCAGAAGTTTCATAGTTCTATTCCTTTGCGGTTCGCACAATGAATGTGGGAGCAAAACGCTTCATCCGCATTAAAATTTGTAAGTTTTTCTAATTTTAGAACTAAAACATAATACTTAGAGTATTCCTAAATAAAAGTGCAGACGCCTATGTCGTATATCCTCAAAAAGCATAAGTTGCAGATGGCGGCAACCACCGCTAATGACGCCGGAGTTGCCAGTAAATAACATGCACTAGACGATACGAGACGGTGTTGCTATTATTTATAATAGTTATAACGCTATAGGGAGGAATATTTTTATTTGAAGCTGTCTCATGCTAGTGATGTCGAATGTACCTACTATACTCGTTATTTAGATAAGTAAACACAATGGACGTTATTTTTACCAAGAATTTTTAAACTCATTTCAATCAAATTGGTAATCTTTTTACTTAAAACGACTGAAGTAATTTAAAAGTTGTGTCAGTTTCTTTACGATTTTCACAAACGTAAACTTAACAAAAACTATTTTTATTGTAATGGAAAAAAACTTAGACAAAAGATGTACTTAGGTATAATTAAAATTTAATGCCCCTGTTTTGGTAACAGGATACATGTTATATGTACCTATTCATTTTAAATAAATTCACTTATTTTTAATAACTATCTATCATAATTAATATTTAAAAAATAATATAAGGTAATCGTTTTACTCGTCCGTCACCATGATTTCGGGTCCGCCAGAATAAAGTACATATAACTAATACTGAGTGCCGACTGTTTATGCATCCTTAAACTACTAGAATGAATGCAATTAACGTTTCTAATCATGTTTTTATAACGCTCATATTCTTAGGCACTTGATGTTTATTTATTCACTACCATTTATTTTCTGTTATTTTATTGTTGTTAGGTGTTAATTGTTACAATTAAATATATTTTCTTTCTTTCTTAGTAAATGAAAATTTCAAACTGGCTCCAATCCTTGCTACGTCGTAGCTATATAGCTACGAATCACCCGAAGAATGATAGGTCTGCTCTGCTCCCAAGCGAAATTTTATGGCAAACGAAACGTTCTCTATTTTCACGAATCACATATAGGTGGCGTAAGCATGCATGATTTATACAAAACTTACCAACAAAGTAAGACTATGTTCATACCTTAGCCTATCAAATCAGACATAAAAAATCGTAATACTTCTATTTTTTCTGTTATTTATTACTATGTATATAATAAAATTATATCTCTAACCAAAATACCCAATAGTTGCCAATGTGTCAAATCTTGACAGACCTATAAGTTTTTTTTTTTGGCTTGGCAAATTTGTGCATTTGGCTAGTGTGAAGTAATAATATATTTCAAGTGTATATCATATTATAATACCTAGTCACAAATCACAGTCAAAGTCATGTCAAAGAGTCAAGGTAAAAGAGTCATAGTCAAGTCATGCCCTAGTAAAGTGATAGAAACTTTACTGGAGCTTCTATTGGAGTTTTGGAGAGAAGGCGAAAATCACGTTTTCGTTTTTCAACTTTGTAAGATTTGTCTACACTTATGCACGTAAAAGTATTAACGGTTAATAATCCACCATTATTACCTACACATTAACACACTCGAAGAATCACACAGGTTTTGGAAAATTATACAAAATCGGCAACCATTTCTTCACTTTCGCTGCAACTCATAAGTGCATGTGTCCACTTTTAGGTCGATGACAATTCATCGACGCAAAAAATATAAAAAATAACAGATACCTACCTAAGAGGTATCTGTAACTTTTGGCCATTGTCGTAAGTAGCATTGACCAATTCAATGTTAATGATCATTCAATGGGTTTAATTCATGTTTTTACTCTGATAAGACAAATTTTACAAGTGTTATTATTGACTGTGTTGTTTGTTAGAAAATAATTAAAACTTAACTTACTACAACAGCTTTACGGTTGTTCAACAATTAACAAAACAAAATTTCTGTTTAAGGATGATTTTAAGAAAGCGAAATTATACTGAAGTTGCACATTGAAGAAGTTTTAGCATTCATTGGTGATCTCTCATGAGTCCACTGTCATATTCACTGTTTCCATACTACTTAACTATATCAGTACGTTTTTCCAGCACTTTCGTTATGGATGAACAACCTTTTTGGAGCAGTCGGCATGTGTCCAGTGCGCTATGGGTACCGTGTTTGATTATTGGTAGGAGAACAATTTTCTTTTTAAAGGGAAATTACTGTGTTTTTGGGTTCGACCATTTGAACTCTTAATCTAAGAACATTGAAAAAGTAAAGAAGCACATCCGCGCTACTATTTTTCAAAATCGGTGTAAGGGCGTAAGTGTGAAAGCGTTTAAAAACCGCTTACAAGTACAAAAACAGAACTTAACAAAAGCCACACCTGAGTTTTTTTCTTTATAATTATTTACGTTACACAAATAATTGTACTTTTCATATCTTATAATTTATATGTTTTATATCATAATTAAATTATATGGAGTTGATACTCCATATAATTTAATTATGCCCTGATGGGCAGCTGACTGTTTATAATTACTTAAAAGGCCAGGTAGTAATTAAATTAAACTTCAATAAGTAACACACTGCCCTCATTGTGTTTGTTTCGCACTTAACAAATAATGTTATAGTTAAATATTATATTTACCGTGCCCCTCGGCTTTGCCCGCTATTATCAGTTTAAAAAGTAGCCTATATGTTAATCCTAGGTAGCTATGTACGATCCTAATTTCATCAAAATCCGTTCAGCCGTTAAAGCGTGAAGAGGGAACAAACATACTTACACACTAACACACAAACGTTCGGATTTAAAATATTAGTATGATTCCAAGTGATGTAGAACCTTGCCCGATTTTCTATATCTTTTTACTTAATTTGAAGGATTGTAGTACCTAGTGCATGAAGTGGAACTCTTAAAAAAATCGGCATGTTTGAAATTTATGAAACCCAAAACCTGACTGGTACATGACATCTCTCTTGTCACTTTAGTTCATCATTCCTCTGTCACTTAAGTTCATCATTCACGTGTTACTTTAGTTTGTCATTCTCGTGTCACTTTAGTTCGTCATTCCCGTGAGACAAAGTAAACGCGCGCCCAGCCTCTTTCTCCGTTAATAACGCAGTTTACGACGAAGTGACGGCTGCTATTAGTTTTACTCCCTACGTTTAAGGTTTATTAGTGGATGTAGCATTCAGGTTATTTCACACATGGCCAAGTCTAGACGCTTGAAATGTCTTTGTATTAAGAAAACACTCGGATACGTAGGTGTTGTAAAAAGTTGATGAGGTTGTGGAAAGGGGAATTGATTTCGTTTTATTGCTAGTTTTTGTATGCACTTCAATGTAATAGGTGTACGAAGAGAATGAAACCACTATACCTACTTAAATATGGAAGCGAAATGGTTAGATAATTAGAACGTTGTTCCTATACTCTAGTACATAGTTTTTTTATACATAATAATTGAACTTAGTTCTACTCTACTTAGTTGTCCGAAACGGGAGATTGACCGATCGATCTTACAAACTTACATCAAATGTTGAATCATCATCACTTACCATCAGGTGAGATAGTGCTCAAATGGTAGTCTAAAAAAATCTACTACAACTTAATTTTTTACTTTAAATTTCCGCTTTATAGGATACAACTAACATCTATTTCAGTGTCAACACATCAAGTCTTGCCATTTCGATTTATTTCTGTCAAAATTTTCTATTATAAATAACGTGGCATACTTATTCACATTCATGTTTCGTAGGTAAATTTATCATAAGAACAAACCAACTTATCCCGTTGCAACCCAATATCCCTCATAAGAAGCCATTCCCCACTCTAAAAAAAGCTTTCAAAAAAATTCGCCGTCAATTCTGACACAAATGTTTCCCCTAAAAATATCAAATTAGCCCATAATTCCACCTTTATTATCTAAAGCAGGGGGAGTAATTGAAAAAAGACCTACCTGCTCTCATTTTACTAACAATCCTGTAATAAAAGAACTTTAACAACGAACAATAACCAATTTGCTGAGGAAAAACACCGCCGGAAAATAGCCCATTGACATAAATAAATCATTATTTTTTCCCTCGATGTGGCTTAGAGCGTTATAGTATATTTCGGAACGAATTTTCATTGTAATGTGCTACAAAAGAAACTCGACTATATTTGCGAAGCTTTGTTAAAAATTAATTTGATACCTTTATCTCGATTTTCTTAGGAATGTTTTGGAAGTTTGCTAGAGATTTTTCATAAGTATCCGAGTGGAATTTGAGTGGCTTGCTTTATTCTTTTTACGAGTCAATCAGCTTAATTATTGTGAAGTGGATATTTTTTGTAAATATCTACTTCAGAAAATCCTATGAACCGATTTGTTATCGAATATATAGATAAATACAAAGTATGAAAACTAAAAATGTTACCTTTTACACAGTCTACTCATGTCAGATTCGAGTATAATATTATTTTATAAAATATATATATATATATTACTTTAGAAATTATAGGATATCATTTCAGAAAAATCTATAATACCTCTAGTATTTTTCCCGCATTATATTAGTGTTATCAACGTATGAATACCTAACAAAATTAGAGATGAAGCAAACTTCCTATACTTATATATAATTATATCCTATAGTGCCGATATATTACGTAGCTCTATCTAATTATCTACAAAAATCTGATGCTGAAGTTTTCTAAATAAGTCTAAATTATATAAAAACTGTGAAACATTTTTCACGGAACCCCTCGGTAACAGGTGAACTTGTCAGCTGCCAGACACTTGACGGGTTTTGTTAATTATTTTTTTAGTTGCACTGAACTCTGAAAGCTTGAAAGGGTTTGGATGTTAAAACTTTTTTGATTATTTTATTTATATATCGTTAAAATACGAGCTTAGTACATATTTAGCGATTCTATTTGATAGCATTTTTACTTATTTAAGCCCTTATTGGTCATAAAGACTTATGTAAATGCATTTTGTTGATGATTCAGTTTTTATTTTATAGTTTGGTTCTTAGTTTTATAATTAGAAATCCGTGCGAAAAATTCGTTCTAATTTTTGAATTAAAATTAAAATAAAATTTGGAGTTTACAAAAATAATAACTGTTATAATCAATTCAAGAGAATATAACTAATTCGATAGAATGTTTATTACATTCTCTCGAAAATGTTAATATAAATCACTAATTATTTATTTATTATTGAATGAAATAAAGGTTAATTAATATAAATATCTCAAGTAATGTTTTCAACTTTTCAACTGTGTCCTAGTTTATGACCGTCCGAAATGATAAGCTTGGATGATTGAATTCGGGAACTTAATGTTTGTTATACAAAGATTTTTGTTCGAGAGACGGGCTAAATATCAATTGGACGTGCGGATACGGATCTTTTTATTTACAAATAGCTTCTAGTGTGATGTCTAATGTAACAAATAAAAACAATTTATAGCACTAAAATATACAGATACAAAATAAGTTATGTACGTAACAGAAGAGACAGTGCAACGTAAATGTATTTGAAAATGCATTTCCAACGTTACATTTCATGACATGTATATTATGTGCAAACTCGACGGGGACACGTGAATATGGTCACAGGATTTTGTCATACAATAGTCTCGGCAGCTGGGCCAGGACGCTCGTGTAACGTGCAGTGTTTGTGTACCCACACAGAGGAGGATTTAGGACGGGGCGTAATAGTTAAGTCTCACAAAATATAACTTTTTTGTGTGTATGTTTGTATGTTCTTTGCTCACTTACGGTAAGTGTGAGTTTGACACTCGATTATTGTAAGTAAAAATTATAGTTGGTTAGATTTTTTAATGCCAGATAGGTAATATATTTGGCCGCTATCTTACCAGATGGAAAATGATGGTGAGGCACTTTTGAAAGACCGGCTTTAGTTAGCCTGGTGTTGTCAGGTCGAGTCAATAATGATGTCACAGATATTTTGTAAGGCGCAAATTTATGTGCACTAAACAAAAAAGATGGTGGCATCAGGCCTATAGCGGTAGGCACCATATATCGCCGCCTCGCGGCTAAATAGGTTATGAGAAAATGTTTGCTTCTCTAAGTTACCTTTTTCAGCCAATATAGCTTGGTTTAGGTTCACGGGATGGAAGTGAGGCTGCTGTCCATTCAGTATAGTTTTAGGAAATATAATAATATACAATTGGCCCGTAGTTGCTGTACTTAGACAAACTGTCAAACGTCATCCATTTATGGTTGTTTAAAAAAAACTCTGACCTGTGATGTCTGTCCTATTTGAGTCTCTAAGTAAGCAACATCTAGTAAGACAAAATCTTAACTAAAAGTTTAGGTACCTACTAAACGATTATAAGGTTTGTGGCACGTGATAAATGAGATTAAACGATGTAAACAAGAATTGTATTGGAGGATGAACAAAGTAATGTATAATTGTATGTTCAAAAAGTTAACTTAGTCATTTTTGATAGCAAAATACTTTCTATTGATTCAATGCATGAGAGATATCCATCATCTGAGAGGCGGTCGATCGCGATCGCAACGTTCGCGTCGCGTCAGCTCTCCGAGCGCACCTGTCACGCGTAATAAAGAAATATGAATAACAATTGCGATATTTTTCTATTCAAATAATAGGGTTTATTGATCAAGCGAAACGAGATCACTAAGTTGAAATGGGTGACATACCTGACAGACGGACGAATGGACTTTGTCCATTCGTCCGTCTGTCAGAGGCATCTAGTGTCTAAACAAGTAAATAACTTCAAATTCTCAGAGAATATGTAAAACTATGGCCAAAAGCCTGAAATGACAATTGAAATGATACAAATGAAAATATTAAGGGGACATAAAAGTGGGGAGCTAAATATTTTTTATTTTTTATACACCTCTGTGGGGTATCATTGAAAAGAAAAAACATATGTTGGAAAATAACAATTTAGTAGGCCACCAAAGTCACTGTTTTCAAATCTATTTTGTCCCGGGGTCAATCTAAATACGGCTTCACATTTAAAGCTGAAATTTACGTATAACATCCGTTATATCCTGTACTTTATCAACAAATACAGAAATCAAACAATAATTACAAAAAAAAAAGTAAGAAGCAAATAACCTCAAAAGTTTTTCTCTATTATGCAAAATGTAGGCGCGAAATCTCAGTACGGCGCGAACGACTAGTTATTATTTAAGCCCCTTTTTCGACCCTTGATACTATCCCCCGCCTTGCTTAAGTGATATTAGCGGGATAGTCGGCCGGAGTCTGGACCACCGAGACGGACGTACGGCAAACTCAATATCCGATGTATGACAGCAGATTATACCCAGCCGGTTTGGGAGTGATACTATGAAACTGCTATATCAGGAATGACGGCTTTGTAGATATAGTAGGTACAGCGGAAAATTGATTTTCCACTTTATAATTTTATAAGCCGAACAGTCTGTAGCAAGGCTGAATGAGATGGCCATGATTGTACAATATGTAACTGTGTCTTTGCTCACGAAAAATAGTCTTTTTTGTTTGTTTTTTTAATGTTCAATCTAGTCATCTGCATTACAGTAATTGTAACTTTTAAACTTTCGCGATTCGAACACATAGTTTAGGTAATATCTCAGGACTTAATCGCGCTAAGAAACTATTTTTATTTACCTAGACGTTTCGGCCAAGTTGCATTGGCCATGGTCTCGAGAAGACTGGAGAATGCGGGTGTCAGCGTAGGAAAGGGCGAGTATTGTCTCCAACTACCCGCACTAGTACTGAAATAGTTTTTAGCGCGATTAAGTCCCGAGATATTACCTAAACTATACATTACAGTTAGTTCTTATTACTTCATTCTGAACTACTCGATTTATATTTCTATCACTAATAATTTCGTCACTGCTGTAGGTACATAGATACGGTCTTTGTCTCTTAAATATTACTTGGTATCAAAAATTGCACTTTGACACTTCCGGTCTACCTACATGTAATTTACTAGGGCGGGATAAATCATCGTCCCTTGAACTCCCCAATGACTTACTTGGGTACGCGTTGGCTTTCTTACCAGTGGATATTGGGTTAAATTCCCGGTGAAAACACAAGTTTTCTTTCCTAGGGAAATGTGTCTTTCTGGTTCTGGGTGTAATTGTGTGATGTGAATATTTCCGGCACCCACGACAAAAGTCATCTGTAACACCGTTAACCATTTTTTTGTTTTTTTTTGGGTATGTTTCAGCAAAATCAGTGCGGCCGTTTCAGAGATACCTCGTTTTAAACTTTCTAGAAAACTATATTCGTCACTTACTATCAGGTGAGATAGTGGTCAAATGTTTGCGTATCACGAATTGCTTTGTACTTAGGTGTGTGAATGCGCGTTTGTAACTACGTTTAAAAATTTAGAAATATGGTCACAAACACAGGCGCGGTGGGTGTGTGTAGCAGACAAACCACGAAACCAATTTATTACGTTAGTTATATAAATAAAAATATTAAGGGGCACTCATACATAAAAGTGGGGAGCAAAATAATTTTTATTTTTTATACACCTCATTGAAAAAAACTCTGCAAGTAGAGTACAAATCCGTTTTAGAAAAAATATATGTTGGAAAAAAACAATTTGGTAGGCTACCAAAGTCACTGTTTTAAGACCTATTTCGTCCCGGGGTCTATCTCAATAACGGTTTCACATTTAAAGCTGAAATTTACGTAGAATATCCGTTATATCCTGTACTTCAACATAAAATACATAAAACAAAAAATAATTACATAGAAAAAAAGTTATAAGCAAATAACCTATAATAACCAATTTATTACGTTAGTTCTATACGTAGCACTTTTTTTATCCTGATTAACGAACCCACGGGACATTACTAGTAAAATAAATAAGTCTACATACCATACTGAGGGTTGGTATAGTAACAGTGTAGAACTTTGGGCACGTCATTGTTTCCGCGCGGTGGCGGCATGTCAGACGTATCGCGCTGTCACACATCAAAGCCGCCGCCGCCGCCGGTTTGGGGGGCAATGTGGAGAACATTCGATATTTCGTTATTACTTCTTACTAGTCGTTCGCCTCGAACTGAGATCTCGCGCCTATAGTATACATAATAGAACTTTTGGGGATAAGTAAACGTTTCTCACCTTTTTTTATAATTGTTTTAATTCTGTATTTGTTTCTCAAGTACAAAATTTTACACGCTTTTTATTAACTTCACTTGTATGTATGTATGTTTGTAACCGACTCCTTTTGACTTGATTTTGACCCACTTCAAACCGTCAGATTTCATTTTAACTTCGTAGACTTATCGAGGACCGATGACAATACAAAAATATGTATTTTTATTTTTATTTATAATGCGTGCGTGTTTTTTAACTATTCATATTTATTATACGTAAGTTTCATCTTAAATGTGTTGCCGTTTTTTTTAGATAGACCCTGGGAAAAAATAGGTCTAAAATAGTGAATTTGGTAGCCTACCAAATTGTTATTTACCAACATAGTTTTTTTTAAACGGTTATGAATTTTACTTGCAAAGTTCTTTTTTGGAAAAAAACATTTTTTTTTGCTTCCCACTTATACTGATTTGGGCGCCCTCTTAATCTTTTTATTTATTTGTTTTAAATTGCCATTCTCAAGATAAAGTTGTCTTATTTAGAAGATATATTATTATACTAGCTAGCTACTATTAATTGATAAATTTATAAAGGAAAAATTATCGCTGGAGGTGGCGTTTGAACCTCCGGCCATAGGGTGTCATGCCCTATTGCTCTAACCGCTGAGCTACTCAAGTCCTGCCTGAAGCGACGAAATGTCCCCGTAAGATGTTAATAAGAAAGAAAGCATAATTTCCAAATGCTCCATCTTCGGCAGCTTCGTCACTTTCCAGCAGGTGAGATAGCGGTGAAATGCTTGCCTATCCAGTATAAAAAATATTAATATGGCGACAATCAGATTTCCTATAGTTAAAATTAAAGCCAACGAACTGTGTTAAGTGGGGTATCATTAAAAAGGTAAGTATTTAAAAATTATTATAGTATATCTATATAGTAGGATTTCCTTAAGACCTACTTAAGGAAATCCTACTATTTTTCATTACGAATAACCAATCAAACAGCAACCTTACTCACTTTTCAGAAGTTTTCAATCCTTATAAGAAAGCTGTGATATAGTTCTTATATAATCGCATAATATTATATAAAAACTATATCACTTGATTGAACTATATCAGCCTTATTGAAGAAAAAGTGTAACTTTAAAGGTGTAAGTTCACTTTTTACGCACTCGGATTTTAATTTTTAGTATATATTTTTTATTAATTATTGAACCTGATTCAGGCGGACGAGGTCTGTTTATAAGTTCTACTTCTTCTTCTTTAGGTGCCTCTCCATTACTGGAGGTCAGCTCAGCGAATGTATTTCTATCTTGTGCCAAGCGGAATAGTTCTTCGAAGCTGGCAATGATGCAAAGTTCTACTAACGCCACAAAATGTCGAGTGCACTGAAAATACTTCCCATTTTCGATGCGGAAATTGAGCGATCTCTCGCTACTCGTATGTCTGGACCACTATCGGCAACTGTTTGGAAAATAAACCATGCACTGCCAATATTTATACTTCAGTGGCAACCCTAACTGTAAAATATCAACCAAAGTGTCCCTATAAATAAAATATTGAACTTTAAAAGGAAGTTGGTAGCAGTGTAAAGAAATGTTCACGAAGTCGATTTTTGAAAGGTTTACATGAATTGATCTTACATACATCACACTATCACACTAATATTATAAAGGCGAAAGTTTGTGAGTGTGTTTGTATGTTTGTTACTTCCTTACGCTCCAACGGCTGGACCAATTTTTATCCAGGATTTCCCTGGGGTCAGGGACTAACGCGGGTAAAACCGCGGGACGCAGATATTTTTATAATAAACCAAACAGAATAAATATAATCTTATAATAATTATAATCTTAACTAAAAAATTTTGGTCGGTCCTGAAGTCTTACAAGATACAGTTTTTAAACTAGTTTGTTTGATAGGCAGGCAAATTTGTTTATGTTTACTCAAGTCATGTATTGCTTATATTCTAACTGCAAAAAGCCGGCGAAACTTTAAAAACCTCAGCCTTCTATCATCTAGTACACACGTATTAAATTATAGAAAGCTGAGGTGCAAGTGTATATTAAATGATAGAAGTCTATATGTGAACTTAAACAAAAAATAACGTTGGAAAGTGAAATAATATCCTTTTCCAACCGACTTCAAAAAAGGAGGTTCTCAATTCGACTGAATGTTTTTTATATGTATGTTACGCGATATCTCCGCCAATTATGAAGATTATGAGGTGATCCCATATAAATTTTATCAAAATCGATCCAGCCAAAAACTAAAATATAAGCGGTGAAGTCGTTTTTTTATGCTTTGCTTGCGTTTAATTATTGTATGTGATTTTCAAAAGAACTTTAAGTAAATAATATCTCTAGGTATGTACCTATACTTATTTTTGCATTAATACCTACGTTTGTGCATTTATTTGGAAAACCTTGACATTGGTTATTATCTATTACTAACTTTAATCGTCTTGTATATTAACTTATAGAACTAATTTTGATATGACGGTATAATGGATTGGAGCGAGACTCGAAGCAAAATTTAATATGAACGACGATCTCAGAAATGGAGATACGGTCGGAATAAAAAGTTGCATTATATTATTTTATTTGTTTAGCTCTACTTGATTTGTTTGCTTATATTTAACTGCTGGTTACAGTTTAAAAAATACTTAAAGGACGCAAACCAATTCAATTATATCAATAATGTTCCCTTACATATTAATATAAGATTGTATTGTCGCTATTAACTATTTAATTACTGTAATCGTTAATAGCTATCATCAACTTACCATCAGATGAGATATATACCAAATGGTGTAACGCTAAATACATAAAATTTAAAAATATTTAAACGTGATTACAATATTGCACACCATATTCTCCAGCCCCAATCACTTAGCATAATATTACGAATATAACATTGTCTGTACCTACATTTAAAGGAGGTGATGATCGTTAATTTACAAGATGTGTTTCAAATAAACGCCTATTTTTTTAAGACAGGTATATATAGAAACTCATTATTAATTAAGATAGACAAACATTTAAGGTAAGCTACGATAAAGTCGATGATGGACCAATTTTGCCTAGTAGATTGCCTATTCATTCACGGCTTAAAGACACTATTGTATTTATCAGGAAACATAGACTCAGACAAGGAGTCCCGATCTTTCACAGCAGTTATCCCGGTAACATAATATCAATATGTAGAAATGAAAACTTTATAGCTACT
Source organism: Lomographa bimaculata (assembly GCA_948107665.1). Taxonomy (NCBI): domain Eukaryota; kingdom Metazoa; phylum Arthropoda; class Insecta; order Lepidoptera; family Geometridae; genus Lomographa; species Lomographa bimaculata. The sequence continues at coordinate 8,590,654 of OX403591.1, read as the reverse complement.
AAACGATCCTATGTCCCTCACTTAGGTCTGCTCTTTCGGTCTCTTTTATAAACATTTTAGACAGAACACACATCACACAAAAATATATTTTACCCGTATTTTTTTACCAACCGTACAAAATACTACAGGTATAAAAGCAAAAATTGTCGTGGGATTGTGAATCGTGAAAAAGTCACGAATCGCAGGTTTGTCTAGACAAGAGATGACAAGAGCAGGCGCCTTACACGACGGTAAGCCGGAGTTATTTGATTTTGATGACTTGTTGACGACAATCTAAAACTTCAGGGGTTGTTTAACAAGCTCATGATAAAAGTTAGCGATTGAATAAAAAGTTAATCGTGGATTTTTATGCTAGAAAATCAAGCATTTGACCACTTTCTTAATATATGGAAAGTGATGTAGTGACCGAAGATGTCACATGCTTGCATAGAATATTTACTACTCACTTTTGATTTGAAGACTCCCATATAAAACTTAGTCATTGTATTTCTACATAATACTATATATATTATGTGCTATCAAGTTATTATCATCAAAGAAAACAAGAACAAAGGAAACTTACAAATTGTTATCAAGTATATAAATTGTTATAGTATACCTATCAGTTAAATTACTTATTGGTTGGCTAGATTGTTATTTCGGTGATGTACCTAAGTAATGTTTTCGATACCATATTATTTGCACCGGTCTCTGTCAAATTTCACCTCGATTTCCTATGTCTAACTTTTCTTTGAACCTCCGGGGACTCCCAGTATTAAATTTTTTTGTAACTATTTTTGAAAAAATATCTTCATTATTGGATAAATAGGACCGTAATCGACTAGCTTCATCTAATTACTGCTTAATCTAATTTTAATATGTTCATATTTAAATCACAATATAAACAAAGACTATCAAACTTAAGTGTACAATTATTCTTTTTTTTTTAAACACTAGAAAGTGTCAGCAACAGATATTCGCTACAAAAAATTGACACAAGTTATCTACATTTAAAAATAAAGTTATCTATTTTATATGTTAAATATATCAATAAATATTACATACATTATTTTAAAATAAATTTAATATTGATAACACTAAAAACATTTTAAGTATTATAGGCGCAAGCAAGTATACTTCCATTAAAATTTGGCAGTATATGGGTTACGGTATTTTGTATTTTGTTATTTTACTAAAGATATATTCGAATTAGGTGTAAAATATGAATAAATAAATAGTTATAGACTACATTTTGCACGAATGTAAAAATAAGGTCAGTCTACTTTCAAAAATCTATCAGAGCGCCTGGTTGAGGCGACGCTTGATCAAAATGCTAACATTAATTTTGTTCAACGTATTAGCATTTCAATTTAGAGAGTCAATGCCGCCAGCATGATGTGAACGCTACCCAATGGTAGCGGACTTGAGCGCTTGATTTGCCTATAAGCTCGATGTCTAGTTTAAGTTGTAGTGTAAGATGTATATTGTTAAAGTTTAGTGAGTAAGTGGAAGGGTTAATTTTAATATTCGCTGCTTAATATCACTAGAAACATTTCCACTCTAACTGGGAGTTACTAAACTTGGTGAAACGGTCCTCGCGCTGCCGTTATTGGATTTTGATGAGATGTTGACGACGAATTTAAAACTTTTATAGGACCACTACAGCTCTGGAGTGCACTTTTCTGCAGGATTGCTATATTCTAATACTTTTATGTTTGGATGAATCAATTTATGATATAAGTTGATGTAAACTTCATTATGGTGTACAATTTTTTTATTAACTAACAAAGTCACACTAGTTTTCGAAAATTTGTATACCTTTTTTCAAGAGTATTCTTTTGTACCGTAGTACAGCATTTATAATTTTAATTAATTAATTTTGAACAAAGTATCAACATTATTCAGGCTACTTCGTTGTTCGCAGTTAGTTCTTGGCCGGCATTTCGATGTCTTGTAAACATTGCCGTTTTTGGACGATTAGTGACTCCTCTCGTTATTTCACACTTTGGTAGCTAAATACTTAGCATTAAAACAGCATCTCTCGCACACCAGTTTTTTTTCTTTTATTGTTTAACCATGATTTCGTCTTTAGGAGGGTTTAATACTTTTATCTTCTCTCTCGCTCGCACAATTCGATATTTTTAATAAATACAATTATGTACGTGTGTTTTTGAAAATGTTTTGAACTAACTTTATGGACATTAATACAAGGATGTTTCAACTTCTTTTCGCTATCATATCCTTCAATAAGATGAAAAAAAACAGAGTTCCCAAATTTCAATGCTATTTTCACGCTTTCTTCGTTTAACTTAAAGATATGAAAAACGAATGGTAGCTTAAAACATTCATTGCATTACTGTCCATATAGTTGGTAGAAAACATTTTCAAAAACACACGTAGCTAATTGTATTTATTAAAAATATCGAAATGTGCGAGCGAGAGAGAAGAGAAAAAGAATAAACCCTCTTAATTCGAGAAATTAAACACACAACGCGAACCTTTTGACCGCTGATGTACCACAAAATTGACAGCTAATTACATAACAATCTTATTGCTAGTAAAAATTTTTAGTTGTAAATATTTCAAATCACTGCAGAGTTAGCATTGTCAGACTCTAATACAACTGGTAGATATTGGAACGAAAATAAATAAAAGAAAGCCCAGCTCAGACAACTTAGTAGGTGCTTCTAAGGAGATTATAGATTACAATTCAAGAATGACGATAAAATACAGAGATACCACAACATTTGAAAACATTATTAGAAAAATTATAGACAATTTGAAGTATGTACGCGAGCGGTTTTGACTAAGTGTAAAGCAAAATGAGATTATGGATTAGTAAATAAATTATCGTTAAGTTTTTTAAACTTTAAACAATTTAGATTGTTTGATCAATATAATTAAATTACCAAATTTTAATAACTTGTACTTAATAGATCATCAAGTATTAGTAATTCAAATTTGTTTAATTCTTTAAAAAATAAAAATATTTATTTGTTATTGGTAGTTGCAGATTCCATCCGGACAAACATACATACATTGCAAGTTAAATAAAAGCTTGTAAAAAAGGCACTGTTGTTCAAGTCAGTCAAACTTATGTTAAAAATCTTTACCTACCTACAAATAAGAAACGACCTACTATAAAAACCCTGGTTCAGCCATAAGAACATACATACGTAACATAAACGCTCACAGCACCACATTAAGCTCAATGATTTGTATCGTGGGTGCCGGAAACATTTACATCACATCACACGCAATTACACCCAGAACCAGATTTCCCTTAGGGAGAAAACTTGTGTTCCCGCCGGGAATCGAACCCGATACACCTGCTTAGAAAGCGGACGCCTAACTAATCCAATGGGCAGACATACATACATATATATATATTATTATATAGTACAGTTATCACCCTACCCTATAACCTTTCATGTTCGTCATAAAACAAATCCATAATATTTCAATCGATCAGTTCTTAACAATGTATATAAGTATAGGTATACAAGTAATGGCTTTAACCAACTTTTACGATCCTCCGAACAAATCATATCAAAGTAAAAGTTAGACCAGAGCTCATATTACCGAGTTTAACAGATTAGCGTCAAAATGACGGGATATGACGCTATAAAACTACCCGCCAAACTGAGCTTAGTCACGGAGCGATCGTTTAGTAGGGATGTACGTTTGTTGTCAAAAGAACACTTACGTACCATCAATCAGGCTTCGGAGACGTTAGGAGTCAGAACGGTTTCATTTACTGTGTACTTAGGTCGTTAAATGTGTACTTTTTATCCGACTGCACGTTGCAAAGGAGGGTAATTTTTTTATCAGCCTATATGAGTATAGGTATGTTTGTTCTTTTGTGGCATTATAGAGACCAACCGCGTAGGCTGATTTTAAAAATGTTTACTTCAATCGATTTGTCTTAATTGTACGAGTGTCAATAAAGACATGAAACTGGCGACCGCCAGATGCCATATTGTGAGAAATAAAAAAATTATATATTCAACGTCCTGTGTCAAGTGGGGTATCGTTGAATAGGTATGGAAATCATTTTTGGTTTCTCTTACCATTTTTTTATTTCGAATTACCGTTTAGGATTTATATAACGATAAAAAAATTAAATCACAACCATTCTCCCTAATCAACAACGCCATTTTTGCACTTTTGCAGCAAAAACCATTTGAAAATTTTCAAATATCATCTTCATAGTTTCATGGCTACAAAGGTAAACTGTACGAAACTAAGGAAACAAAACGATCCGAACACCATCTGACGTCTCCGATTATACCCGAAAGGCATGCCGCGGACGTTCGAAATGGCAAAATAAACAGGCGTATGTACTAATGCAAGATGGGTAGTGCATGCATGACTGTATGCGCCCTCCCTAAAGTGACACAGTATACTGACAGGAACAGAACGACAATTTACATTTTATTATATTTCTAAAGTAATCCAGATCCACCATCTTAAAGAATGATCATGAGACAAAATTGAATGAAACTATTGACATCTATTGACATTCGTTTAATGCCAGATAGGTAAGCATTTGGCCGCTAAATCACCTGATGCAAAGTGATGATGACGTCAAAAATTCTGTAGTTTTTAGGATAAAAGATACTGCACTGTACAAAATAGCCACTCTAATATTATAAATGCGAAAGTCAATGTTTTAGTTCGCTTTCTTTTTACGATGTACGCACAGCATACAGAGAAATTAAGTGAAATGAATTTGGATGCAATTGGGAATCTACATCGCCAAATACTAGGATTTACACAAAGGCTACTATGTCATTTGATTAACGGGGCAGCTAGTAAGTTATATTTATTTAAATGGTATCAGACCATTTGACCATACATTGTGCTTTATTTTGGTAATTAAACGTATGTATTTTACTTTGAAGGCTTTTTCTTACCTTATCGGAATGCATTTATTAACAGGTGATAACTTTTGATAAGCTTAGAGAGTTTAAAGAAAGTTAGCATCGCAGGACGCGATCCGCTTCGATATAAAATAACCAAAAATACTAAACTTATATTTCAAAAAACAACTCAATATATCACCTTCTGCTTTAAAGTACACTATGTGACTGACAAGTTTTTGAACGTTTATGAATAAATAAGCAGCTCCCGTCTGCCGCATCAATACGCGGTGCCTGAATGCCAAATGCCGTTCGTGACACTTTGCACTTTCGCTTTTTTTCCAACTTCGCTTTTCCAAATTCGCTTTTTCTAAGACCACACACGGTGAATATTTAGTGTTGCTAATTTGCACTCGCTTTTTAGTTTGGCTTTTCATCAATATATTCACGAGTGAATAGACAATGGATGTTAAAAATTTAATAGCTAATTTTGAGGGACTTTTCAACATCTCCTATATATTATCTAATAATAAACCTAAGCTTTTATATATTTATTTTCATGTGTTCGTTCTTACTTCCAAACATTTTCTGTAAATTTAAAGTACTTAGGCTTAGGTGTGGGTTCTGGGTTGGATTCCCGGCAGAAGCACAACTTCCTTCCCAAGGGATATTTGTGCTTCTGGTTCTGGGTGTAATGTGTGTGTGATGTGAATGTTTCCGGCACCCACGCTACAAGTCTTTGAACTTAGTGTGGGGCTGTGTGTGTGAAAGCGTTTATGTTTATGTTATGTAGGTAGTTTCTATTATTGTGAAAAATATGAGAAGTATCGCTTATTGGTACCTACATTAGTAAAAATCAATATTACTAGGAATTAATATCACGAATAGGGATTTTTGAATTTATAAATATTGAAAATAAAATTTGAACAATGAAAATATAAAATAATCCTGCTAACAAAGGCTTCATGGAAAATTATTTGTAAATTCCTAGAATCAATCCTCATAGTTATTCATTTGTTAAACAGCGATACATTTTAAAGTTTACTGAATAGCATAATATACCAAGTATTAATATATACTGCAGTTAATACAGCAGAAGCTCAAGACCTTGCAGTTACCCCAAATCAGTGCGAAAAGGGAGTGACATTACCCGTGTTAGGGCAAAGGTGTAAAGGCCGTTATCCAACCGTGCCGTCGTCGTCGTCGTGAGCTTATCTTCCCTCTCTGTCTGCGGTCCTAGTCCCTCGAACTAAGTTACCGTTTACATAAGCCCAGTTTCAGGCGCTTAATATTAGACACGTCACACATTTAAATGTAATATTGACGTCATATCTCACTCTAACATCGTCTTAAAATATTACTTCGGTGCTCAATGAATGAACTCTTACGTACTCTCTTTTTAATTTAAACTTATTAGCAATGCAATTCAGAAAGGCAATGCCGTCAGCATGACGGAAATGCTACCCACTGGTAGTGGGCTTAAGCACTTAAGTTACCTATAGGCTCGATGCTTTGTAGGTAAGATGGATCTTTGCTGTATAGGTCATCCAACATCATTGGTTTGTCTACACCAATGATAAAGTTTTAGTTTAGTTTTAGGAAATATAGACAATTGGCCCGTAGATAGCGGAAGGTTAAAAAAAACTTCTTTGATCAATTGAAACTGCTTTAGAATTCGAAAAAAATGATATCTCTTGGAGTGAGTTGAACAAGATGAAACTGATAATTACAGGTATACAAAACAACGTTTGAATAGAGTCACGTGACGTGGCAAGACTTACATTTCGGTTTGCCAATTAATAAGCTCTGGTTTTGACGTGCCTGTTGTGAATCGCATATGACCTATTTAATAATGTAATCAGTAATAATGCTGTAATCAGCACAGCATTAATTCTTTTTTTCTTTTTAAAAACACTTTCTCACTCACAGCCCCGCACTGAGCTCGATTTTTGCTTGCTCGATGACTTGTGTTGTGGGTGCTGGAAACATTCACATTACACACACAATCACAACCAGAACCAAAAACTTAAATTTTCCTTGGGGTGAAAACCTGTGTTCCCGCCGGGAATCGAACCCGTTACCCTTGCTTACAAGGCGAACCCAATCAAGTTAACGAGCAGTTCAACATAGAGTAGAGTTATTTCTAGGTAGAGTATTTAGAGCAACATTTTAAAATCCCTAGATAAGAAAGACTTTATAAAGAAATGACTTAATTTCGGAGCAATGTAGCTCTTAATCATTAGTACCTACTTCATAAAAATCGAAGCATAGTTATTTCTAAGAAGCCTAACAAATTCGTGTAGATACCTCCTTATTTTTCGGTTCAACGCCATCGACTAGCTAGTCTAAACATACCAAAGTTCAAATGGAAACCAATTCTATGAAAACATCCCGTGGAGAAGTTTGCTTGCAGATTGAAATAAGTGAATCCGTATTGGAGTTGGAACTACTTGGAACTTAGAACTATTTAATATGCAATGGGCTGGAAAGTTGAATTTTATTTGTTCAGATTTTCTTTTGATTAGACTTTTTATAGTAAGTATACACGACAAATAAGAAAGGTGATGATGTAATGTGAAAATTTGACCAGATTTTTTCTAACATTTTAATGACGACCCTGTTGCGCGGTGAGTTCTGGGTTCGATTCCCAGCAGGACCACAATTTTTCTTTCCAAGGGAAATTCGTGCTTCTGGTTGTGGTAGTGATGAGTAAATGTTTCCCATACTAATGATACAAGTTTTAAGCTTTGTGTAAGGCTGTGAGTGTGACATAGAGTGAATGAAAAAAAAGCGTATTGTTTTTCATGGTTTTTTTTTTATTTAATAGGGCGTTGTCATAAATTGTGTCTCTGTGGCATTGTAGTCATAGAATACTATAAGTCCCTACCGATCGTAGTTCCCATATGAATTTAACTATGATTTGTTTTCGTTTCTTTTTTTGGTTTGAAAGGTGACGTAAACTAGAGTGTTCTTAGTTGGTGAAAATTGGTACAGCCGATTTCCAGAGATCATCAGGAGTATTGAAAAAACTTTCATTTTGCTACTGGCTCCACAAATTAAGCATTGTTATAGAACTGTCTCTAGTTTAACCAGAAAATCTTAAAAACAAACTCATTTTATCTGTACCTTGTACACATTTTATTCCAGTGAAGTTACGTCCAAGATTAACTACAACAAAGTGTTTAACAATAAAACTACCCACTTTGAACAGTTTCTGCACCGCTGAGAACTCTGACAGTGAAAAGTTGTTGTACGTTGTAATTGCTGGCAAGAAATTTTGCTCGTCTAGTTTATGAAGGTTGCTTCTACAACGCCAACATAATGTTGCAATATCTTTTTCTAATAAAAATTGACTTAAATTTTCACATAGTATACTTATTGTACTACAAAGCGGCTTGACCCTACCACATAAAACAAGATTTACGTGTTTATATGGACATATATTTCTAAGTATACTTATACTTACGCTACAAATACATAGTTAACCATCTCCTCTTTATAATGCGGATATAGATCTGTATATAATTTTTATATTTTTTTAAAGCCTTCGCACTTACTGCCCTGCACTAAGTTAAATTTAAAGACTTTGTGCGTGGGTGCCGGTAACATTTATTTGAGTCTCTAAGTCGCCAGTGAATAGGTTTCTTCTAGGCAAACGAACTCCATCGTCGACCACATCATCGCTTACTATCAGGTGAGATAATGATAAAGTTTGTCTATACCTACTGAATAAAAACAAATTAAGTACATATCACACACACAATTTAGGGCCTTTATGAACGAGAAACTTTTCAGCGGATATTGCAGTGCAGGCCCGTCCTAAACATAGAACAAATTAAAATAATATGTATTAGCACTTTTATTTAATAAATTAAGACGTATTGCGCCGTCCGTCGTCGTAAATCCGCCTTCTAATCGGGGGTCGCGGTTTCGAATCCTACAACGTCCTCGACATTTTTGGTGAAAGTAACATCGAGTTTAAATTTATTGCGGTAAAGCATTTTCTCGTGCTTGCCCGGCTTGCTACCCAGCTATCCCAGAGAGCCAGTCATTCTAACCATCCTCAACCTCATCATCACTTACCAACAAGTGAGATTGAAATCTGGACTATCAGATCACACTTATAGTATAAATCTGAAAGTTTGTGTGTAAGTTTATTTTCTCTTTACGCTGTAACGGCAGAACGGATTTGAATGAAATTTGGTATGTACCTAAATAGCTTATACCTAGGATACATATAGGCTACATTTTTTCTTGATAAACGCGGGCAAAGCCGCAGAGCACCGCTATTATTAAATAAAATACCCATTTCAATCATAACAAAGTAAAGAACTGCATTATAATAATAAGAAGTAAATACCTACTTGCTTACGTTACTTTAAATATCTTTCTCCTCTACAATTTATTTGCACAAAAGATTTCTAGAAACTTTAAAAACAAACTTAGAAATAACTTGTAAAGAGCGGCTTGCGTAGGAAGTCTCCTTTTTCAAAGTTTATGAATAAATAAGGTGGCACTAGCAGCGAGTCTGGTATCGATCGATTTGTATTTTAAGCGCCATGTTTGCATATATTATACACTTTACAGGTTTTTTTATTTACGATAGGCAAGCGTTTGACCACAATCTCAACTGATGGAAAGCGATGATGTGGTCGAAGATGTAGCATGCTTGTCTAAAACGTACCTATTCACTCTTGACTTGAAGACTACCAGATTATACTGTTCGGGGAACAAAGACGAGGGCAATGAGTTCCACTCCTTCGCTTGGTTTGTACATGAACTAAAACAATGATGTAATAACAATGCTGTAATGGCTGTAATTTTGCTAATCTGGCAGTAGAGTTATTAACGTTCATGAGTGCCTCTTTCGGGCCCATTTCAATACCGGATTTGAATTTGATTTTGAATGTGATATAATGGTCAAATGCTTACCTATCGAGTATTAAAAAATAAAGGTACCTTTAAGTGCTTCTTCTATTCATTTATATAACTTATGACAGTTCGAATACTAATCAATTAACTAGTGATTACTTTTAATTATTTTTTATTATATTTATGTTAGTCTTCAAGTCGCGAGTGAATAGGTATCTTCTTGGCAACCTTGCTCCATCGTCGACCACATCGTCGCTTACCATCAAGTGAGATGGTGGTCAAAAGTTTGCCTATCAAAATATAAAAAAAATGTTTAATTACGTTTTTAGTTCAATTTAATATTATAGTATTTATGTATGTTTATTATTAATGATTTCCTAATGCGTTATGATGATTTCAGTTGGAAAAAAAATCTACTATTCATTAATTATATATTTTTTAAGTATTTTAGTTTTGTTTAAAACTTAACTTTTTTCTGTATATATTGTGTATTCTTATTCAATATAACGGACTTCAATATTCAACCTTAATTGTATATCTTATGTACTAATGCAAATAAAAATAACATGTGGGGCAGCCTTTGGGACTGCTGATAGAAGTTTAAAAGTTCACATAGGTATGTCCGCATAGGTATACACAGTATACATATAGCTCATATGGAAAGCGTTCGGAGACGATGACGCGAGTTTCATGATTCTTGTTCATCCAAAAACTGCTCAACGCGCCTAAAGAAGTTTTCACTTCGATAAAAATATTTAATTTTGATTGCCATATTTGCATTTCATTGAAAATCTACTTGAATATTCTTCGTTGCATAAATCCGTTACATCTGTAGGCTCTATAAATATCGACGTCGACATTTATAGAGTTATAATTAACGCGCTCGTCACTTCAATTTTGTAAAAAAACAGATTCCATGAAAAATTGCATTTTTAATGTCTATGGTTACCTGTGATTAATTATGGAACTTCATTGCATGCTAAGTTAAAAGTAAACTAAAAAAAAAAAAAAAAAATGTATAAAGATGCCACACACTGGACGCACATGGCTCGAACGGATGGTATACGGGGACCGATTGGCGCGATATCCCCAATGATAATTTGAATCGATTTTGATGTTTTTTTTATGTTTGGTAGTATATACTTCAAAGGTGGTCCCATATACATTTTATCGAAATCGATCAAGCTAAAACCAAAATATAAGCGGTGAAGTCGGTTTTTTAAGCTTTGCTTGCGTTTGATTATCATTTATATTTTATTATAGATAATCGCCATTTCTGGCTTTGCGCCATAGCTTTACATATTTTCAGATAATTTGAAGTTATTCACTTGTATGGTTTAGACGCTAAATGCCTCTGACAGATGGACAAACGGCTGAACCACCCCAAAAATCAACTTAGAAAACAAAACAAACTAGACATTTCGACCAATTGTGATAATTAGTGTAATATAATGCACCGTTCCACTTATTCTAACACCTTTCGTGACTATTATAATAACCATCACATTATACCAAGCACTCAACAGTTGTGAAAACCGCTAAAAGCACAATATGGGTGGGTGTTCCATGTCATAATTTGTACACCGCCCAGACGTTCTAGGAATTTCATTAAAATTCTTTAAAGCGAGCAAACTATTACAACCATAGCCTTGTGACCGAACTATAAATCGTCTGATATCACAACGTTATTCATAAAAAACTAGGAAAGGTTAGCGATAAAAACTATTCAGATGTTAATAACCAGTAAAATTATTAAGTAAACTCAAATTATTTAATAACTTATTCATCGTAAGTACCACTCTGATTATGTAGAATTACCCGTTGGTTGGGTGGGTGTTCGTCATCTAAGTATGGGTATCGGGTTCGATTCCCAGCGGAAAACAAGTTTTCTCCCCAAAAGAAACTTGTGTTTCTGGTCCTGGTCTATCGTGACCTACAGAGAGGAACTCAGAAGTGTCCAGAACTTGTTACTCCAGATGGTTTTCTCGCAGAACGTTCCGGCACGACAAAAGTTATCGATCTTAGTGGGGCTGTGAGTGTGAAAGCGTTTTAAGATAGGTCTAAAAACAGTGACTTTGGATGTCTACTAAATTGTTATTTTCAAATATAGTTTTTTTTTTAAAACGCTTTCACAACCTACTAGCACAACCGTCTATTACATTCTATAGTTCTCTCCATCCGAAGGTTGCCTGGTAGAGATCGCTATTAGTGATAAGGCCGCCTGTTGTGATACTTTACGTATAAGCTTGTTTGTTACCTTTGTTTTATCTTATCTTATAAAGTGGATCAATAAAGTATTATCTATCTATCTATCTATCTAGCACAGTTCATTTCAAAGTTAGGACACAGCCAGAAAAATTGCAATATAAAAAAAAATACATGTACGTGTGTTATTCGCTTGTATAGTTTAAATGCCTCTGACAGACTGCCTTTGACAGAAGGCTGGACGGACGAACAAAGCGCTGAACCACCCAAGCCAACTTGGAGTTCTCGCTTCGCTCGATCAATTAAATAGTCATTGACCTCGTGATACCTGAACATTCTGAGATAAGTTTTCTTACTTGCTTTCGAAACATTAGTTTCAGACAAACCCTTTACCAAATGAAGGTAATATTTCAAAAACAGGAAAAATGATAAAGGTCTAGCACGTACGTACAAGCGTTATTTCTCTTGTTCATTTTTCTCTACACTTAGAGGGAATTGTTGAGAGCATGTAGCAGTTACAAGAAACAGTCTGGTAAATATTTTCATGTGAACAAAGAGTTACCTACTGGAGAAAATATTGAACCCAACTTCAAGATCCTTTGAATGCTATTTTTGTACTGTTTGTGTAAATAAACTGAAACAGATGTTTGTACTTATCCGTTTAGTTCGACAAAGACACGCAATTTATTGTACTCTAGAGTTTTTTCTGTGACACCAGTCTACCTCTGTTTATTATCATATCCTACTAATATTATAAATCCGAAAGTTTGTGTGTGTAAGTATGTTTGTTCCCTGTTTACGCTTTAAAGGCGGAACGGATTTGGATGACATTTGGAATGTACCTACATAGCTTATACCTAGGATTAACACATATGCTACTTTTTAACTTGACAATAGTGGGCGAAGCTGTGGGGCACGGCTAGTATATTATATGAACTACTAATACCCTGAAATACGTAAAGAAGAAAAGCATTTTACCTCTTTCACGTTTATGGTTGCCTAGTACTTTACCAAATCCGAATGATATCCTGTCTATGAGAAAATAATTTGTTTGCATTTTTTTTTTCATATTCTACTTGAATCTATACCATTCTTGAATCCACCTGAACACACACAAAAAACATCAAAATTGGTCCAGCCGTTTAGGATGAGTTCACATACACACGTACAATATATATATATATATATAAGTATAAATATATTTATACTTACTTATAAAGTTTTAACCAATAAAATCTTTGAAATTTTAAGATCTCGCATAGTTATGTGTGTTAATATTATAGAATTTTCAGAATATTCAGAAATTACAATGTCAATGTAAAGTACATTCACATTGTAATTTGTCTATATTTCCAATTTCGTTGGGAAATCGTACCTGTATTTTTTCTAGTTACCAAATTAAAACTACAACTCATCTTACGAATCGTATTAAGAAGCCGTAATCTAGTGTCTCAAGGGAATTTGGCACCTTGATTGCTTGTAACAGCTACAATCTTGTAACGAACCTGTCCAGACTCCATTAACGTGGGTACATAGAATACACCATTCTCACAATGATTTGTTTTCAAAGGGTTGCCACGTGAATACCGCTCTCATCTATATAGTAAAACAAGTAATACTTTAAAATCAAGCTTTACCAGTTGTAAATAAAAAAGGACTAACAAGTTATATAAATAAACAGAGAACTTGTCAAGACGAATCAATCGAGCCCAAACTCGATAGGTTTGTCTTGTTCCGAAGTTCCTACGGTCATCTTCCGTCTCCATCATCAGACCTGCTCCATGGTCCCATATCATTATATCGACATCGATACAAAAGTACACCAAATTTGAGTCCAATCGAACATTGGGAAGTGGGTGGAATTTAGCTTGTAAGATTTGCTTACAGACCGACAGATAACGGGACGTGTGAAACTAAATAAAAGCTTATAAAAAGCGGATACCACTCTACATAAGTGGAGTAGTATAGCTGATTTTCGAACTTTGGTGTATTTGTGTGCGAGCTAGCGTATGGACAAGCGAAATTTGCAGGACCCATTTTGTATGCCACATTACGTCCGCATGTTATAAGTCCGTGACTGCTACCATAATATTTTTGTACTAAAGCTAAATGAACAAAAGACTTTGCAATTGTAAAGCCATAAAATGTCTTCAAGCATATTACTGAATGTTTCAGTACACACGTAATGTCGGTAAAAAACTGTATTTTTTCTGTCGTATGATTCACACTCTGAATCATGCTTACAAGGCCGACAGTCGCAATTTGCTTGAGTCATGAAGTTTATTACAAAAATACCTACTTTTTGCATTGAAAATACCAACAGCTCAGACATTGATTTACTGATTCATTGAATTAATTTGATACAAAAATATTAAACAATATAGTGATAAATTTAGAAAGGAAAAATTATCGCTTGAGGCGGGATTTGAACCCGCGGAAATGAATTTCTATAAACTTTCGGTAGATGACGTCACACGTCCCCGTAAGACGTTAATAATAAGGAAAGGTTAATTTCGTCGCTTCAGGCGGGGCTTGAGTAGCTCAGCGGTTAGAGCAATAGGGCATGAGACCCTATGGCCGCGGGTTCAAATCCCGCCTCAAGCGATAATTTTTCCTTTCTAAATTTATCACTATAGTTCTGCCTAGCATGGCTAATGCTATATAAATAAAATCAATTATTAAACAATAATTTAAACGCAAAGCTTTAAAAAATTTATCTGATCCGCTCCAGAACCCTTGATCAGATTAAATTAATTCAATACGCATTATTGAGGATAACGCAAACACTATTGGTCCAATCTTAATCAAATTTAAATGGGAATACATGGTAAGTACCAGCTTTCAAATAAAAAAAGAATCAACAAAATCGGTTAGCCTAGAAAAAAGTTGCGAGGTAACACACAAAAAAATACAGTGGAATTGAGAACCTCCTCTTTTTACAAGTTGGTAAAATAATTAAGCTAACTGTTCGTTAGAATTGTAGTACCAACAACGTGGAAAAAAAAACCGTGTTAAAAATACTTATAGCTAAGGAGGTAACACGAGTAAAGATTTTTCCCGTTCTGCTTCTAATAAAAATAGAACAATCAACAAGAAATCAGACAACATAAGACAAAACAAATGTTATCTATTGAAGGTTTATCGAACAATTTTTTTTTCACTAATAAGCGTTTATTTCCCTATATATCAAGTATTCTTAAGTCTCCAAATCTTAGATACTTGATATCTACTACAGAAATATAAATATAATGAAAGTTTAAAATGTTTGATAAACCTTAAAATATTTTTGTCTTATCTTGTCTGATGTGAAATATCAAGCGTATGTTTTAGCTATAGAAACACATTTAAGCTATTGAAATTTTGTAGAACATTCTAAGTATCTTTTTAAAAAGAAGCGGGATAGAGTATAATATAAAAAAGAACGCTCTTAAGTTTTTCCATTTACTAAACTATTTGTCCGGCCGATAAATAAAGCTCGCCGGAACCTCACCGACGATATTTTTCGTACAGACAGCCCTGGAAATAGTTCGAAATCAATGGATGCCCGGAATTACTTAGACAATGCGTCTGAGATCTTGTCCAACTGCCTGAAATACCGAATGTTCGATTAAACTCGCCGTCTGCGGCAGATTGACATTCAGCAGCTTTTCCCATTGAAGCCAGTCACTGCCACTAGATATAAGTATAACGAGTAGGTAGATAGAAACGTTTATAATAGAGAGTTCATACTATTTAAAAAAAAACAACGTGTTGCACTCCGAGAGTGCCGGCAGAAGTGAAAACTTAAACATTTTTCGCTGCGCGGTAGACAGAGAGGGGGATATTACTTCGTCTCCTTCGTCTTACGAATTTTCGACCAGGTCACGTGTGCTGACGCGAGTTTAACATTTTTTACCCATCCCAAAAAAGTGCACAACGCCGCTAAAGAAGTTTTCTAACGCCGCTAAAAATATCAGAGCGCCTGTTCTCCACCAGGCGCTTCATCTTGACCACGCGTTGCCTCTGCAACGCGTGGTCAAGATGCTGGTATTTATTTGGCTCAACATATTAGCATTAAAAAGCAAAGAAAAGCAGAGAAGAATGCCGCAAGTGATGTAAATGATAACAAGACACTTTGTACACTTGTTTAATTGGAACTTTCCAGCTACATACAATTTCACATTACACTTGTTACATTACGCTTGATTATAACTGACTACACTCCTGATCAGACGTTTTATTCCTTTGGCTGCCACACCGAGACTCTTCGCCCATTTCCGCCCTTTTCCACCGAAAATGTCAAACCGACGACGTCTGCTATGATTGGCCGACAGCTGCCTGCGATAGGCAGCGTCCTCGTCCAATCACGCGCTGAACGGTGCTGCCATCAACTAGAAGGCACCTCGTGATTGGTTGATAGCCCTTCCGGTCAACCACGTATCTACAATATCTGCCAACAAACTAAAATAACGATTTAACTTCTTTTATTAGTTAATATAAATCACATCAAATTAATAAAGTCACGACATTCGGCCATCCGACATTGTGCAGTCTCCCGACGCACAACTTTATAAGCAGTCAATTTACCTTTGTTGCAGTGATAACTAAGTTAGTCATATAATACATCTAAATTAAACAAGTTCTAAAAGAAGAAAATCACTGTTAGCTATTAAATATAAATATCTACCTAGTAAATATAAATATCTTTAACACAATAAAATGTTGAAACCTTTACGCAACAATATTATTGTATTCCCATTATTTTTATCAAATTTATTAAAATTATTAATTAGTTGTAATACACGAGAACTTGTTACAACTTTTTTGCACAAGATTTATTTTAGCATCATATTCTCATTTCATACTCAGTAACAGATATCTTAACACACGTTATCTAATTATAATCACGACATTCGGTTATTATACATTACACATTTGGTTTTCATTTAATTTATTGCTAAGGAAGACTAACAGCTTACAAGTCTTTTAATTTTAATGTTTATTTAGTATAATACAATTGCAGGTCCCTTTGGTAGGAAAAAATATGAATAATAGAAGTCAAACTTATTACCAGTTACGACTAATTAACGAAGTTATTATTTAAATTGAAACTAAACTACTTATTATCTATAAACTATTGGCATAATTATTGAAAAGTCACATCACAACTATCGTATAGCCGACGCTACATAAAATAATTATCATTTGTTTTTTTTTTTATATCAGTATTATTACAATATTGTACTTTACGTTTACGTTACTTACGGATAATTATAGTATCAGTTTACCACTGTAATACATTTTTTTTTCTATAATTATATAATTAATTAATATACATTTACTTTGCATAGATGCCTTCCAACGTCCTCAACGTCAGTGTCAGGTTGAAGAATCTTTACAATTTAGGTAATTGTCGGGGTCAGTGGTAAGTAAATAGCCAATTTTCTATTTCGATGTTGTGTAAAGATGACCAGAACAGTAAATAGCCAATTTTCTTTTTCGATATTGTACAAAGACGACCAGAACAATATAATTTACTCATCAAATAAATTAGCTTATTTGTAAGCATCATCGTACGTTACGTAGTAAAAAATCTCGAGTCCAAAGGCAGATTTAAAGACTCTTTCAATAAATTATGTCTTATAACGTAACACTTAATAACACTTTCGATGGAACAAGCACTACCATAGTTGAAGCATTAATTATTCAACTTTGCCAAAATTTAATTATCTTACAAAAGGTCCATATGAGTTTTGCCGCGAAAGTGAAAAAATGGCGTTGTTGATTTTGTAAAATTTTCCAAAACTTGTGATTCTTCGAGTGTTAATGTGTAATAATGGTGGATTATTAACCGTTAATACTTAGTGAACGTGCATAAGTGTAGGCAAATCATACAAAGTTGAAAAACGTGATTTTCACCTTCGCTCCAAAACTCCAATAGAAGTTCTAGTAAAGTTTCTACCACTTTACTAGGGCATGACTTGACTACGACTGGACCTTGACTCTTTTACTTGACTTTGACTGTGACTTGTGACTAGGACCTATAATATGAAATACACTTGAAATATATTATCACTTGACACTGGCTAAATGCACAAGATTGCGAAGCCAAAACTAAGGAAAAAAAAAGATCCATATCTCGATGGGTTGAGTAATATCTTTGTCTGTTGCAGAACATTGGAGTTTTCATCAAGTTAATCTATTATTACTCAAAGTCCAAGTCAAAACGATCATTAAGCTACCAAAATTCTATTATGCCAACCAAAATTCGAGTTTATCAAATTCCGTTATAGGTCTTAACGGTTCATCAACAAAGAGATGACGATTAAATATTGAAGAGCTCTTAAAATCCAATGCCAATTGAACATCTTCAACAAGTGAAACGGTAAATGACAACCAAGGCTTAACTGTAGAGTAAAGCAACATACCGCCATCCTAAATAGACGAACTCCACCCCAAGAAGAAATGAACATTATTATTTACTAGTCTAATTAACAATACAATTTTACGCTATTATTAATAATCCATTAATAGAATAATTCCACATGAATTTGAAAATTGTATTTAAGGTTTCACCCACTGGACACAAGAACACAAATTTACAAATTTGTTCTTTCACACAGAGTATTATATCATCCAATGTGAACTGTGCTTTAATTATTTTCAAAACGACAATTAGGAGTCTTCTCATTTATGTAATCTTCAACTTGGTGTAGGTTGCATAAAGGAATTTGTATTTATACTGTTTCCAAAAATCTAATAATTTATTTTTTTCTAATCGAAAATTGGGTACGTGAGGTTAATTTTTGAATTCAGTATTAGTGTAAAACTGTCCGATTTTTTTGTGACAAAGGTGTGCATAAGCACAATTGTTACAATTTGTATTGCCTATTTTATATACATTTGAAAGCTAGCTAAAATAATTAAATTCTATTGGTAAGTCTCTGGTCTTTATATAGTGGTCCTTTCACGTCCAGAAAATACCGTCTATTAATGAATCATTGACTGATTGAAGCGAGATCTCCCTGTTGACTCGGGTGACCCAGCACTCTGTCCATATGTCTCTGTGTGGTTTATCGTTGAAAAGAACCTTGCAAGAAGAATACGAAACCATTTAAAAATAAATCCATTTTAGAAAACAACAATTTGGTAGGACATCTGTCACCGTTTTTAGACCCACTCTCGCGTCTGACATTCAAAGCTGAAACCTGCACATACTATCCGCTACATCATCCAATTTAATGAGAAATATAAAAATCTAACAACTACTATCAAAAAGAAATCCATAAATAATTATCCTCAAATTTTTCTTCCTTAGGCAAAATATCGGCGCGAGTTCTCATTTCAGTTGACTAGTTCAAAATGAGTCTATTAAAAATACAATCATGCTGCGATTATAAAATTTGGTACAGTGATACATATCTGTAGTATTCTTTAGTATTTCTGCCTATTTACTGAAGCTTCAATCTATATTTATTGTTCTTGTGTAAAATACGTAAACTATGTATAGCGAAAGTGGCTTTCTTCCACAACACAGATCCGCATAGTGGAAGTCACATTGATTTTAAATTATGGAAATAATGAATACTATATTTTTACATATAACTTCCGTGAATATGTTAACGTTGGTAAAAACTGTAATGTGAGTCTGATTGTCAGATAATCGACATATGTTATTTTTTTTCTTTGTGTAAATGGCGCCATGAACTATTGTTGTTGGTCTCAACGTCGGAATTACATTAATTTAACTTGATTAACATCAGCGTTGTTCACTCTCTCCACACACACATCCCGCAGAATCACCCACGAAAAGGCAATGTCTAATAACTAATTTCGCAAATTCAGTCATCTCGTGAAGGACACGGTAGTAACTCAGTAAATAATACATAATACATCTCCCTCTCTATTTTTTTCCAACAATTTATATACCAATAAACATTCCCTAATCTATACCTCACGGCCACCACAAAACGCTGCAGTTTGCCCCCGCGCATACACGCTATATATATAATCATCGACCCTACAACGAGCCTACCAAATTAACACACCCTTTACCACTGATATAAATCTTATATATTTCTGCCATAATACTCAATCTGCCATAAATGACCTGTCAGTTCCGCTGAATCTTAACGCGCTCACCGCTATATAATACCTACGTCTAGTATTAAAACTATATAAGTACATCAATTCCCAAATGATATATATTGATAATCTTGCGAACTCGCATTACATTTTCAAAAAATACACAAGTATGCAAGAATACCAATTTCTTTACAGACTTGTATGAAAAACTAGTTATAAATACAGCCCTTTTCACTATTTATGCGATAAGTGCCCAAAACTAAGCAATATACTAACCCACGTGGGTTTTTAAAATAATTGAAAGCATATATAGTCAATAAAATTTAAAATTAATGCAGTAACGGAATGTATAAAAGGAATCTCATTTGGCTCCATCAGTTATCCCTTTACATCTATGTTCTCCATGGTTCATCCAGTTTGTACACAGCTTTTATACCCGCTATCGTCCTCAACTCGGCTTGTATTTAGTATCAGGGTTTTCAGGATCATTGAAGCTCATTTCCTCATGGAGAAGAAAAAAATATTAGTTAATAATCTTATGATCAATACAGTCATTATGAATGAAGTAACCGTTAACACAGATGTGAACACTCCATTTCATCAATTTACTAAATAAAAAATACTTATTTGTTGGAACAAAAGTTTAATTGCTTAAAATTGCATTCACTCTCTAATTCTTATCAACAAACTATAGCAATATTCTTTTTATTTATTTATTGCTATTATAATTAAGACGATCAACTTGGATACTGGCTTTGAGAATTGAATAATAAACAATATCATTTTAAAATTCGTGGTAGTATCCCATTTTATTTCTTACCAAGGATTTACTTACAGGTTATCACTTGGCAGACAGCGGCACACTTGGCCTAAAGTTATTCATAATTAAACGGCACACAATTTAGTAAGTTATTATTATAATGGAGCACTTAACCTTGTCCTTCAATATGGCATATATAGCCATGAGGTAATCAGTACCTAAGGCACACATGACCACTATCTTTCGATATGGCAATCAACCATAAGCTAATCAGTATGGCACACATAACCATAATTCAGTCAGTATGGCACACATAACCATAAGTCATTCAGTATGGCACACATAACCATAAGTCCCTCGGTAAGGCACACATAACCATAAGTCCCTCGGTATGGCACACATAACCATAAGTCACTCAGTATGGCACACATAACCATATGTCACTCAGTATGGCACACATAACCATATGTCACACAGTATGGCATACATAACCATACGTCGCTTTGCTGTCTCATGTTTAACCGAGATGATTACTGTCGGTCCCTATTTGGCACATGTCATTTCATGTCATGATGAACATTCTTCCTCTGTCGTAACTACATAAGAGATTTGTATTTTCATCTCGTCCAAATGGCGTGCAAAATTTACTAACTTCTTATACCAATCTCCTCATTTTTATATAAATTATAAGAATAGTTGTTTAATATGTACAATGTACGCATCTATATGTAGTAAGGAATAATATTATGATCATAATAATATACTGAAATTTTAGAATAAAATAGCTTTACGAACACTTGACTGACTGGCTTATGCTGTTTTTTAACAGACTTTTTTTTTTCTGGATATAACTTTATTCTTGCGTTACCGTTTCTACTTTGATTTTTATGCAATTAAATAATGTGGTAACATTTAAACAAGAATTATGTTTCATATATTTTATATTCATAAGTCTGATCTCACAAATTAAAAGTATCTCTTACATTGTTACAAATAATTATTCTTATCATCATCGGTAGTATCAAACACTGAAATCAGAGGGTAGTAGGTACACGTCTTCTTTAAAAATCGAACTCGGCAAAAATACAGTTATCAAATGAACTAGCGCGGGTGGATAGTCTCAAAATCATTTCGACCGACCCATGCTTCAAAACAAAATTAAAATCTCAAAAATTCAATTTAATATTAAAGTAAAATATATGTCGGTAGGTTATCATTTCATTTAAACTCAAGCTTAATAAGGCGTTAATTATGTCAAAAATTTCAGTGATCGTTATCATATAAACTAGAATTCACACCGATTAGTCATGGTCACTAAATCTCACCACTTCAGAGATACAAATAAATTTTCGTGGATATAGGAAAAGAAAAATCACTTGTCAATTTATACAAAACGTGGGCATGATCATTAGAAGAAAAGGTAAATTTACATACCTCGGTTCTATCCCGCTGCTGATATGATGTAAATGATAACAAGACACTTTGTACACTTGTTTAATTGGAACTTTCCAGCTACATACAATTTCACATTACACTTGTTACATTACGCTTGATTATAACTGACTACACTCCTGATCAGACGTTTTATTCCTTTGGCTGCCACACCGAGACTCTTCGCCCATTTCCGCCCTTTTCCACCGAAAATGTCAAACCGACGACGTCTGCTATGATTGGCCGACAGCTGCCTGCGATAGGCAGCGTCCTCGTCCAATCACGCGCTGAACGGTGCTGCCATCAACTAGAAGGCACCTCGTGATTGGTTGATAGCCCTTCCGGTCAACCACGTATCTACAATATCTGCCAACAAACTAAAATAACGATTTAACTTCTTTTATTAGTTAATATAAATCACATCAAATTAATAAAGTCACGACACAAGCATGATGGGAACGCTACTGGTAGTAGACTTGAGCAAAAAGGAGGATTATGATTTTAGCACAGATTTGTATAAACATAACATAGATGACTAACATAAACGCTTTCGTGGTACAGGATACAGGAAACATTCACTATCACACTCACAACTAGAAACACAAATATCCTTTGGCGAGAAAACTTGTGAGTTAAGTTCATCGTGATAAACTCAGTATTATCACATGGCTCCTTTTCATCCTGATTCGTCAGCCCGTTCCTCGAGGCATACACAGCTATAAAAATATCTTCATACTTACAACAGGGCGCGAAGGGTTTTTAATGTAGAAAGTACCTATTCTATTACTAATGTTACTTACATACAACGACATCAATATGTAATGGTTATAGGATTCAATACCTAGCTTAAGTACCTATATAAAGTTGTTTGCTACCTACCAGTAGCTGCATTGCATTTCTCCTATTACTATCACAGACACGACAAAACCACTAGGAGTGTTTACGCACTGCACCGCCAAGAAGAGTATTTCTATCCCAACAGACTTTATTTTCTAGAGTTTGTGAAAACCTTTGAACACAGTAAAAGATTGTCTGCGTTTTGTACAAAGGAGTAAAAACAAGACAAAATGTTTGTGATAGTAGTCCTTTGTTAAGAAACACGTCTAATACAAACTCTCTATAGGTAGAGTCTACAATCTATAGGTGCTTTAGTTGTAGCCTTATTACCAAAAACCTTTGATCTACCAATATATGGATTTGGGATTCGCGGTCGTAATTGTCCACAGAACATGGGCGACCAACGAAATATAAGCGACAATCCAGCGTCGCTAAAAATATCTTGGTAAGGTGAAAATAGTGCGACGTCGTCAGCCGAAGCTGCTTACGCTAATAATTTATTGCATAGAATGTACTCGTAGGTCGAAGCAAGGTGTTAAAATAATAATAAGTTCATATATACAAGCTAACGTAGATGTGCAACGTCATAAAATTTTTCAGTTATTTAATTTAAAACATAACAAAGGTTACAATGATATTGATATTGATTTTTACTATACATTTCTACAATATTTAACTTATCTTTTAAATTGGGTCATGTTTATGATAATAATATGATCATTTGAAAATATTCGTTTACGCTATATAAACGATAATTCAAAAGACATAATCGTAATAGCATCGTCTCGGTTAAATATCGAAATAATTAAAACGCAAGCAAAGCTTAAAAAACCGACTTCACCGCTTTATCATCGGAACCTTGATCAGATTTAATGTATAAACACGCATTATTGACTATAACTCAAAAACTAGAGATCAAACCTTGATCAAATTTCAATGGGACCACATGAAAAGCACCAGCTTTCAAATAAAAAAAGAATCATCAAAATCGGTTCACAACAAAATAAGTTATAATAAAGATAGCAACATCGTTCAAACTAAAAAAAAAATTCTAATTTGGCTCACGTGGAGAGAAGTTATGAGGTAACACAAACAAAAAAAATAAAAAATACAGTCGACTTGAGTACCTCCTCCTTTTTTGGGAAGTCGGTAAAAAATCTGAAAATGCACCAAATTTGACATATATACGAAATATTTTGTGCAGATGCATTTTTGGAATACCTTTTTTTTATTTTAGTTTTCATGTAGATACCCCAAGAATTTTGAATTTAAAATTTTCAGTGTAAAGTTTGGTAATAATAAGATTCATCAAATTAATAGACATCTTAATAGATTTACATTTTATTTAGATCATGTGGCTGCTTCAAACTCAAGCTGATATTTAAAGCAATTTTCAGTGCCTAGAGGTAATTCATTTTTGAAATAGGAAGTATTAAGTTCTGCATCTAAGCTAGAGTTTCATCGCAAGTCGCAAAAAGAGGGGTGCTATAAGTTTGATCGCTATGTGTGTGTGTCTGTCTGTGGCACCGTAGCGCTAAATAGGGTGAACCAATTTGGATGCGTTTTTTTTTATTTAAAAGGTGACTTGATCGAGTGTGTGCAAATAGTAACACACCGCCAAGTTATTTTCAATTTTTTTTTGCTACTTGTGGTCATAGTTTTTGCTGAAAAACTATTGGAATTATAAATAAGTAAAGCAGTCTCCACTACATTCCCAACACTTCACACCAAAAATAAACACAATTTCAGTCACGCGTCCCTACTAACTCATATCACAGACCAAACTATCTAATTCACGCCAACGCAGTATCATAACGCAGTATGGGCTTAATGCTGTCCAGTGGCTATCATGTGCCCAGTATTAACGTTATAAATTAGGACGTTAACTGGTCCACCCACTCAAATAACTATAAAGCCAGGGCAGCTCACATTACCCGCACTTGTGATAGCTCCCCGCAACTTATGCCCGCCTAGTCTGCACATTGTCTTTCATAAGGTTGTCATAAGGACTCGTGTCCATGATATTGTTTTCTTTTTGTCTTTATACTCTTTAGGTTATTTCGTAACAGAATATCTCGGTATTATCTTACTTATACATTCATAACCTACTCTGTTATAATTTTTGTAGGTTTCTGTAGGTATTTGAGTTCTGCAAATGATTTTATATGAACCTTTTGCATTATATCGTATAACCTACATTTAAACATAAAACATAAACGCTTTTACACTCACACTAAATTCGCTGACTTGTGTCGTGGGTGCTGATAGCATTCTAACCTCACACACGATCACACCCAGACCAGAAAATCAATTTTCCCTTGGGGAGAAAACTTGTGTTTCCGGGAGGAATCAAACCCGATAGCCCTGCTTAAAAGGCGCTCACCAAACTCAGCCAACGAGCAGTTCGAATAATAAAATGTATATATATATAACAAAGAGTGAGATTTTTTCATTGCTTGACCGATAGGTAATAAAGATCAAAACAAATGTAGGAAAGGTGCAAGGATAGGAAAGGTTTACTTACCTAAACATTAACACTAAACATTTACATACCTATCATATAAATATCACAAAGAAACCAAGTCGACAAACAAATGCCGATTTAAAGAAAGAGTTCCAATAAGGTACATTTGTCAGTAAATACATAAACAATAAGTACAATGACTATACATTCCCTTTCAATTCAAACCTCTCTACATAATTGCCAAAACCTAGCGCGGTATCCTTCAACCCAACAACTCGGAAAATTTCTAAAAGGTCTCGCGGACGTCCCATTCAATATCTATTTACTTATATTGCTATCACGTTGCATGCAGTTGGCGTTGAAAACTCGTTTTAGCACTAGAAGTGAACCTAAGTATCGCACTAATGGTATTGAATCTAGGGACAAGAGAGTAGCGTGGTTAGGATTGGGACAATCTTTTGGTAGCGTTGGGTTTTTATGCCTAAAACAAGACAAGAGTTAGAAGACCCAATTAATTTTGTATCGTTATTCATCTTCAGTGACACCCAGAAATTTGAATTAGTTTGAATTAATACTCTTTATGTACCTTGAAATATAAACAAACAACAAACGCATTTACACTCACAGCCCCATACTAAGTTCAAAGACTTGTATCGTGGGTGCCGAAAACATTCACATCACACACACACATTACACCCAGAAAGAAGAGAAAACATTATACCTCTTCCACGTTTATGTTTGCCTAGTACTTTACCGAGTGACGTATTATGTATTGTATTGTGTATACGTACAGATGAATTATTACATAAAATAATTAAAAGATAAGCACCATACGCTGTCGACTGATTTTCTAATCTTCTTGCCGGATTTAGATATTGTAGTTTACCACCCTCTACCTACTAGTCAAAACCAACAGCTTATTTAAAAATGTACCTACTACATAGACCTGTATTACCAAATAATCTGTGCCCCAAGGCTAGACATCTCTGCATGCATTAGCCGCAGCCCTAGTCCTGATGCATACTTATTGCCCGATTTTCCACTGAGCAGTTTCAATTGAACAACGACATTAGCGGTGTTCAGTATTCGGTATTTCAGTCGCTTCTATCGCTTTCAGCTGTCTATTGAATTGCTTGTTTAGTCTAAAGGTACATTTTGGAGAGTGTGCTCAGGAATTACATTAACTTCCATTAAAACGGACCACCTCTTAGTTAAGCAGCTCTTAAGCCAATAATCAATTATTCACTTTTCTTCTCTCATAAACATTAGCTAGGCGCTCCTTAGCCTTGGGTATATATCTTATTTATCTCTGCTGCTTAGTTGAGAAACTCACAGAGGATCAAAAATAATCGAAATTTTCACGATCGCCACAGATTATAACATCGCCACAAAATTAATAAAACAATTGCTTCTGAAGGAGTGGGTATAACATTAATGGTATTAGATTCACAGCCTCATACAAAGTTAGAATACTTGCCTGGCACCCAGGCAACAATTACATCACACACACAATCACACCCAAAACCAGAAACACAGAACACCCATGTAGATAATTTATTTTACTGTCAACTGATTATTAAAAATTAGGCATCTACCTCCTTATTACTGCAATTGATGCCAAAGCCGTCTTAATTGATAATAAGAGATCCGTCTAATTAAGAGACGACATTTCAAAAGAAAATTCTCTGTACAAATATTTATTTCAATTAAAGACACCCCTCATGGAATTGACACGAAAAGAACCCGTTGACATCCGAGAAAAGGGTGTAACTTTAAAGGTTTATTTCTTAGAAGGTACGGTTTGATTGAGTGGATACTTAAAGTCCTACTTGGCCCCTTTAAAGCATCTAATTAACACAGTAAGCGAGAGGCCAATTGAGCATTTGTTTACTCAAAGAAATTAGGGGTGTATATTTATTAAGATGCTTAATTTAAAATTTCTCTAGTATAGGAAAAGCTAGCGTCCAAAATTCAAAAAGACGTTAATAATAAGAAAAGGATAATTTCAACGCTTCAGGCAGGGCTTGAGTAGCTTAGCGAGCAGCTAGGAATTGGGCTTTAGTCCTTATGGCTGCGGGTTCAATTCCCGCATCAAGCGATATTTTTTCTTTTCTTAATTTACTTTTTTTCTGTTTAGCATGGCTAATGTTATACAAACTAAAATAAATCAAAAGCCCCTAGGCCAGCCATTTAAAGATAAACCACGCTAAGCCTAGAATGACTACCAAATTACCGATCAAGGATAGCTGAGCTTAGGTTACCTTACGCATTTGCATTATAACCACAGAAGAGAGAGAAAGAAAATGTTCCCACTTCTGTAATTATAATTTGTAACCATCTGTTACTAGGTAATATTCATTGAAATAGGAGACTAGGAGGTTAAGTATAAAAAGTATAATGCACACATCTACCTTACTACATTTCAATGCTATTATCGCAGATCCAATATTTTTCCATTTTATTATTAGAGAGATACCAAATTTTAAATTCCACGTACATATGCCGTAAAACAATAAGTCCAAATACCTATCAGACCAAAATCCATTACCTGATAAAACAGCGGTCGAATTTTTTAATATTGAAATTAAATATTAAAATGCGAGATACGCAGAGGTCTTGTTTTATTGAAAAAAAGTGACATAAAATTGCGTTATCCTATGGTAGACCGTCGAAAATAGGGAGAAAAATGCAATAAAAGATCTGTAATACACTTCTTTGTAGATTTTACGGTAGACCGCACATGGAATATTTAAAAGTGGCTGGACTCTGGTGGATCTAAGGCATCTAATAATAATGATCATGTGGATATGGCTTCATATGAAAATTAAAACTATTGTGAGTATTACACATCATTTATGTTGTATATGGCTTGAAACACGTAGAAAATGTCAACTTACTTTGTAGTCGACTAGTTTCGGACAAATTTGTTGTCCTTCATCAGGATGAGTCAGACGCGCGATATGCGAGCGCGAGCGGCTCGGGCCTCGGCGCGTGACTGGACTACAAAGTAAGTTGACATTTTCTACGTGTTTCAAGCCGTATACAACATAAATTATAGCTTCATATTTGCATAATATCAATTTACAGGGTTAACGCCTGCTCATTTTGTTTGTTGTTAGCGCATAACTGAGTAGGTTGTTTGCGAGGCGCATAAGGGGGTGCGCACCACTCCACTACCGCAGGAACTTACACAATTAAGTATATGCGCTTCTACTACATATATAACTATTGTAAGCTATGTGCATATCTAATAATAAGTAATAAAATAAAGGCATCATATAATATATTTTTGTATATATAATTCCTAAAAGTCGTTGGTCGGCGGTGTGCCCAAAACGCTGGCTATGTTACCTCGTTGTAATAACTATTGTACCTATAGTTAAAATTACACTAATGTTATAAATCCGAAAGTATGTATGTGTGTGTATTTGGTTTCTATTTAGGCTGTAACGGCTAAATGGACTTGGATCAAGATTTAGAATGTACATACACAGGTATCAAAATCAAAATCAAAATCAAAATCGTTTATTCACATGGGCCCCAAAGAGGCACTCATGAAAGTTAATGAATCTATTGCCAGATTCGCAAAATTACAGCCATCTCGAGAAGAACCTGGCAAGAAACTCGGCGGCGCATATTTTTTTCAATCATTTTTTTTTTTTTAAACATTCTTAATCTCTAATACATAAGTTTCTTAACCTAGGTGTTATTATGGTAGTCGCTAGAAAGAGCCTGTGCAGTTTGCCTCCATGCATCCTTGTCATTAATATAGTCTGTGGTTTTATAGTAGGCTTTCTTAATTAATGCCCGTTTTATTACAGATTTGAACTTTCCCAGTGGTAATTCAGTTACGATTTTAGGAATTCTATTGTAAAATCTAACACCATTTGCCATAAAAGATTTATTCGTTTTGCTTAATCTAAATGCGCGCACTGTAATTTTATGCTTATATCTAGTATTAAGATTGTGTGCGTCGCTTCTTAATTTATATTTACTAATATTTTTGCGAACATGCATTATATTTTCAAAGATGTAAAGCGAAGGCATGGTAAGTATGCCTGTTTCTTTAAAGAATTCCCTGAGCGATTCGCGTGGACCCATATCATATATTGCACGAACCGCTCTCTTTTGTAGAATAAAAATAGTTTCAACATCGGCAGCAATTTAGCAGGCCGTTTAGTCTAGAGAATTTGTGTAATCTAGCAATTAAAAAATATTTTTCATGACTGCCTCTATGTGAATAAACAAATTTGATTTTGATTTTGATTAGTGGCATTAGTCAATTTTTGAGCACGTGCGTTTATGTGATATAATAAAGTAGGTAAGTGGTAGTGGTAAATTAAATAGATTGTCATTATGTGTAATGGACTTGATATATGCATAGTATAATGAACTTAATATACAAAGTGCTTCGGGCTCTGTGAAGATAAAATGTATGGTGCCTAAGGGACAACGATATACAAAGCGGCCAGGGCGCGCGGCCGAGCAGCAGGCGTGCGTTCGTGACGCTGCTTCCCGCGTTACTGTCGATTTGTATTGGCTCTAGTGTGGCCCTAGTGATTTTGTATATGAAACCCCTAAGACTTACTATTGCAAAAAGCTAAAACATTTTAAAATACTCCACATTGGCACGAAGATATAGATAGCGCCTCATAAAATGAAGGTTCGTATCCTCAGACCGCGTTAACTCACGTTAACAAAAAAATGATAAGGCGTTTGTACTGTGTAAGTAGGTTCATTTATTTATATAATTGAACTTGACACTATTTGAACTCTATATGATAGATATCATGCATAAACAGTAAACATTTTGCATAGCTTATATCTATAGTTCGTATAAACGATGTAACAAGAATGGGTAGAAGCATTTCAATTCTAAACGAATCTTACAATTTAATAACTATAATAAAATACATAATCTTTAGCATCAGCATTTTTAAAAGTACGCCCATAATTGCCTTCGATTAATAATTATAGTCTAACATTACAATCACAATATAATTGATCGAGCGAAGCGAGCTCTCTAAGATGACTAGGGTTTTTTTTTCCCTACCCGTACCACCATCTCGAAATGGCACTATAGATGCGGCTAACCTCTAACAGGATCAGTCTTTATTTTTTTTTCTTTATTGTTTATCTTTACAATTTTAGTACATAGTAAAACTTATTACTAATACATCTTTTCTTATTTCTAACATTCCTTTATATATCTCTTTTTAATTCAGTTTTACATTTTCTGATGTCTATCACATTTATCCTTATTTTAATACGCATTTATATTTTCTTTGCTGATTTTACACATATCAAAATCATGGTTTATTTATCGCTATTTCTTATAACAACTTTTTTAATTACGTGTATGCAATAATCTATAAAGTCCTTCCTTATTTTCTTATCTCTTATACTTTTGTAAGCATTGCTAACATTTATATCTGTATTCATTTTTTGCTTAGCTTCATAGCTCTAGACTTGGGTTATTCAGCACTTTGTCCGTCCGTCCGTCTGTCAAAGACATCAAGCGTCTAAACCATACAAGCAAATAACTTCAAATTCTTAGAGAATATGTAAAACTATGGAATTAAAAATGAAATAAATTCAATATGAAGGGCACTCATACAAGTCCGTGATGAGCAAATTTTTTCTACCGCTGTCAGCCCTTTTTAATGGGTTATCATTAAAAAGAACTTGACAAGTAGAGTATGAAATCGTTTTTTTATCTATGTTAGAGTATATTTTTATTAGTTATTTCGTGAGGCAATCAAAGTCACGGTTTTTAGACTTATTTTGTCCCGGGATCTATCTTAAAAACGGCGGAACCCTTGATCAGCTTAAATGTAATGTAATTAAATACGCATTATTGAGGATAACTTTAATACTATTGGTCAGATCTTGATCAATTTAAATGTGACCACATGGGAAGCACCAGTTTTCAAATAAAAATAGAATTGTCAAATTCAGTTCACCTAGAAAGAAGTTATGAGGTAACACGCTTTCACTGTGACTTCTATTATGATATATATTTATTTCACATAGAATATTTTATAACTTGACAGTGGCTAAATGCAAAAGATTGCGAAGCAAAAATTAAAAAAAAAAAGAACCTACTCAGTTTTGAGCTAAATCTGTAGGAAATAACAAATTAGCTGTCTTTCTAAAATAAGCAGGCTCGAATCGGATTTTTCTATACGCAACGCTTTCATTTTCAAAAGTTTAACATCACTTTACTTAGCTAAGATCTTTAAAAAGAAGCTCCTCTAATGAGGTCTCAGAAGTTAATGCAAACAACCCTACTAATTACCTAGTTACGGCTGACGATCTCCATTTCAAGGGAAGTGACAACCCTGGAATGGGTAGGGTTGAGCCGATTAACGATTGAAGAGGCAGTTCGCGAGCAGTAGCGTCAGCAAAGACAAAAAAATGCATATAATGATTTTGTCTCTAGTTTGGTTAGGCTGGGACCTGATCACTTGTGTTACTTATTAAATCGATGGCTTGTAGAGAGCTCTTATGCCTTATCACTAGTTTACTATAAATACGTAAGTTTGTGTGTGAGTATTTATGTTTTTTGTTCATGCTGTAACGGGTGATCGGATTTGCATGAATTTGGAATGCACATAGATTAACACATAGGTTTATAACCTAATAACGCGGGCGAAGCCGCGGAGCATTGGCCCGTATACTAGTTATTAGTAAAAGAATCATGGGACCATGACTCTTTTACTAAGTCTCTAGTCAAAGCATTACGTATAGATTTTCATTTTTGTTTAGTTGATACTTTTATAAGGGTTCACTTTAAATGATTACACTATTCTAAAACATTAAATACACAAGTTACAATACATACGATTGAAATGTGTTTAAAATAACATATTAAGGAAATAACTATCCTTTTTCGGTTATTTTTTGCAGACCGTAAGGACACTGCGTCTCATTTTAGCACCAAACACCTCTTCAGTCTTTTTAGCTAGTTTACATTTACTATAGAATACTTTTGAATTGTAAAGCCGATTTTAATTTGGGATTTTTTCTGCTCTTTTGAGGATGAACATAAAATAATATATATACCGCCATTGGTAATTAGTACACAATCCTGCAGGGGGCTTAGAATCGATAACTGGGTAGAATAAAAAAAATTAAGGGCAAATAAATAATAATAAAAGAAAATTTTCCATACTTACTGGTAAGTAAGCTGTGGCGCAGACAGTTTAGCAGTGCCTAACTGTCAAGTAAACTATGGCAACTCTTAGACAGTGATAGCTTGCTACAGTAATAGCTTATGACTGCTACGAGTGCTAAGTGCTACGGAATCATTGAACTAACATATGACGAGAGGTTACAGCTGTTTATGAATTACGAGAATGTTAGCTACTTACCTACTCCTAATAAATGTTGATTTTACTGCTAAACTAATGTATAATTTCATTTACCTACTTAGGTTTTAGCATCAAACTATTTTTGATACTAAATTGGTTGGCATTTTTTATTTCCACTATAAGCTATTATTGTAGCGGCTGTCTAAGAGTTGCTATAGTTTACTTGACAGTTACTACTGAACTCTCTGCGTCTCAGTTTACTTACCAAAATAAAGTGGTTTTTTTTCAATTTATAAAGAATTTTTGTGCTTATTTATCGATATTTAAAAAATTTTAACGATTAGAATCTTTATTGATGACGACATAGGCTAATTTTTACACGTTCAGACCGATGACTTAAGGTTGTTTTTGTTATACATATAACATACCTACCACAAAATAACCAGTTAGAATATTCATAACTTCAATCAAATTGAAAGTTTCACAAAAAAAATTACGACGTCAAATTCGTTACACAAATTTAGCGTCAAATGTATGAAAAATGTTGTTGGCCCTTTCACCATATTAAGGCGATTATATTACTTAATGATACATTTGATAATGTTCAGCACCGATAAATATATTGAAGTATAGGTTAGTTATTACTATATTTACTGTATCGTGAAATGAGTTTGAAAATTAGTACAAGAAGCGGGATAGGCTAAAATATCCTGTATACGTAATATGTATGGGCATCCATAAATTACGTGAGGTGATTTTGGTGATTTTTCGATCCCCTTTCCCACTTTGGTGAGATGTCGTGAGATTTTTCAAAATGCGTATATTTAATGTAAATAAGTTAATCTGTGCTTTTTGCGTTGAATTTATTTATCACACATTTTGTTCAATTCTTTTTTTATTTAAGACTACTAATAACTAACTACATATATGATTTAGACATATTTCAGTAGTTTTTTTTCCCAAAATTTTCCACTGATTCTTGCAAAAAAAATACATGATATTTACTGAGACTCCCCCTCTCCCCCACGTGAGATTCGGTGAGGTTCAGCTCGACCCCCTCCCCCCCTTAACGCCTCACGTAATTAATGGACACCCCCTTACTACAATCAAATATTATTCAATCCAGATATAATGTGTATTATTTGGATGTATGAATTATGTAATGTAGGCAATTGGCCAGTAGGTAGAAAAGTTGGAATAGATGAAAAAGGTTGATTCAAAGTTAAATATAAGTAATTAGATCCATGGTTAGACGTCCTCTTATGGTCTAGTGTTAGATTGTATTACAGCAGCAACACAATAGACATATTTTTTGGAAAAATGATAGTTCATCATCCTGTATAATTGGGGGTGCAGGTAGAGCTTGGTGATATTGACGAACAGGAATATTCTGACCGCAGAAGCGGCCAAGAGTTCTACATTTTTGACAGAGCTCCTGTGGATGATGCTTAGCAGGGTTACCTTTGTCAACCTCACTTAACTGCTCCAGAGGAACCTTAGAAAAAACAACAAAAGTTTGGGCTTTAAGATGTGTGTATGTTTGTTACTCAATCACGCTAAAATTACTGAAACGATTTAGCTGAAATTTTCGAAATCCCGATCTGTGTCGGGGAAAATGTCTTTTCGTATTTTATAGGCATGTATGAAAATTTTTATAAAATCTCTTTGGTTGTAATGTTTGCATCTGGCTGATTTTAATACCATTAAAAAGGTGACTGAAGAAAAAAGTAAAGTCAGTTTCCAGCCATTGTCGATCGTTTTTCTGAACACCACAATGAGGTAATATAACGAAGAAATTCGGTGCATTTTGAAGTTTTTTTTTGATAAAAAACCAAAATGCAACATGCCGCGAAAAAACTTTATTATGTTAGCCACAGACAATAATATGAACCAGTCAAAACTTCTTTCAACATTGGAATAATGCATAAAAAAATCAACGCCACCAAATTCAAGTATGAAAAATGTTGGTCCCTCCACCAAATGATGCATTTGATATTGTTCAGTACCTATAAATATATTATTGTAGTTATAGGTTAGTATATATAGTATTCGAGTAAAAACAAAATGTATTGTATTCTTTTTATTTCAGTAAGATACATAGAGTACACTTGGAAAAGTCAAATATTACAAAATTAAATTATTACAATATAAAATTTAAAATAATATAAAATAAAATTGTTTATTACAAACATTACTTATCACAGCTTATATGAAATCATTGCCATGTTTCATCACTAATATTAATTTATTATTAGGTTATATTAAGTATGTGTATTATAATATTTATAAATGTATTGTATATCATTTACATAATTTGTATTTATCTTTTATATATTTATGTATGTAACTATACATATAATTTATTTAATTACATTAATAATTATATGTATGTTTAAAAGAATGCATGTATAATGATCATTGCCGCACCACTGATAACTTTTTATTAAACTTTTTAATCCTCTAACTAAGGTTGCCTGGAAGAGATCGCTACTTAGCGATAAGGCCATCGATTGTACTGCTATATTGTTCATTTTTTCTGTTGCTAATCATTATTTTTGTAGACAGATCTAAGTATATCACATGGAAAATGATTAAAGAACTAGCTTCTACCTACTTTTGCAGCACATTTTTTTTAATGCTTTATAGGCAAGCATTGTACCACTATCTCACCTGATGGAAAGTGATGATGCGGCCGAAGATGTAGCATGCTTGCCTAGAAGATACCTATTCACTCTTGACTAATATTACCTATTCACATAATAAACACTAATGTTATAAACGGTATAAGCTGATCCCTTCACTTCTTAGCGTGTCGATGGCTAACCTTTAAATAGCTGAAGCCCAGAACTCAGCCACCGAATTGCATTTGGTGCAGCGTCCATAAGCTCTTTTTGCGAGCAGGTAACAGGGCACGCAGGGCATGAGATAAGATGTGCCATAGTTTGATCTGCTGCACACAGATTATATCATTTAATATCATTATCTTCTGAGAATCCCCACTTAACCATGTTATCCTTACTCCGATCTACCTGTGTACCGAGTCTATTGAAAGACTTCCAGGCCAGGATTGTACTTCCAGGACTGTATTATGTATATATATATATAAGTAATGTGTATCAATTAATTATAATTTAAATAAATAGCAGATAGATGTATTATATAGATAGTTATCTAAAGTTCTACCCTCATTTTCTAGTGTTAGGTTGTCCATGAATAAAATACATTGCGATGAGAGCTAAGATAAATAAAACGATTTTTTGGAATAATGTAAGATCATCTTCCTCTGGGGTGCCTGGCTCCCTAATTGGAAGTGCCTGGTAATATTGACGAACAGCAATATTCTGACCGCAGAAGCGGCCTAGGGCTCTACATTTTCCACAGAGCTCCTTTGGATGATGTTTAGCAGGATTACTCTTGTCAACCTCACTTGACTGCTCCAGAGGAACCTTAGAAAAGACAAGGTTTAACTATCACATCACACATCTCATCCCACTACTATTGTTTCTGGGGGTATTTGTAAAATATCAGAAAGCTCTCATAGCCCTTAGCTTACTTAGTTCTATGACTTTCATCTGTATACTATATTTTCCATAATAAGTAAGATGATGTATTCTATTTTAAAAAATCAATTGTATTGCCTGGTTGAGGCGATGCGTGATCAAAATGCTGGTACCTAATTGGCTTAACATATTAGTTTTTTTTTTTTTTCCGAACGGACTACATGCTTCTGGCTGTGTGTAGCCTCTACAGCGTCACCGGGCGGGAGGGCTAGCGCGAAAGGCGCTCCGACGCAAAAGAGAGGGTGTAGGCAACTAGCACAAGGGCCGGTCAGAATTTTTGCAATAGCCATACCACGAAAGATCTCAATGATCGGAATGATGTCCCAAGAGGTTTCTGTTATTTTACAAATTAAGTACCCTGTGTAAATGCACAAGTTTAGATTGTGAGATGGATTTTAAGATGTTGAGATGTATGATAGGATGTTTGTTTGGTTTTCCTCGAATGTGCGACGCTAAGGAGGGTAATGTATTTACTAGCCTGTTTGTTTGTTCTTTTGTGGCGCTTTAGAGATTAAAATGTCAGGTAGATAAATGTTAGGACAGACAGACAGACAGACCGCATGGGCTTAGCAATAGGTTTCTAATGCACCTTTTGGGTACGGAAACTTAAAAAGAAGAGTTATTTAATTTTTTTTATAATAGTGCTCAAACATTATTTAGATGAGACAACTTTTTTTTGATGATGTAGTCGAGGATGGTAAACATGCATGCAATACATTCACACCATAATTTTTGGTGATTATAGCAACAGGTTTTTTGACTTGAGGGTAAATTACGACTGTATTTCTGTACAGGCTAGCTAGGTCAGGCGAGCACAAGAAAATGTCCGACCACAATGGGTTTCAACATGATGTTACCCTCACAGTAAGCTTTAGCACATCGTAGGATTCAACACCATGACCTCCAATTAGAAGGCGGAAATGACTACTGCTCCATCAAGACTCTGCGGGGTGGGTCTCACTCTCAATTTAAATCATCTATTATAAGGTTATAATATAATAAAAGTACAATAAATAATGTATTTGTATATCATAATATATATATATATATACTATATATTAAATTGATAAAAATACAACATGTAAAAAACATATTTCCACTTAGTAAGGGTACAATAAGCCAGGTACCCGGTAGCCAGTAATGGACCCTGCTTAGAAGGTTGTTTAAAAAATAAGACTCAAATACAAACCTGTTTAAGTGGATATGCATCAATATGACAATTCATACATTTCTGTGAATAGTTTGCCCAACTATTAGCACTGGTCCACATTCTATTACAATTGCGACATTGATATTCGCCAAACATCCGCCGATTGACTTGATTCAGAGGCCGTTGTGCCTGCACAGAGTAATTTCACATTAATTTAGTAAACTCCTTGTCTGCTGTGATAAAACCTATTTGGACATATGGGAATACAACTATGGGGCAATGCTTCAAATTTACCCTTCTTCCTATTTAAACACAATACTGAAAACAATTTCCAATGCCACATAGTTTATTATCAATGCCGAACTTCATCAGCAGTTAAAAGTGAACACAATAAAAGAGGCAATAGCTATGACAGAAAATGCCTACAAAAAAAGGCTGGCTTATTATCCAAATCAGGCGTCAGAACTGCTGTCACCAAGCACAATCAGGCGCCTCAAAAGGCTTAAAGCTTAAACCACTCTTCGTTAGTTTAAGGAGCTGGATGTGGTAGTTCCCGGCAGGGGGAAATGCACAATACACCCCAGCTCAGTGCAGTATTTCTGCATTGAAGTATTATAAGTATTGAACATTGTATTGGTTGTACTGGTAAAATCAGTCCATTCATTTTAATTAAGTCAAAGTTTTAAGGTACAGCACCCAAGTTGAGATAAGACATCTCGCTCACAACAATGTAAAGAAGAAAACGACGACCCCCTGATCTTGGATGCGCAGAAGGACGCACAGTATAATATATAAGTGTAAACAATCGCCCACTGCGCATTTAAGGCTAAACTAAAGCTCGACTTACATTCCAAGAACTACTAAAAGTGAAATGTAGAAACTTACCATTTTATTTTCCGATGAGGTTATAGGATCTTGATCAATCGATGAAGGGTAATGAGAGCAACTTAGATAAATAGGTAGGTATCTACGTAATTACTCGCCAACTTTAAGTTATAAACAGATTTAACTCTGATAGTTAGAGCAATACAGAATTGTCTATTAGAAAACATAAGAAACTTAGCAACAGTGTTGCCAGCCGAGTTTTGACAAAAGTAACCTCTCCAATAGTTAAATAATTAAACGAGTTTGGCCGCATAAGAAAAAATGGTGTTATTAATTTTGTTTAATTTCCAAAATCTGTGATTCTTTGAGTGTTAATGTGTAATAATGGTAGACTATTAACCGGTAATACTAATTTAACGTGCAAATCATACAAAGTTGAAAAACGCGATTTTCGCTTTCGCTCCAAAATACAATAGAATTTCTACCACTTTTCTAGAGCATGACTTGACTATGACTGGACCTTGACTCTTTTACTTGACTTTGACTGTGACTTGTGACTAGGACTTTTAATATGAAATATACTTGAAATATATTATTTTCGTTGAAACTATAACGAAACCCAGACCCCGAAGGTAAAACCAAATAATCTTCAGAAATTAAGAAGAAGTCGAAACTCTTAAAATATTGTGTTTTTTTTGACGTGATAACGTCTTATAATAAAATTCGATGAACACCGGCTGCACGCACGAAAGTGTCACGTTCCGCCTGAACCTGAGCGTGCAAGCGAGAGCGCTGAATAAGCGATAGAGAGGCACGATTGGCCTAAGCGTTCGTCTTATGACGTTCGCAAAATTACCGACTTTACAGACAACCAATTTTTTTTCTTTTAATTTTGGCTTTGAAATCTTGTGCATTTAGCCAGTGTCAAGTAATAATATCAAAATACTATACTATATGTACAAATCAAATAAAACTTTAACTAAATTTATAACACAAATATTATATAATATTTCTTGTGTAATATTTGTGTTTATTACTTATCTATCAACAAAATCTAGCAGTCCTCCTCTCTCCTAAGATTATTGCGGTGCCCATAGGGTCTTTATAGAACTGTACCTACTCTTAACAAACACCTGTATATTACTATTATTATAGATTGCAATAAATGAATATGAATATAATATATTTCAAGTGAATTTCATGTGTAAAGTCCCAGTCACAAGTCACAGTCATAGTCAAGTAAAAGAGTCAAGGTCCAGTCAAAGTCAAGTCATGCCCTAGTAAAGTAGTAGAAACTTTACTAGAACTTCTATTGGAGTTTTAGAGCGAGGGCCAAAATAACTTTTAATCTACTTTGTATGACTTGCCTACACTTATGCACCTTTACTGAGTATTAACTGTTAATATCCACCATTATTACTCATTAAAACTCGATTGTTTTTGATAATTATATAAAATCAACAACGCTATTGTTTTAACTTTCACGGTGAAACTTCCATGTAGTGTTTGTTAGCAACTACAAGTAAGTTAGGTAATAAGGGGGCGGTTCTGACAGGTAGCAGCTTATGACAGCTGTCACAGAAACAGACTTTTTTTTAATTTAGCTGTTCA
The DNA here is from genome assembly GCA_948107665.1 of Lomographa bimaculata. NCBI lineage: Eukaryota > Metazoa > Arthropoda > Insecta > Lepidoptera > Geometridae > Lomographa > Lomographa bimaculata. Next base: position 8,550,721 of record OX403591.1, on the reverse strand, counting down.
AATATTAATTTGCCAAGTAAGTATAAGCTCATTTTCAGGGTGGGCAGTGTGCAAGTGCAGTCAAGTGCGTAAAATGTGTACTGGGACTATGTAGTTGATGCGAGAGCTTCGCTTCGCTTCTAATTATGAAATATTCACCTAACAACATAAATAAGTATACCTATTGAATTCAGCTACTTATAAAATTTAATAATGGCAACACTATTTACAAGTTTGTTTAATAATGCTTGCATTGCAGGGGATTTCCCGCCTAAAATGCTGCCTCTGGATTGCTATTGGCCTCAAATAAAATCAAGCACGTCTGTTAGTTATCAACTCTCTGTGGTCAGTGTCAGTCATGTTGTGTCTCTCCTCGTAGTTTGTTGTATTATACAACATTAAAAGTAAAACCTGTTAACAACCAAAACAAAAGAAAGTGATCATGTCTGACGGCAACGCGGTATGTAAATATTAATTAATTATATCATAGATGACAACTATTTAATACCGTTTTTACCGACTTCCCAAAAAAGGAGGAGGTACTCAAGTCGACTGTATTTTTTTTTATGTGTGTTACCTCATAACTTCTCTCCACGTAAGACTATTTCGATATTTTTTTTAAGTTTGAAAGATGTTGCTTTCAAAAGTAACCTCATAACTTCTTTCGTTGTGAGCCGATTTTGATGATTCTTTTTTTATTTGAAAGCTGGTGCTTTTTTATTTAGTCCCATTGATCAAGGTCTGATCTCTAGTTTTTGAGTTATAGTCAATAATGCCTGTTTATACATTAAATCTGATCAAGGTTCCGAAGATAAAGCGGTGAAGTCGGTTTTTTTAAGATTTGCTTGCGTTTAATTATTATTTGTTATTTTATTAAACATCAACCCGACCCTATGCGCCGTGGGTCCTGGGTTCGAGTCCCGGTAGAAGAACAATTTTCCTTCCATAGGTACATTTGTGCTTCTGGTCCTGATTGCGATTGTATGTGTGATATGTAAATGTTTCCCGCACTCACGATACAAGTCATTGAATTTAGTGTGGGGCTGTGAATGTGAATAAATTGTATGCGTATGAACTGTCCCTTGGCTTGGTTGGATGAACGTTCGCTTTCTAAGCAGGGGTATCGGGTTCGATTCCCGGCGGGAACACAAGTTTTCTCTCCATGGAAAATTTGTGTTTCTGGTTCTGGTTGTGATTGTGTGTGATGTGAATGTTTCCGGCACCCACGACACAAGTCGTCTAACTTAGAGTGGGGCTGTGAGTGTGAAAGCGTTTATGTTTATGTTATGTTATGTATAAACTCCGCAGGTACGTGAGGAGGAGGGAGCCATCGGCCATTCAAAAAATAAAAAATAAAAAAAAATATTCCCCAACAGTCTATTATGCATATGTGTACTTATAAATAAGTCGCTTATCATCAAGTGAGCGGTTAAGCTTGGTAGTTCACACGAAGATGATGGCGCAGAAGGAGGCCGCGGGGCGGGCCAGAGAGGTTGATCCGCAATCTGACCCGCTCCAGCGCAGACGAAAAGTGGGCAGGACAAGGCCGTTCGCCCGCCTCTTTTCTCGTGGGACTCTCCGTCCAGGGCGCCACATGTCTGGGGAGGTAGCCTTGATTCATGGATGCAGTAGCTCGCTATGTATCCGGGGCTACAGTTAGGGTAAGATAGTGACAGCGCGACCCTATCTTGCCCCACCTCGACAAGAGACTGCTCATGTGGAGTTTTTAGAGGGTTCTAGCTCCACTCACCCCTTTCCATCACCCGTGAGAAGGAGGGGAAGTGGAACTAGGCATTTTACCCCACACAAAAAAAAATGGTAGTCAACGAAACAAAATAATAAGATAATCCTGCAGGATACCATGGTAACGGACAAATATTTGTCTGTGTTTGTAATATCTATTTTGTTCTTTCCAGACTCAAAAGAAAACACCTTACCAAGGCCAAAAGCGAACTTTTGGAGAGTTCGGTTGTCCCAAATGTAAGAACATATGGCACAGCGCCAACTCGTGGGCGAATACTGCCCAAACATGCACGAAATGTAAAGCCGACGTCTACCCTTCCAAACAGGTTGGTACACAGAGTGGGAATTTATACAATCAAATTTTTGATGGGTTGAATGGGAAGTATCTGGTGGGAATTATCAATAAATAGCTGAGTCCCGCGGTTTCACCCGCGTATGTCTCAGACCTGCGGAAATTTCGGGATAAAAGTAGCCTACGTCCTTTCTCAAGGTCTAGTCTCTGTACAATGTCATCAAAATCGGTTCAGTGATTTAGGCGTGAAAGCGTAACAGACAGACAGATTTACTTTCGCATTTATAATATTAGTACGCATATTATTCCCATGAACTAAATTACCTACACCTAATGCTGTTAATCTTCTTGGCAAACGTGCTCCTTCGTCGAACGCATCGTTCATATTAGAAAACGCTCGACAACAACTCACTTGGGAGTTTTTATAGATAGCTATAGTAGTTATATTAACAGTGGCTTTTTATTTTATGTGATCTATATGGAGTGAGAGAATGCCTCTGAGAAAGTTCGCCAGCCTCCTCTCAACTCCTTGTTAGTGGGGTCACTAGTGGAAGAGTTCCCCTTCCCCGGCTTGCATGGCCCCACACATATGTGTGGGCCATGCAAGCCGTGCCCATATGGGGGCGGCTTGGTGAGCAAGATCTCCAAGACCCTCTATGGGCGCAGAACTAGCGCGACCCTATCTTGTCCCACTTCGGCGAGGGACTTCTTTCGGGGGCGTTTTAGTGGGTTCGAGTCCCACACACCCCTTTCCTTCACCCCTGGGAAGATAGGGACGTGCTAGGCATTTTCCCTTTACAAAAAAAGGACTGCCCGAGTCCACCACATCATATTTATGCGTAATTTTTTCGAATTTGGAATTCTCGAAATGACTTAAGATGGTTAAGTAAGTACATGCTTACCAGCGGAATAAAACTCAAGAAGTTGTTATCGGTGGAATTATTCTAATTATAAGTATTGAAATCTTATCTGGAGTTCCTCAGGTTTCAAGACCCCCATACTTTATCTTACTTATATGATAAAGGTACTTGCTTTAAACAATGTAGTTATTGTATGTAGATAAGAAACCAGTTTGATTATTTAAACTTGCATAGATATAGCACATACCAATTCGCGTGTACGAAATTACAAACACACGAGGTATAACAACAAATTCACATACATACATACATATAGATACGTATACATACGTATAGAGATATACCCACACACAAATCTACACACACTCAGATACTTCAGGAAGCGATGACTGTTTATGAAATTATTTAACCACCTCAAGAAAACTCCGCAATGGCATACCTCTATCTGTTACTGTTGACTGTCATTACAAATTAAAACAGTAACCAATTTTTTTTTTTTATAAAATATTGCGTTACTTATTTGTGACGCTATTTACTGAATGATATAAACAAAACATAAAAATTAAATAATGGCAAAAAAAAGGCAAAATCATTAAAAATGTTCACCTCTTTTTTTCTAAATTACTCCTGTGCGAAGCCTTGGCGGTCACTAGTACCTACAATGTAAATCCGTTTTTGGCTGTAGAAGTATCAAAAATTATAAACTACTAGCCGTGCCCCGCAGCATCGCTCGCGGTTATTAAGTTAAAAAGTAGCCTGTGCTGTTCTGGAACATAAACTATGTACATTTAAATTCATAAAAATTGGTTTATTTCTTACGAAGATACGTAGTAACAAACATTCACACACACACACACACAAACTTTCGCATTTATAATATGAGTAGGAAGGATAGAATGTTTCTTGAGCTGTGCATTAAAATATTATGATAATAAAAGTAACCACGTCTGTGATATGTGTTTTATTTTCCATTAGCCGTGCCCCGCGGCTTCGCCCGCAATTATCAAGTTATAAAGTAGCATAATATGTGTTAATCCTAGGTATAAGCTTATGTATATTCCAAACTTCATCCAAATCCGTTCAGCCGTTAAAGCGTAAAGAGGGAACAAACATACTTACACACAAACTTTCGCATGTTTAATATATTAGTAGGATTAATTAAGTAATACTCTTGTTTACAGGCACCACTGAAGAAATCCTCGGAGAATTATAAGAGTGACCCTGATAAGCACCACCCTCAAGACTTGTGCGGAAAGTGTAGAACTCTAGGCAGATTCTGTGGACAAAAGTACAGAAGCTAAGCTGTTAGCGGGAGCGATAGATGACCGGGTACGCCGAGAGTAAAAACGAAGTTATTGAACGTATACTTATATTAATACTACGATGAGCCTTCCCAAATACTCTAAACCAAACGTTTGCGAGTTTTAAGGCTTCACAGTGCCATCTAGTTAGTGCATTGAACAACAATTCAAGTATTTACCGCCAAAATAGATTTTACAATTTTTTGTGGTTTCTGATATCATAAAATTTACACATTTGCAATAACAATAAGAAACTGGTCGCTTCTGTGATGGTAAGCGCTAAGTCAACTAATACTCTTAGACATAAGCCTTGCAAATCATTCGCTTCCCTATATTATATATTTGATGTAGTATATATTATTATGAACCGCCGATTTGATATGGTATGAACCGCTCATTGGCTTAGTTGGGTGAGCGTTCTCCTTCTAAGCAGGGGTATCGGGTTCGATTCCCGGCGGGAACACAGGTTTTCTCCCCAAGGAAAATTTATGTTTTCGGTTCTGGTTGTGATTGTGTGTGTGATGTGACACCGGTCATCGAAATGTGGGGCTGTGAGTGTGAAAGCGTTTATGTTTTAAAAAAAAGTATCCTTACCTAGAGGAATTGAACCTAAGGAACCCTGGTCTAGTACAAGTTTTGATGGTTTGCAAAAACTTGTTTCGTTTTATATAGTAAAATGTATGGAATTTATTCTCGGTAGTGTATGAAGGAAACCAAATAAGTTTTTTCAAAAAAATCATCCACAACGTTTTTCTACCGACTTCACAAAAAAGAGGAGGTACACAATTCGAGTGCATTTTTTATATCTGTATTTTATGTTCATCATATAATATGTTCTTTCCACGTGAACCGATTTTGAAGATTTTTTTGGCTGGTGCTTTCCCATTGGACCCATTTAAATTTGGTCAAGATCTGATTAGTAGTTTTTGAGTTATCGTCAATTATGCTTGATTAATACATTGAATTTGATCAAGGTTCCGAAGATAAAGCGGTGAAGTCGGTTTTTTTTAACCTTTGCTTGCGTTTAATTATCCAGACCCCCTGCTAGATCTAGCTCAGATCATTATAACTATATACGTTAGCACAGATCATATAGCCTGATCAGAGCCACAGATCATATTATAGGGTTTATAGTCTTTGTATGTTAGTGACGGATGTCAATGGTGATGGTTGTACAATAAAATTAATTTATATAAATAATATTTACAAATCTTAGATTTTAGAACAAATCTCTTAGCAAGGCTCCTTAGGTTCTCTCCTTTCGATTATTTAGTGTGCCATATATTTTAATTTGTATTTTATTCGTGAAACTTTTATCATAGGTATGTCCTTAAAGCTTGGCTTAGACATCTCAGCACCATCGATCTACTAAAAAATAGGACTTATCACACGGAACATTGGAGGGAAGTCGATTAAGCAAATACTACTCCACTATAGTGGAATGGTTTTTGCTTATTCGACTTCAAAAGAATGAATGGGCTATGGCTACATGAAAGAGTTTTCTTACTACGTCACTTTTTGACAATTAATGTAATCAATACTTACACTAACTTATATACATACACTAATATTATATTAACCACACTAACTAATATACTTACATACACTAATATTATAAATTGTTTGTTTGTAAAAGGTAATCTCTAAAATTACTGATCCGATTCTAGAAATTCTTACACTAATAGATAGCTAGACTATTTCTTGTGTCATTGGCTAAATTTTTTTGGAATAAAATTCATTTTTCATTACGAAATCACTACTTACGCTCTAGTGTGTATAAGAATCAACATTCTTTAAGAATGTATAATAATAATTTACGTTAGTGTGTATTATTGTCTTATGTATTAATTACTATCAAGAATAGGTGAGAATGTTAATGTACTATTATTTTTTTTTGTACACCAGCGTATATTCCTTAACTGTTACTGTCCTCCTGTCGTCTGGAAGAAATCGCTTTAAGCGATAGGACTGCCCATTGTAGGTACTACCAAAATGAATGTAATATTTTATTTACCATTGTTTCTTATTTTTTGATATACAATAAAGCGTTTTGTATATGTTTTTGTATATTTCTATTGATAATAAAAGCATAATAATTTTAAGAGCTGTTTCAATTAAGCCCCAATTCGAAAATTATAAAACTACTAAGAAATAAGGTTTATTTTTGATTAAATAAAATAGAAACTGCTCGCTATAGAAATGGTAATATGGGGTCATATAAGTCCTACACAATACGTTGCTCGGAGTAAAAAGTTTAAAAAATTTGATTATTTTCTAAGACTAGTGATTCTTCGAGTGTTCATATGTATCTAATAATGGTGTATTATTAACCGTACTTAGTGAACGTGCTTGAGTGTAGGCAAATCATATAAAGAAGAAAAACGCGATTTCCGCTTTCGCTCCAAATTTCCAATATAAGTTCTAGTAAAGTTTCTACCACTTTATTAGGGCATGACTTGACTATATGATCTTGAGTCTTTTACTTGACTTTGACTGTGACTAGGACTAATATTATGACATTTTCTTGAATATTACTTGACACTGGCTAAATACAGAAGATTGTGGAGCCAAAATTTAATGAAAAAAAAAACACATCACTCATGTCATGCTATATGTCAGGCAATCCACACGTCTAAACTCTGCCCCCCGATTACCTATCTTTGTTGCAAACGGTTTCAATACTAAATTGACAAAACTCCTAAGAAATAAGGTTCATTTTTGCTTAATTTTAATTGAAACCGCGTGCAACAAAGATACGTAATAGGGGGTCTGTTTGTAAATGCATCTGGATGTTGCCATATTTAATTTCGATTAATATCATGTACCTATTAGTGATACTCGCAAGATTAAGATAGATCGATTGCCGTAACAATCATCAAAATCGGCCTACGCGTTTGTTCTTTATATACATCTATTGACTGATACATAATTCTCCTTTGCATTGTGCAGTCGGGTAAAAAATGGTATTTTTTTTTAATTTTCTGCCATAAACGAGATGTTCTACCCAAGGTTCTTCCAAAACGGCTCATTAGTAAATTTTTGTGTCAATTCCTCAATGTCCAAAATCCTCGATCGGAATCCTATATAGAAGGACGCTCGAAGCGTTTTGCTTCTACGTTTATCATTCGTACAGCGAAGGAGTCGAGTCATTGCCTGCGTTTTTGTTCCCTGAACGGTACAATTTGAGTGTCAAGTCTAGTGTGAGTAGGTACCTTCTAGGCAAGTATGTTCCATCTTCGGCCGCATCTTCACTTTCCAGCAGGTAATATAGTAGTCTAATGCTTGCATATCCAGCTTTAAAAAATAAAAATAAAAAGACATGTGGCACTCGGGGACTGCCCCGGTAAAGCTATTGCATAGCATTTTTTATCAACTTATGCAATTATAATTATTTATTTATTTTATTTATGCAGTATTTTTTTTCCTGCCACCTAGAGGCGACTTGCTGAACTAAAGAGACAAGCGTGATATTTAAAAAGACGTGAGGCACTCGGGGACTGCCGCGGTAAAGCTATTGCATAGCATTTTTTATTTTTCAGTTTCATTTTTCTTCACAAAAAGTTTTCGGTCACGTTGAGATGCGAACTCCGTACCGATGCATTCGATTCAGTATTCAGTACCAATCGGCTACCGAGTCTTCTGACTGTAACTTCGAAATAAGCATATAGATCTTGACGTTTACTTTAAAAACGTAAACGTCAAATCCTATACGCTTATTTCGATGTTATAGTTAGAAGACTCAGTAGCCGATTGGTATTGGATACTGAATCGAATGCATCTGTACGGAGTTCGCAACTCAACGTAACCGAAAACTTTTTGTGAAGTCGTGGGGGGCGTTAGGTTTTTTCGTTACGAAATTTCTGGATTAGGTCTCCACGCTCAAGGCCCGCGATAGAAGCTATGCAATAGCTCAAAAAAGTCATTAAAAGTTCTGCTATTCATCGATAGATGGCAAAACTAAAAAGTATCACCGCTGTGCCGGTCGGAGTGGGGGGTGTTAGGTTATTTTCGTTACGGAATTTCTGGATTCGGTCTCCACGCTCAAGGCCCGCAATAGAAGCTATGCAATAGCTTAAAAAAGATATTCCAATTTATGTCCGATCCGATGGAAATTTCAAAGAAATTCTTTCAAACATACATTTTGCCACAGAATAGGCAATTCGCTTTCACTGCTACACGATCTTTGCCTCTGTGAATTTTACAAATAGTAGCTTTCTATGCATTTGTCAAGTATTTATGAAATACATTTTCGTGTTACGAAAATTTCTTTATAATCTAATACTATTATAATAAGTAATATTATATTTATAATATAATAATACTTATTAATTACTCTATTAGATAACTATTGTCACTTAGAATATATATGTTATTGTCGATGTCAAATTGATTCGAAGAAAGACAAAGATAACGGAGGCAAATTACTTCATCAAATATCATTAGTCGGTTCTTCCCCGTATTGTGCCTACCGGCAGATTTGCCAGTCCATATATAGGTTTACGTTTCTCATCATAGAGTTCAAAACTCGCTATAAGAATATCCTATGTTCAATGTATGGGGAATCACCGTGGATATATACTGTGTTTTAAATGTCAATCACTGTTTTAGATTATAAAATTAAAATCTACTTTGATACAATGTTAAATAGGAGTGTCTCCAATATACAAAATAAATTAAATGAAATGTGAGTTACCAAGTTATTGTAAAAGTTAAACCTTTGCCTAGATTAATGTCTTTTTAATATGAAAGTATTGTCATCGTGCGGAAGTACTATCCGCTAGTATGAGCGATCGTAGCGCCATCCTGGTTTTCTCTATTAGAGACAGTATAAGACCACAGAGTAGACTCTGAGGGCATACCAGAGATAAATAAGATATATACCCAAGGGGGCATACATTTTTAGTCAGCTTTTAACAGTTGAGCAGTTCGAATCTTAATATCAAATCTGCATACCCACGTAATTAAATTCTGTATAAACTTATACATATTACTTATTGTTCGAAACAAAAAATTGTCGCACCTTTTAGTGAATTTTAGATCCTTTACAATGTCGGTAAGTAATAGTATATAGTATCAGTAATATTTGAGTAGAATATTTTCATCTTGCATGCAGTCGTTATTCACCAAACAAAACCACAAAAAATATGTTATATTCCGGCAGCTATCCTTGAGAACCAGTTATTCTAGGGTGTTCACTCACAATCAGATGAGATAGTGGTTAAATGCTAGTAATATGAGACACAAAGAAGGACATTTAATTTTTTTGTGCCCGTATCGTTTTTTTTCACTGTATCCTGATTTTCTCTATAATTAAGAAATAAAATATTTATTACATGGTTCAACATTGGTGTTTATTTTTGTGTGTGGCGATACACCTAAAAATGAAACTATAGATCCGCACAACTACGAACCTCCTTCATTTTGGAAATCGTTTAAAATTTTTCATATATTTACCTAAAGACCTACAAGAGTTTGACGGTTCACCGTTTGACCTACAAGAGTAACAAGATCTAGAATAAAATTCCAAGCTGTAGGGTATCTAGAGTCCTACCCCAATAATAAAGGAGACAATTGTAACTATTTGAAATATTATAAATTGTCCTTAAGACTTAGTTAATGAGATTACCTTGGTCAATAATCCATTTAAGATCCTTTACTATCTTCCATTAGATTACCTCGTATTTATGTCACCTGACAATAATTGTAAGCCAGGAAGTTTATAAAATGCCGGGCTATTGTGAACTGTCGATAACAAATAAATTGCTGAATTACATGTAAGTATTCTGTTGTTTATCGCAGTGGACATGTCTCCCACCTCTATGCCGTGCCGCCGTTGGTCCTGGGTTCGATTCCCGGCAGGAGAACAAATTCCTTCCCAAGGGATATTTGAGCTTCTGGTTCTGGGTGTAATCTTGGTGTGATGTGAATGTTTCCGGCACCCACGATACAAGCCTTTGAACTTAGTGTGGGGCTGTGAGAATGAATGCGTTTGTTTGTTTGTTTTATTCTCCGTCAGTTCAATCGTGATTTTGTATTCAAGGAATTATTATTATTTTAGTCCTTAACACTTCGCGAATAATGATTTCTCTTTCTGACGCATCTCCCGCGCACGGCTTGCTCCGCTGCCCTGGTTCCGCTTCGCTCGCTCCAATCAAGAGTTATGGTCAAAAACAACCTATAACAGCTAACCGTTATTCTCCATTAGAATCACTAGTCAAACGTCATCCATATATGATTGACATAGGTACCTCCATTTCGCTCAAAGCGTTTCGCTTCTACGTTTATCATCCGTACTGCGAAGGAGTGGAAGTCTTTGTTCCCCGAACAGTATAATCTTTAAGTATTCAATTCAAGAGTGAATAGGTATCTTCTAGGCAAGCATGCTACATCTTCGGCTGCGTCATCACTTTCTATCACGTGAGATTGTGGTCAAAGGAGCCAATCGAAAATTAAAAAAAAAATGTGCATACAGTAACATCGATTTTGTAATTTTTTGCAGTCGCAACCCGTTTTTGGGGAATTCCGATGCCCCAAATGTCGCAGATTGTGGTGCAGCGCTAACTCGTGGGCTGACGTAGCGCAGCAATGCATGAAATGTAGAGTCGACGTGTACGCTTTTAAACAGGTCGGTATATTCTAGTCATTGAGGGGTTTAAAAAAGGCTAGGTCAAAAGTACCAGCAACCAACGAGCATGTATGAAAAGATTCATGAATGTTGGAGAACCGAAAGATGTGTGTCAGGATTGTAGCAGGTGGAGAGATAGACGTGGAGCGCAGTGGCATAATCCGTCTTGCCATTGGGAAAGAAGCGTGACTATATGCATAATTGTATATATATATATTTAATTTTTTTTTTACACTTTCACACTCACAGCCCCACACTAAGTTCGAAGACTTGTGTCGTGGGTGCCGGAAACATTCACATCACACACACAATCACAACCAGAACTAGAATCACAGATTTTCCTTGGGGAGAAAATTTGTGTTCCCGCCGGGAATCGAACCCGATACCCCTGCTTAGAAGGCAAACGCTCACCCAACTGAGCCAAAAGGCAGTTCAGTTCATATGTAGTCAATTATGTAGAGAGGTTTTACTATGGATATAATTCCAATGTCGTTAAAACTTTACACGGTGATAAAGTGGAGTTCCCTATGAAAACAAAAGACTCAATGAAATATCCGTTTGTTCTTCAACCGACTTAAAAAAAGGAGTCGTTATCAATTCGACTGTATGTTTTTTTGTATATATGTTACGCCAATTATGATTCACATGAGATCCAAAAAAATATTGGCATGTGATTTATTTGCGCAAAATTTGATCTGATAGATTGTATTGTATTGTATTGTATTGTATTGTACTGAACTTCCCGCTGGCGCGTTTGCCTTCTATGCGGTGGGTATTGGGTTTGATTCCGGGGGAACACAAGTTTTCTTCCCAAAGGAAACATATCTTCCCAAAGGTTTTTGGATCTGGGTATGATTGTGTGGGTGGTGTGAATGTTTCCGGCACCCACGATACAAGTCATCGACCTTAGTGTGGGGCTGTGAGTGTGAAAGCGTTTATCTTATGTTTATGTAGGTATACAGTGCCTGTCTTTGCCAAGTGCCACAAGAGACAAGAGTATGCTACAATAACAAGTAAATATTTTAAAAGTTGAACTGCCCGTTGGCTTAATTGAGTGCGCGCAGGAGTATCGGGTTCGATTCCCGGAAGGACCACAAGTTTTCTCCCAAAGGAAAATTTGTGTTTCTGGTTCTGGTAGTGATTGTTTGTGTGATGTGAATGTTTTCGGCACCCACTACACAAGTCATCTCTTAGTGTGGGGCTGTGAGTTTAGTGTTTAAAGCGTTATGGTAGATATACTAGCGGTCAACACCTTATTCTAAGTTTCAACAAAGTTTTGGAACGAAAACAGACCCCCTATGACCTATCTCTGTTGCCAACGGTCTCAATACTAAATTGACAAAACTCCTAAGAAATAAGGTTCATTTTTGCTTAATTCAAATAGAAACCGCGTGCAACAAAGATACGTAATTTTTTTGACGACCCAGTTGATGCAGTGGACGGGTGTCCGCCCTCTGCGCCGTGGGTCCTGGGTTCGATTCCCGGCAGGAGCACAAATTCCTTCTCAAGGGATATTAATTGTACTTTTGGTTCTGGGTGTAATGTGTGTGTAATTTGAATGTTTCCGGCACCCACGATACAAGTCTTTGAACTTAGTGTGGGGCTGTAAGTGTGAATGCGTTTGTTAGTTTGTTTGTTTGTAATAGGGGGGGCCGATATCAATCATTGCACAACGTTTGGTATGAACGATTTCACACTAGCTGGCCCTCCCGGCGCGGTGCGGCGTCGCGTCGAATACTCGATATATACATGAAGTCGATATAAAAATCGATAACACAATAATTGATATAACTACTGACCAGACCCCTTATATTATGAGAGTCTTCAAGTTGCTCCATCGTCGCTTTCGTCATGAGATAGTGGTCAAAAGCTATATTATCTGGAATAAAAAAAAATGTTTATTGTTATTATTGAATGGTGAGATGGTGGTCTAATAGGGCTGTACCAACTATCTCTTATGGTTGCCACACAATGGACGTACCTACCTCGAGGCTCGAACGGATGCAGTGCGGGGTCAAGAGGTCGTGGGCGCAGTAGCATTCCGTGGGCAGTGCCCGCGCCCGCAGCTTCGCACGCCGCCGATCCGTTTAAAACAAATGCGTCCGGTGTGTATACTAGCCATTAGAGGAGTATGCCTAAACAACAATAAAAATAATCACAAAAGTTTTGTTTCGGAAGCTATCTTTGAGACACAAGTCACAACCATTCAAAATCAATAATCAAAATCGTTTATCCACATGGGTCCCAAAGAGGCATTCATGATGGTTAATGATTCTATTGCCAGATTCGCAAAATTACAGCCATCTCGAGAAGAACCTGGCAAGAAACACGGCAGCGCATTTATTTCATTTTTTTTTAAACATTCTTTATCTCTAATACATGATTTTATTAACCTATGATTTGATGATTTTATTATTATTGTAGTCGCTAGAAAGCGCTTGTGTAGTTTGCCTCCATGCATCTTTGTCATTAATATAGTCGATCGTTTTTTTGCTAGAAAATGTTCAATAAATTCTCTTGTTTTTTTATAGACACCTCTGGAGAAGACACCTGTGACTAAGAATCAAATCGACTCTAATAAGCCTCATCGCCAGGAGCTGTGCGGAATGTGTAAAATATTAGGTCGATCATGCGAGCCTAAATAATGTCGCATAATAAAGTTACGTAATATTACTATTTCTATAACTAATTATTACGTGTAGTAATATAAATAAAGTAAATAGTAAATAAGTTACTGTTATAACAATAGTAATTAAGTTGCTATTATATACTTGTTACTGATTATAAAGTAAATAGTAAATAAGTTACTGTTATAACAATAGTAATTAAGTTGCTATTATATACTTGTTACTGATTATAACGTGTATTCAATTACTATATTACATATCTGTTACTGATTATAACTTGTATTACGTCACTATTATAAATGTGTTACTGATTATTACTTGTATTACGTCACTATTATAAATTTTTTACTAATTATAACGTGTATTCAGTTACATATTACATATATGTTACTGATTATAACTTGTATTACGTCATTATTATAAATTTGTTACTAATATTAACGTTTATTAAGTTACTATTCTATATTTGTAACTGATTGTAACGTGAAAATTAAAACTATCGTGAGTATTACACATAATTGATGTTGTGTACGGCTTGAAACACGTCTAAATTTCGACTTACTTTTTAGTCGACTAGTTTCGGACGATTAGTTTGTCCTTCATCTGGATGAGTCAGTGTCACGCGCCGAGGCTCGAGCCGCTCGCCTCTGCGTATCGCGCGTCTGACTCATCCTGATGAAGGACAACAAATTTGTCTGAAACTAGTCGACTACAAAGTAAGTCGAAATTTAGACGTGTTTCAAGCCGTACACAACATCAATTATGATTGTAACGTGATTTAAGTTACTATTATAGATCTGTTAATGATTATAACGTATGAATAACTTACTATTATGATCATGTTACTAAAATAACCCGTGTCAATAATGAAAGCGACTAGGATTGCCGTCAGCTGATATTGCTTCTCATTCCCACAAGTGATTAACGACAACAATGTGAGTTAAATACCTGTCACTAATAGTTAAGTTAACAGTTAAGTATTTTTATTGACGCGGGTATATATATATTATTATATAGCAACGTGTGAAGAAGGTTTATTCCATTAGTTTTCTTTCTCACTCGCACATTTCTATATTTTTAATAAATACAATTACCTACGTGTGTTTTTGAAAATGTTTTCAACCAACTATATTGACATTAATACAATGAATGTTTTAATCTACGTTTAGTTTTTCATATCTTTAAGTTAAACGATGAAAGCGTGAAAATCACATTGAAATTTGGAAGCTGTTTTTTCTCATATTATTGAAGGATATGATAGCGAAAACAAGTTTAAAACATCCTTGTATTAATGTCCATAAAGTTAGTTGAAAACATTTTCAAAAATACACATACAAATTGTATTTATTAAAAATATCGAATTGTGCGAGCGAGAGAGAAGACAAAAGGAATAAACCCTCTTATTATGGCTATTTATATATATGTTATAGTAGGGTAGCTTATGCCCAATTTAAAAGGAGTCATATATTTTAATATGGCGGAGCGCAGTATTAGTCGTGCTATGTTACCTTTTTTTTCTTAAGGCTGCTACACGCACGACGCCTTTGGTTCGAACGGATCACCGTCCACGCCATCCGTCGAGCGTCCGGTGTGTAGCAATCATAAGGATTGTTTAAATGACGAATTCGATTTTATTGTTTTAATTTGGTCCTCATGGCCGTAGTTACTGATAATATTATATTTGCTTTGTGGTTATTACAATTGTGGTTTTATTTTTTATTAAGTAACTAGCAGTGCCCCGCGGCTTCGCCCGCTATTATCAAGTTATAAAGTAGCCTATGTGCCTATGCCTATACACACTTACGCACAAATTTTCGGATTTATAATATTAGTAGGATAAAGCTAACAAAGAGTTAGATGTATACTCTAAGTCTAAGAGGTTCTATGAATGTAAAAAATGTATCATTAGTTAGGTAACACCGCTTGGCTACACAAACTTTCGGATTTATAATATTAGTAAGATAAGAGGGTCTATTCCGGGCATAGATTATCTTTACATCGATGTCGAATACGAACGATTTTCTTTCGTTACTAACATCGAATCAACTCAAATTTCAACCAATCGACTGTCGTATCGACGTCGCATCAATTAGAACAATCGTATCGGACCTAAAGGTTACAGCATCTTTAGCAAAAACTGGTTTAAATTTCACATCTTTGACTACGACAGTTATTATTTATTAAGAATTTAACTTACGGTTGTTTTCTCGTATTGTTACGCACTTACGAATCTTTCAATCAGTTTCAATTTCAATTCAATTTCGATTTATTTATTTTCAATTAAAACGGCAAACACCAATTAGGTACATTATCGAAATCAAATTAATACAATTAAATAAAAATTAAATAGAATCTAACAATGACAATAAGATGATACCTTAAATTAATAACAAATAAAAAATTTAAAAAAATGATAAT
This sequence comes from Lomographa bimaculata, assembly GCA_948107665.1. Taxonomy (NCBI): domain Eukaryota; kingdom Metazoa; phylum Arthropoda; class Insecta; order Lepidoptera; family Geometridae; genus Lomographa; species Lomographa bimaculata. Next base: position 8,534,876 of record OX403591.1, on the reverse strand, counting down.
TATACAATGTCAAATCAGAAGTTCTTCCTGTAATACAAATGTCAAAATGGATAATCAAATTATAAAATAGTCACATCGAGAATAAAAAACAAATACATCAACAAATAGTATACAGTTCTATTTTGATACATTAATTTATACAATACAATAAGTCACATAAATATAATTACTATCAAACAGTCTCCTCACAAAATTTTAGACACACTTTGAGTATGTCCAGCCACCATCAGATATATGAATTGTTCAGAGATATGTCGGAAAACAATTCTAGGTATTGCTGAACATAAACATTGGCTTATAAACCATGCAGTCAAACTTCATGCGAATGCATTTCATATTGATAATACCAATGATAAATCTTTAATACCTTTCTATAGTTTTTTTAGTGGGATAATTTTTTCGTAAGTACTTTTTAAAATAGATATATTTCTACTTAATTTAACTCTAGGAGAAGACCGCCATCCCGACACCTAACAACGAGAGGGAAAATATAGGTAAAGGTATTATTTTCATATTTATCAGGGCTAATATTTATATGGTTTGGAATTTGGTAATTGCCTTTTGGCCATGTAACAATAATTTTTAAAGGAAATTTGGGTTTCTGGATCTGGGTGTGGTTGTGTGTGTAATGCGAATGTTTCCGGCAACCCACAACACAAGTCATCCAACTTGGTACGAGGCCAGCCTCACAGAAACAGACAGAATGTGAAGAAAGCGTTTAATTCGTAGCTAGTGTAGGTACTGTTTTGTTTTTTCAATTTTATTTAAAGTAGGTACTGTATTTAAGTACATTTATATACATACGATTCAGTTATATATATGTTTTGTTATAAGTAAGTACATCTTATCTCTTAATATAAAAGTATTAAAATCTCGTGTCACGGTGTTTGTGGCTGAACTCCTCCGAAACGGCTCGGCCGATTTTTTTGTATTTTTGGTAGGTATTAGAATAGGTTGTAAAGTATTTTTCACCCTCCTACCCCCCATTCTTTATCGTAACTTTAGTCTTTTCAATCGACTTCAAAAAAGGAGGTTCTCAATTCGACTGTTTGTTTTTTATTTGTATATATTATGATGTAACGCGATATCTCCGCCAATTATTAATCGATTTTGATGTTTTTTTAGAGTATACTTTAGAGGTGGTCCCATATTAGTTTTATCGAATTCGGTTAAGCCAAAACCGAAATATAAGCGATGAAGACGGTTTTTTTAAGCTTTGCTTGCGTTTCAATTATCAACCGACTTCAAAAAAGGAGGTTCTCAATTCGACTGTATTATTATTTTTTGTATGAACAATATCCAAAAAGTTTTAAGTATGATATCAAAGTACTAGGCGTGAATAACCGTGAAAGAGGTAATTAGTACACTTTTTCTAAACCTAGCATTGTAACGCATGCCGGCTATAGATAGTATGATAATAAATTGTAGATACGTTATAGATCGGGGAAAAAGTTGTTTTTGTATTAGGCACAAAGCCCACAAAGGTATCACAAATACGTCACTGCCACCTAACAATTATTCTTAAGGTTAGAACCCAAGAAAGATGCTGCTTGCTTCCTCGACCGCAGACCTTCTTGAAGACAAGGGTCGTTCATTATCTTTGGCCCTTGGTCTGCGGTCCGATGAAGTAATTTGAGGTTGCTTTGGAAACATATGGGTACCTATATCTAAATACATTTATAAAATGAACTTCCTATTGGCGCAGTTAAGTGCGCGTTCATTTTAAGTAGCGAGTATCAGGTTCAATTTCCGGTGGAAACAGAAGTTTTATCCCCAAGGTAAATTTATGTTGGTGTTGGTGTATATGTAAAACTACGGCCCAAAGTCAGTAATTATATAATACTTGTAAGTGGAGGGCAAAATATTTTTTATTTTTTAATCTACCCTTATGGGGTATCGTTGAAAAGGGCTTGCCAAGTAGAGTACGAAACCAGTTTTACTTACTTAGACTTTATTGTGACTAATGACTAGGACTTTTAATATGAAATACACTTGAAATATATTATTACTTGACACTAGCTGAATGCACAAGACTACGAAGCCTATTGCCTTCTAGGCAAGCATGCTACATCTTCGGCCGCATCATCACTTTCCATCAGGTGAGATTGTGGATAAATGCTTGCCTATCTAGAAAAAAAAATTAAAATAAAAAAATAGAATTACAACCTAACATTTGCATTAGTGTTAATTATTTTGTGTAAGTACATAAATAATGGACTTATATAAAATATAAAATAAATAAGAGTTACATACTTTAATATTTTCATACATTCGTAAGCACATTATTAAAGTTTACTTATATGTATATATATTAGTTTACCCGGCATGCGTTGCAATGTCAAGTAAAGAAAAAAAACATTTTACCTCTTACATGTTTATGGTTGCCTAGTACATTAATACTTTACTTAAAACTGATTGACTAATATACCTCCTTTATGTTTACATGAGGATTACATTTACCTAGTACTTAAATCCGAGTCACGTATTCCTGTCCATGAGATTTTTTATTATTGCATATATTTTTTAAAATATATAGGCTGTTAGCGTAACTCCGCCGATTTTACACATTAGTTTTATAAATTATTTTCTAATTTGGTTAAAATCTTGAAACAAACAGACGAATAGATGCTTTGATGAACCGTCCAATAAAGTCGCTTTCCTTTGCTGTATTTGGTCTATAAAATTTCCTTATTGGATGGAGTATTATGACTGAAAAGTTTGCGCAACTAACCTTGAGTTACGTGTCTGGGAGACTAGCCGCGGGAGGTACAATAACTTCTACTTCGTTAAATGTCTGTAATAAGTATTGTATAAGTTCAGCAGACGCGTAACTTGTCATGCACAGAGTGTTCTTATCGAATCGCCGTTTACTAGCCTCCTAAGGGCTCACTACACGATAAACAAGTTGTTTTGATTAGATATTGAATGCTCTGTCTAAATGGCTGTTTATTTAGTTGGTACTTGTTGTACCGTAGGCCTTAGAAGACTAGAATAACTTAACTTTGTTATTGGTTCTTGACGATACACAAATTGATATCATTACTTCCTATACAACCTGTAACAGAAAGGTTTAGTAATACTTGGTGGTGTGTATGTGTATCGTGCCAGGAATCGTCTGCCAGAGAACGAAAGTCGAAATCGGAGATAATTTTTCCATATAAAAATTTAAATTATAATTTCCAAATACTTTTGACAACCCTACCGGTTACATCTTTGGCGCGTGACCTTGACCTTTGTTATGGCCATCACTGTCAGTCGTCTAGGTCCAAAGACAATATTGTGGTGTAAAACGGTAGCTGATGAAATAGGGTTACAATTACATATTATTTTAGAAACTTTAATTCATCATAACTCAATACTGCCGCGAATTTAGAAGTTCCTGTTAGACTTCATACATGTTGTATGCGTAGCTTGAGTTTTACTATACCTTTTTGTTGATCACTTTTAAGTAATGTACCTAAAAAGGTTTACTTAATTAGCCCCAGCTTGACCCTTCTGTCTCGGCGTTGCATCTAAGTAAGGATTCGCGGGTTCTGTCCGCACTGTACTATTATTTATTCTGTGTCGCAACAGCCAAGATTTGTCTTGGATTAAAGCAAGGAGCTAAGGACCAGGCGGTCAGCGTTTTTAGTTTAAAACCTTTGCTTTCGATGTCACTGGTTCTTAGTTCAATTTCTAGCAGGAGCACAATTTTTCTTCTCAAGGGATGTTTGTGCAACTGGTTCTGATTGTGATTGCATGTGTGTTGCATGTTTTTAGCATTTTCAATAAAAGTCTTTTAATAACAGGCTGCGCTTCTGTCTAAGCTCCGAGCACGAATTATAGCCGGTTGATTCACCTTTCACTCAAGGAAACCGCTTTGCACAGGCGTACCTAGTGGTTATCTGAGGTGATTTAGCCCTGAACCTATGTGGCAACGCTCTGCAGGTGGGCGGGGAAGGGGTGGAAAATCACATCTACCGCGCTGCACTATGACGTCGATATCTGCATATGTTGAGCAAATAAGTCGTGTTTGGTATCGTTTTCGTATAAACCAAAGACGAGAAATTCATTTCTGAAACAACATTTTCACTCGTTCATAGAAAAATAAATAGTTATCGCAAATATAGAAATATTTTTTTTCAAATTGTAGGCATGAGATCTCAGTTCAAGGCGAACGACTAGTACATTAAAATTACACAGGATCACATATCCTCGACTCGGATATCATTGTGAAATATTATAATATTAAGGGTGACTTAACTTACCGTAAGGCAGTCAGAGTGAGTTTGTTGTTGATTGTCATCATCATTAGCCTATTTTCGTCCACTGCTGAACGTAGGTCTCTCGCGCTCGTCATCCAGTTTCTGCTGGCCTCTTTCCGCAGGTCGTCACTCCACCGTCCGTTCGTTGTTGACGTGTTTATTGTTTATTGATTCAACTCGCTTTCAGTTCTTGTCTTGCGGTATTAACGAGGCGTCAAAGCAACAATTCCGCCCGTGGTCACCGAGGAGCTACGGAGGGTCAGTTTCTGGAGTTGCTGGGATCAGCCGTTAAATTGAGTGGCAGTCTGTGGCAGCCGCACAAACGCAAGTTAATCTCACTATTAGGGGTAGTGCAGATATTCTATTTAAGACCCCTTTGGTGTCACGGTGGATGACCTATCCGAGATACACATTACGGTTAAACTGTCCGTTGGCTTAGTAGGGCGAGCTTTCGCCTTTTAAGCTGGAGTATCGGGTGCGATTCCCAGCGGTAAGTAAGTAGTAGCAAATTTACTTGTACCTTAAATAGAGACAATAAGAAAAGTGTTAATGGACACATTCTTAGTTTAGCAATGTTGCAGTTTAAGTTAAAGTTAAATTACTGATTAACCATAGATTGTAATCATAATAGGGCACTTGGTTAGAAGTACTCTAGAAGTAAAAAAAATAATAATGTACTTGTATTGGAGTTTTATAGCATAGGCTAAAATCGCGTTTTTCAACTTTGTATGACTTGCCTACACTTATTCACGTTTACTAAGTATTAATAGTTAATAATCTTCCATTATTACACACTCGAAGAGTCACAGGTTTTAGAAAATTATACAAAATCAACAACGCTATTTTTTCACTTTCGCGGCAAAACTCTACCTAAATATTGAAATCTTTTTTGTATCAACCTTTTTTATTTTTCATGCGTCATTATTTAGGTCATGGTTTTGGTATGATACTGTGGTTTTGTCTCTTCTTCTGACTAAACGGAGTGATTACATTATCTTTGCTTAAGTCTTCTTCTTTAATTGTAGCTTGTCAAAAATTGTTGCTCTGCGTTCCATATAATTTTGCTTAGCAAAAAACAATTTCCTTCCAAATTATACTATGTAATTGTAAGGTTTTAGATAAGACACTAAATGGTATAATTATTTGTATACTTTGTAAGCATGCTGTCCCATAAAAGCGTTCAAGAGACTACGAAGAAGTAAGTAGATGTCGGTAACATCCTTGTAAAATTATATGAACAGCAATTGTAATTCTGTAATTAACGATGGTAGATCCCACTGTTCCCATTATGAATCTTCATTAATAACGACCAAGTTGGCAAGCTGCTCTCTATGCTGCGGATCCAGGGGTTGATTCCCGGCATGAATATCCATAATTTACCTGCAAATTTGTGCTTCTGCCTAGAATCGAACCCAGGAAATACTATCATTCTATTTTTATTTCTATACAGATCCAGTAAATCTTGTAAATATAAGGAATTGATGCAAAAACGTATATCTATGAGAAATATAATGCGTATACCTAAAGATGAAGGGAACTTCGATCATAAGGAAAACAAGCCTAATATTAGTATAAAAAAGAAGACTTTTCCCAAACTCAAAAAAAAAGTCAGTGATTATACTGAGAACCCCTATTTTATAGCCGACCATATGCGTACTTTTCCCCAGCCAAAGAGGCCGATAATAAAAAAAGATAACAAACCTGAACCTCTTATAATGAGTGAAGTTCATACCGTGCGCGACATTGATGAAGCATTTTATGAAGTCATCAAAGGTAGACCTATTAAGGCACCCGAGGACTTAAAGACGTACATAAGTCACTTAAGAGCTATAACACTAATCAGAACTGACACTGGATTCCTAACTGAGGGAATAGCGGCAATAGACCATGCATTCGCTATTGAAATGGAAGAATATGATAAAATAAATAAACTCTATGAAGATACGAAGCAGAATTATATTACATGTATTAATGATACGTACATCAAATCTAAAATGATACAGTTGCCAGCAAAAAAACTAGAAAACGATGTTGCAAATATGATTGAACAACTTGCGGCTTACAGTTTTGAGTACGTTAAAACGAGGAACACGTTGCAAACCCTTGTGGTCAAGTATGAAACGCGAGCTGTTTATGCAAGATTTCTCAACTCCTTCTCTCCCGAATGGTGGAGAAGAGAATTTGAAAGTGCTTACAGACTAGGGAAGGGAGCCGACTATCGTATTGGTGAATATGTAAATGTAGAAGCTGTTAAATCTGAGACTGATATCTTACAGGAATACAAAGTTTCCGTCAATATGCCACGAAATATACATTTGTACTTCAAGCAGCCTGTTGATTTAATGGATATATTTGAATATATAGAGCATCAATGCAAGATCTATATACATCTTGATAGTGTTGCCAAGACTTTAAGTAAGTCTATTTTTAATAGGCGCGACAATTTAAAAAATGACTTCAAGTTGTATACAGAAGAGATTCAAGATTATTTAGGTCAATTTAAAAAAAAAGTTGATTATTGGGAAAAAATAGCGGAAGCATATAAAGCCGCGTTTAAAAAGAATATAGAAACGGCATTCAAGGATTTGTTCGCTTCAGAAATTAATGTAAAATTGTTTAATTGCTTACAGTTTGTTCACACTAAAATGTTTGGATATCCGGAAGATTCTCGTGATAGTTTTGAAATCCTGATGCATGACATAGAGTCTATGTATTTAAAACTGACATTTGCATTGGATGGGATGGATCAAAAAATTGTAAATTCGGCAACAAAAGAATGTTTTGCTGATGATATCGAAATGATGACTCGGGCGCACAGAGCTAGTAGAGAATTGAAACAGGCTGATATATTTAGAAAATCACTGATCAAGAGCTTCGAACCTTTTAGGAGTAAGGATTAATATAAGTAAAAAACATTGCAATCTTCATTTACGCCCCGGGAGCCTAAAGCATTTGACTCACGCGATAATCAGAATGAAGAAGTGATAGTTTTGTAGATGGGGGTTGGATAGATTAGCAAAAGAATATCTGAAAAAAGTTTCAGATAGGGGGTCCTCTAGCGGGTTTCTGATTTTAAAATGAGGAAAAAAACGTAAAGGCCTTAATAGTACATTTAATAATATTCTTCTCAGAATTGATGAACTCTATGGGATCCACTTATACGTCTTTTAATTCTGAGCCTCAACCATTGAGTAGTTTGCCGTCGACACGCTAAGAAGTTCCATGTTCTTCACGGAATAACTTTAATTCGGCCAGACCCCTGTACACGGAGCACCTCTCTGATATTATTTAGATATCTTCTCGGTTAAGTCCTCCCTATCTATATAGATATCACTTTTTCATCCTGTTTAACATGCCTGAAACTCATGGACTACGTTAGTTGAAAAATTACAAACATACGTTAAGTGACTTTTAATGGATCTTACTCTCATCTATGGGGTGAAATTGGTAATGCGCAGGACTCTCAGAAGCCCAGTTCCCTCAGCCAACGTGCAAGTGAAGAGTTCTATCTTCAGAATTGTCTCATTAGATGTAAGGTCTATTGGGTATCGGTAAGTTTATAGCCAATGGTTAAGTAGTTTGTTTGTAATAAGCTATTTACAACTTTAACACTTACAAGATCTAAAAATAGGGCCTCGGCTGACACTGTCATTTTGCACCAAACTATATAAGAGAGAGGAAACGAGAGGCCGAGCGTTGCTGCTAAACGAAAATTGACATTATAATTTTTAAATAACCCAACAACTTATTTGAAAAATATTAATCAACTTGGCTCTTTGTTACTGTTTTGCGCATAGTTTGAGTATATTTTGAAAATACGCCTATGTGATGCGCTCGAAAGCCAATTTCGCTCTTGTCATCATTCATACTAAATATTTAGGATCTATTGGCTGACTGGTAGTCGAGACGATCGCGAAGATAGAGAACGCTGCGCAACTAGGATATATAGGTAGACTTGGTACCCAGCTATTATCAATTCCACTTAAAGACTAAATTGTATTAAAAGAACCATTAAATTACATTCGTTTGTATATTATTATCTAGTTACGGCAAAATGAAGTTTATTTATAGATACAAAATCTGAATGATTTCTGTATACTGTTTTTACCGCGCGGGTGGGCCTGATGAATAGTAAAACCGGTTTTTGTAAAGCCTACGTCAAGCACCAGCTCTCAAAAAGTATTAATTACTAAATATCTATTTACATAAGCCAAGTTTTAAAAACTTATTTTAATACTATCATTGTGAAGAGAAATAATAATAATTATTATTATATTAGTGATTTTCATGATAAACTAAGTCAGTGTATGAGTTACAGCAAGTGATAGCATATATTTTATAAGTTATAGCAGTTAGAGTAAATTTTGAGGAAGTAGATTATTTGTTTCTACCTTATACCTTTATAAGAAGAACTGGATTTAAGTTACATCATGTATTTGTTAACGAAAGGGCATTTAAGTTGCAACCTAACTCAATGTATAAGCAAGTATTATAAAATATATATTTGATAAGTTTTAATAACGTAATGTAGTAGGTTATAGTTTCAAATGTATAGAATTTAATTAGATGTCTCAATTATTATAAATAATACATCCAATAGGATACGTCAACTTGAGCCCCCTCGCCCAAACGTGCCCATCAAGCTAGCCGCGTTCCCACGCTATATAGCGAGAGAAATCTGTTGCCCGAGGTATTCACCTGACTTCGGGTCTCGTCCCCTCTCCCGCAGACGCCGTCCTAAGGCCGCCACAAACTTCTTTGGACTTCGGAACACCACGGCCCGGCCACCTCCACAGCGAAAGGCACAAACTCGTACGCTGATTCCAAAGCAGCATATTTGTGGTGTTTGCCTAGCGCGGCTGCCTCCGCACCCCCACCGGCGATCATCTGGGTAGCAGGCAGATGGCAGGATGCGAAGGTACTCGCATACTCACGCATGTGGCATCCCAGATGAGACAACGTCCTTTTTGCCATGGAATCAGCGTAAGTCCATCCGGGCGCTTACCGTTGGAACGCGAGAGGCCGGGAGGTTCGAGCACGCACGGGACCTCGGCCGAAACAAGAGCCCTCCGTAAAATTTATGGCACGGTGTCGAGACCTCCGCCCAGCGCAGCGAGTACATTAGGTTATTGGTTTATATCGTATACGTATTTATAAGAAGAAAGCGAGTTAAGTTAATACATTATTTATTTTCATAAGAAGAAACAGATAAAGGTAATTATATATTTGATATAAGAGATAGGGTTTTTAAGTTTCATTAGTGATTATTATGACAAGCTCAGTCACTGTACGAGTTAAAGCAAGAAATCATATATTTTGTACGTTGTAGTAACGTATAACCATAGTAGAAGTATTATGGTATAACAGAGTACTTAATACGTTTACACCGCATACCTTTATAAAAAAAAATTGAGTTAAGTTTTATGAACGATAGGCAAGCATTTCACCACAATCTCACCTGAAGGCCTAAAATGTATAATGCTAGCCTAGAAAATAAAAATTCACTCTTTGACTTGAAGACACCCAGACTATACCGTTCGAGGAACATAGACGAGAGCAACTGGAGGTATGTCAATCATATATCGATGACGTTTGACTGTCTGTCTTGTTGTTAAATGGTAAAACGGGCATGGGGGAATTAACTCGTGTAATTCCTGCGTACACTCTTCAAAATGTAAACGGTAGAATACCGATAGGCTTGCGACATAGCGTCGGTAACCGAGGCTCTGCAATTTGGGTTCGACTAGCTTATCAATGGACAATGAGTCTTTTTGCTCAACGGTCGATAGACTCAAGAGCTTCAAGCTGGTACTTTTCCACAGGTAGCCGCAGTACTCCATACATGATCGGACTTGTGCTTGATATAAGTTAAGAAGCTGCCCCGGTGTATGATTTGCATGATAAGTAAGAGATAAAGATAATTATATATTTGTAAGAGATAGGGTTTTCAGGTTGCGTAAGTCATTTTAAACCCCCGACGCAAAAACGACGGGGTGTAAGTTTGACGTGTCTGTGTGTTTTTGTCTATCTGTAGCATCGTAACTCCCGAACGGATAAACCGATTTTTTTATTTTGTTTTTTTTTTGTTTGTAAGGTGAATTAGTCGGGATTTTCTTATCTATGTTTGGTGAAAATCGGTGCAATCGTTTTCCAGATAGAACGTCGGGGGTATTTTCAAAATGTTGTTTTTGCCTCTTGTTATGATAAGCTATTTATTTTATTTATATAGCATTAGCCATGCTAGACAGAACTATATTGATAAATTTAGAAAGGATATTTATTTTTTTCCTTTCTAAATTTATAAATGTAGTTATGACAACCTATGTCAATGTATGAATTACAGCAAGACGTGAAAACGTATAAATATATGAAATCATATATTTATAAGTTGTAGTACCGTATTAAGGGCTAGGTTGTTTGTTTATACCGTATACCTTTATTTGTGTTTATTTTCATAAGAAGTAAGAGATAAAGGTAATGCTATATTTGTAAAAGAAAGAGGTTCGATCTTTGATTTAAGAACAAAAAGGATTTCGTGCAATATGAGCATATGTTCTCTATTATTAAGTAACGATATTGTTTATTTTGTTGTAATTTTTTCGTTTCATTTATTATTTAAAACTTACAGGTAGTAAAAGCTTTAGAATGATTGTAAGAAAAAAGCCGTATGAGGAATTTGGTTAAGAGATAATTAACTTTAAGTTACGTTTTAAGTAGAGCTACTCAGTTTCATCTGTGGTAAAGTTTAAATTCGTGTTATAATTCTTTGTCAATATAATGTATGCAAAGTGTTAATGTTTTATTACTAATGTTTTTTTTTACGCTAAATATTTTTGTACCGATGCCATAGGGCAGGTTGCTATTGATCGAGCGAACCTCGCTTCGCGATTGAGATCTTTAAGCTGACTCGGGTGGTTCAGCACTTTGTCCGCCCGTTCATCCTTCCTTCCGTCCGTCCGTGCGTCCGTCCAAGTGGGAAGCAACACATTTTTATTCTGCCTTTGTGGGCTATCGTTAAATATAACTTTGCAAGTAGAGTATAAGTCCAGTCTTGAAAAAATATATGTTAGAAAAGAACAATTTTGTAAGCCACCAAAGATTTTAGATCAATTTTGTCACGATCAAATTTTTTTTTAATCAATTTTGTTTATTTTTTTCTTTCCGGTCTATCTTAAGAATGTCTTCACGTTTAAAAATGGAACTTACGTATTCAATCCAACAAATCAAACAATTATTATTATGAAGAAAATTATAAGCGATTTTCCTCAAAAGATTTTCTCTATTATGCAAGATGTATGGGCGAGGTCTCAGTTCGTGGCGAATTACCAGTTATATTGGTACGTGGAAGTTCACTGCTGTACATTTTTGCTGCAGGCGTAGGAAGGTACCTCCTCTAAATGTAATTACCGTAAGTTGCTCGCATGTGGGTGATTCTCTGAGCGTTGTTACTTTGCCCCGCGGGACTAAACATTTACCTTCGTGAATACCGGAACGTAAAGTAACATAAATAAAATACATAGGTACGTTGCAACGCGAAAGCTACAATGTAAATTTAATCATGGTTCTCATTATGAATATTGCGAGCCGCTTTTGTGGCTACATTATCTTAATTTTTAACCCGACTACGGTGAAGCAAAATGGAGGGGTAACCTATTTTGGTTGGTTTAAAACTATACAACACAATAATACTTACTTTATTGCACACCAAATAAAATAGTTCATAAGTTCACAAAAACAGTGATGATTTAATACGATGGGCGGTATTATCTCTATTGCTGTCGGACAAACTTTAGAACGGCAGAAAAAGAGTAAGTTTATAGTTAAACTTCTAGTGATATAGAAAACAACATGTTATTATACTTAACACACTTTTCACGGCGACATAGGTATATTTAAAACATCTGCGTTTTTTGACAATAAAGCTTACGACTTCTGATTTGTCGCTGACTACATTTGCTATACAACCGCTCTACCATTTTGTAGTTTTGGAGTTATCGTCAATAATGCGTATTAAATCCATTTAATCTGATCGAGGGTTCCGAAGATAAAGCGGTAAAGTCAGTTTTTTCTACCGACTTCACAAAAAAGGAGGATGTACTCAATTCGACTGTACTTTTCTTTTTTTTTCTCGTATCTTCTTTCCACGTGAATCGATTCTAAATTTTTATTTTGTTTGAAAGCTTTCTCATTGGTCCCATTTAAATTTGGTCAAGGTCTGATCAGTAGTTTTTGAGTTGTCGTCAATAATGCGTGTTGAATACATTGAATTTGATCAAGGTTCCGAAGATAAAGCGGTGTATTATTTACGCTTTACTTACTTATAAATTATGAATATAAGTCTGATAAGAAAACTCCATCCCACTTTCGCCTTGCCAACATTTATTAATTTGTATGCAGCGTCGCTGATTTGAATGAAAATTGAATATTCTCGTTTCCGATTAAGCCCCGTTGTGGGCACAAAAAGTTCATATTGTGTCAATTTAACTTCTAATCACTTTTTAAATGCGTTAGGAGAGAGACGCGCCCGATCAACGAATAAATTTGAATGTATTACACATCGGGCACTAAATAAATAGAGAGGAAATAAAATAATAACAATTATACATTGGCTTAGTTTTATCCATACTGCGAATGGAACTTATTGCACGCGTTTTTGATTCCTAAACGGTATAATCTAGGAGTCTTCTAGTCAAGAGTAAATAGGTAGATACCTATCCTAGATTCTAGGCTAGCCTGCTACATCTTTAAACGCTTCATCAATTTCCATCACATGAGATAGTGGTCAAATGCTTGCCTTTCGAACATAAAAATAACTTATACAAAGAATTACAATAAAAACACCAGTTTACATTTTTTCCAAGAAATAATTAGACATTTTTGAGGGATTTCCAGGCAGTAAATACGGTTACGGATTAAAAAAAAAAACTTTATCCCTAGAGCAGTCACATTCTAGGCTACTAAGGTGCCAGGTGGTAACAATGTTGTCCAACATCACTAACAGAAGATATTGTCTTCTAGACACATAGCACACCCGAATCCAGCATCCTCTAGCGTTCATAATTTTTCAAATGTGCCTTGATTTCTTCTCTATTCATTAAGTCTTCGATGCTGTTAACTAACAGAAACTGCTCCGCCTCTCGCTTAACAATTGAAGGGGAAACAAATTGATTTTTTCTACGCATACGTTCTTAAATTATTTCGTAAATTTAATTTAGAGTCTTTTCTCCGAAGTAATTGGTATAATTGTAATTGCGTTATTGATCAACTATATGAATTAAAATTCACATCTTATGAGTGAAATACTTTGAAGGGATTAAATTAGTGTTTATCAAAACTAGATATCTCATATAAAAAATTGCAGAGTCTCGGTCACCGACGTAAGGTCGCGAGCCTATCGGTATTCTAACGTATACATTTTGGAGAGTGTGCGCAGGAATTATACGAGTTAATTCCAACTTGTCCATTTTACCATCTAACAACAAGACAAACTGTCAAACGTCATTCATATATGGTTGACATACCTCCAGTTCGCTCGAAGCGTTTCGCTTCTACGTTTATCTTCCGTACTGCGAAGGAGTGGAACTCATTGCCTTCGTCTTTGTTCCCCGAACGGTACAATCTGGGAGTCTTCAAGTCAAGAGTGAACAGGTACCTTCTAGGCAAGCATGCTACATCTTCGGCCGCATCATCACTTTCCATCAGGTGGGATTGTGATAAAATGCTTGCCTATCAGGCATAAAAAAAAACAAAAAAAATAAAAGTAAGTAGTTGCTGTTCTGCAACTCGAGTCATACGTAAATATGGGAATCTTAAGTGGCGAGTGAACGTGCTCCATTGTCGGTCAAGTGAGATAGTGGTCAAACGTTTACTTATTTGTAACAAAAAAAAAACTTATCCTGCTATAGCAGGAAACGTTTTTTTACATATAGCCAAATTAGATTTAGCAGTAAAGAAGCACCGTGTTGAGTACCTTATAAGTAGTCTAGATTACATACGCCCTAGACTTTTCTATCGAAACTGTATCTTTTTTTACCACTTTGTCATCAATGACGGATATTTAGTAACTGAAAGATTGCATTGGGGCATTTTGTATACATATACAAGCTTTTATTTAGTGTCACCCGTCCCGTTGTTTTTCTGTCGGTCTGTAAGCAATTCTTGCAAGCTAAAGACTCACTTCCCGATGCCCGATTGGACTCAAATTTGGTGTACTTATGTATCTTCGGTGACAATATCATGATATGGTACCATGGAGTGACCCAGTTGGCGCCGTGGGGCGCATCTGCGCCGTGGGTCATGGAACACAAATTCCTTCCCAAGGGATATTTGTGCTTCTAGTTCTGGGAGTCATGTGTGTGTGATGTGAATGTTTCCGGCACCCACGATACAAGTCTTTGAACTTAGTGTGGGGCTGTGAGTGTGAATGCGTTTTGTTTTGCGTTTTGAGCTGGTCTGCTCATGGAGCTCTGGGAGACGGAAGTCGGCCATAGGAACTTTTGAACTAAACAAGATAAACCCATCGATTTTGGCTCGTTTGGGCTCGTTCGACTCGTCTTGACTAACGAGCTTCTCTGGTTATTTTTAGTCCTTTTTTAAATTTACTTAGGTAAAGATTAGATTTTAAAAAACTTTTAATGTATTACTTGTATCTGATCCCGATTATTAAAAACCTGTAGACTAAATTTAAACTATAAAATAGGTTAAAACCATCGATCCATGCAAAAGCTTTAGCAATGAAAACAAACGCATGAAATCTTATAAACGGCAGGCAAGAAATAACAATGTCAAATTCCTAATTCTAATTAAAGTTATCTAAACAGAAAACAGCATTTACCACGTTATGCACGCGCCGGTGCGTCCAAATCCGCGAGCCGTTGCGTCGAGATACGGGGCTTAATAAAACAATATTAATTATCAATCGACGCTCCACTGCGTCCTTTGTTGCCAACGCACGGAAGCGTTTACATAATACAAAAGTGTAGGGTAGCTTCCGGCATATATAAGCTATGCCACCTGAATTGAACCATTATTTGTAGAATATAGTTTTTGATGTGAAACTTTTATAGGGAGCGGTTTGAAATTCAGATCCGCAACCTTTTTGTGTGACGAAATGTGGTGGGGGTAAACACTGTGATGAAAAGTTTCATTTCTATCATGTGTCTTTACGACTAGGGTTTGCATTATCCGTTCATATTTAGTGTTCGGATAAAATGGATAGTAATTATCCTTAATATTCGAATATCCGGATATTTCGGATTTTTCGAAAAAACTGATTTTAAAATAGTTTTTTTTGTAAATGAAAAACATAAAGCTATATAGAATAAATCGTATAATCTCTGTTTTAAACTAAAACAAGCAAATGAGATCACAAAGTAGTAGACATATTAATTTAAATTTTAATAAGAAAAAAATACGTTTACACCTCAATTATTTTTTAAAAAAAATAACATAAGTCTCTCTCTCCTGAGCGAAAGCTAAAACTAAACCAAATTATGATATCACAACCTGAATTAAAAACAAAAAAGAAATCAACAAACTCTTAAAAATAATTTTTAAATTGAAGAAATCACATCAGAATCACAATAACCATTAAAAAAAAACACCCGACTGCAACAAAAATACTAGGATACTAGGATACAAGGGAGGGGGCAGTTTGTTGAACGAAAGGCGGAAACAGTGGCGCAGTAGGTGAGGTAGTACGGGGAACATCGTACTGTCATTATATTCGTTATTTTATTAGCTAATAAGCTAATCCACTTGGCGTGACGGGGAGGGATAACTATGGAACTATTATTGGTATGATAAGAGTGACAACAGAGAAAACTGGTTTTATTGTTTTATAATAAAATATTACATTTTATTTCCATCAATAAGTAGATTACTTGTAAAAAAAATGTTCTAAATATTCGAAAAATCCGAATACTGGTTCGTTTAATTATTCGGTTAGTAAATTTAACGGATATCCGGATAATTTGAATATCCGGATATCCGGATCTCAAGCCCTATTTACGACACACCGTATTTTAATTATTTTAAGTGCAGGATATATTTTTAGTTACTGTTGAAAGTCCGTTATTGAACCAATAAGAAATTATATCAGCATCTGAAGTTTTACCTCTACAAGTAAATTTTTTTTATGCTAGATAGGTAAGCATTTGGCCGCTATCTCACCTGATGGAAAGTGATGATGCGACCGAA
The DNA here is from genome assembly GCA_948107665.1 of Lomographa bimaculata. Taxonomy (NCBI): domain Eukaryota; kingdom Metazoa; phylum Arthropoda; class Insecta; order Lepidoptera; family Geometridae; genus Lomographa; species Lomographa bimaculata. Next base: position 8,518,434 of record OX403591.1, on the reverse strand, counting down.
GATGTAGCATGCTTACCTAGAACCTATTCACTCTAGACTTGAAGACAAAGACGCGGGCAGCGAGTTCCACTCCTTCGCTGTACGGATGTTAATTTAAAGCAAAACGCTTCGAGCGGACATGAGGCATGTCAACCATAAATGGATAACGTTGGTCAGTTCGTCTTGTGGTCCGATTATAGAAAGGGCATTGGCGAATCAACTGATGTAATTCGAGTGCACACTCCGAAATGTAAGCGATAGAACACCGATAGGCTAGCAACCTTACGTCGATGACTGAGGCTCTGCAACTTGGATTCAACTAGGTTGTCATCACCAATGAGTCGTTTTGCTTTTGATTACGAATTCGGTAAGAGGTTTGGAACAAACAAAATATCTTGATACTGTTCCACTTTTTATTTTAACTCTACATATAGTTATGTTTGTGTGTATCTGTATACCAGCTCATGTGCATGTTAGTATATAAATAATAAACACTTAGGGAATTTAATATCTTCGTTGGTGTGAAGGGCCGTGCATTATGAATAAGGGCGGGCAGCCACCGGAGGCCGCGGTCGCTAGATTGATTGCGGCGAGCTTGAGGCCATATAGACCATTTTGGGATAGCAATCGGTTGTTTACTCTGGCGTTTGTTAGGTTTTATCGCGGTGACATTTTTTTTATTTCAGAATCAGAATTTTTATTGCCAGAACTGTGTAACAAAAGATCTTAGTATAAAATATTGTATCAAAAGTTGCCCTTGTCGGACATGCAATATTTACAATTTGAAATAACTGAGTTATGTTATAAAATAAGATACAATAATTTATTTACAATAACTTAAAACATGTTTTCATATCTATGCATTTAACACTGTTATTTATCTTGAGTTTATTATATATATTAAAGTATTCTTCTAGATAATTAACAAGCAATTGACGATTAAAAAGCAATTGACAAGCTCGTTAAATTGTATAAATCAAATAGGTGAAATATTCCACGTCATTATGATGAAGTTGTTATAACATATATAGTTTCAGATTTGTTTTTGTTTTCATCGGTAGAAAATATAGCTACAAATAATTCTGGAACCTAAAAACCTGTCTATTTGATAAAGGTATTCTAAAAATAAGCGATACAAAAGCACGTATGAATATTGTTCAGAAAAGATGACGTAACGTAAAAAGTTGGCATAAGGCATAACTGTACAATATGCGGCATAATTTTAACACGTATGGAACGTTAACAAAATAGTATCTTCACAATAATAACCTAAGAAAGAATAAGACTGTGAGATAATATTAATTATAATTAATCAATATACAAATTTAGCTGACCAACTTACCTAATACAAAAATTCATTAGTCGGCAGTGTGCCTAAAATGCTGGCTGCATTACCTCGTAGTTCAGCGAGACTTAGATGCTGAGCAAAATACACCATAAGGATTTAAAATGTAATTACTACGCAAATCGAACAAATTACTGTCTACGCGACCATGACTTTGCAGGGCGATTGTAGCTAGCTTACATAATAATATGTCGTAGCTCACGACAGTAAATGTGTACAACTAAATCAGCAACCAGTTGCTTGTTGCATAATATGACCTTAGATATACCTCTCCATTTAGATGAACATTGGTAGACTAATTGGAGTTTTAGTATTAATTGCTTGTATTTTGTCCGATCTAACGTTAGAAATTAATTTTTAATACAGTCTTCAAATAAAATGAAACAACAATCTGGTGCTAGTGATTGGATATTGAAGCCTTTGAAAAAGTAGCTTTCGAAAAGTTCGATGACTTGTGTCGTACCCACATAGTTCTATAAGGCACCCTTATAAGGCCTTATAGAACTACCGGTTGGCTTAGTGAACTGCCCTTTGGCTTAGTTGAGTGCGCGTAAGCCTTCTGAACAGCGGGTATCGGGTTCGATTCCCGGATGAAACACAAGTTTTCTCTTCAAGGGAAATCTGTGCTGGTTTTGAATGTAATTGTGTCTGTAATAAGAATGCTTCCTGCACCCATGACACTAGTTTGACGTAAACTAGTGTGGGGCTGTTATGTAAAAGCGTTTATGTTTATGTTTAATGTTTACTATACTGTGTGCTTATTCGTATTTGTATGATCGATGATCATTCATAGGGCTGCCTCATGCATCAAACGTTATCCAAATTGAGCTGATATGAAGCCGATTCAAAAATAAATTTACCTCTCGACTACGCATGACTGATGGTGTCCCGACACTAACGACATTAAAATACGACACAACCCTTCGAAGTAATTTTTTAAGGGTGAACTCTCCATTAATCTCGAATATGAAAACGGTTCTATACTTAATGGGGGAAAGGTTTCCGTGAAATAGAGGGCGATTAAGGGGGATGAAAAATTAGGTTCATAGCTGTAAGAAGAAGGCAGAAAGGGGTCATCCATATATGGTTGACATACCTCATAACCACTCGAAGCGTTTGGCTTCAACATTTATTTTCCGTAAAGCGAAGGATTGGAACTCACTGCCCGCATCCTTGTTCCCCAAACAGTATTATCTGGAAGTCTTCAAGTCTGGAGTGAATAGGTATCTTCTAAATAAGCGTGCTTCATCTTCAGCCCCACCGTCACTTTCCATCGAGGGATAGCGGCCAAATGCTTACCTATCTGTCATAAAAAAAAAGTATTATGTGGGTGAAGCTGCGAGTATGATATATCTATGATGGGCTTAGCTTGTAGGAATATCATAAAATTAACATCACCTTTATTATACATAGTTCTTAATGTAGTAGAGAAAGTATTTTTAATCTCCAATAAGAGAATTGAGCTAATCATCACTTACCATCAGGTGAGATAATGGTCAAACGATAGTCTATCAGAGGAAGAAAATATCCTCGGTGATCTACATTTTGGATATTATTCGGAATATTCATATTTTCCTTTCTAAATATTATACTTACTTCACTATCATTGAGTCAAATAAAGATTTTTATATTTCATTTAGAAAAGTACCTTCACGCCACAAAGCTTATACCTGTCCAATCTCTGTTATTGTTAAGATTTGTTTAGCTATTGCCACGATAAGTAGGTATTAATCATTTCCGATTTTATTGTTCACTCTACTATTCAAACCACATACTTATATTATTATATTAGAGTACGAGTTGTTCCCCTCGTAAAGATCGAATTGTAATGTAAACCATTCTTGAATCCTCTTGAACACACATAAAAAAATCAAAATCAGTCCAGCAGTTTAGGAGGATTTCAGTCACATACACACGTTCAGAAGAATTATATATAATTAGCTGCGCCCGCGGTTTTACTCGCATAAGTCCCGAACCCTAGGGAATTCCGGGATAAATTTTTTTTCATAGAAATATTCTCCTTACGATAATCAACACAACAAAAAAATAATTAGCGAAATTGTTCCATCCTTTGATGCGATGACCAAGGGAAATAGAGTTTAATTTGATGGTAATATATACAAGATGATAATATAAAATGGAATATAAGTACTTAAAACCGTAAATAAACAATAAACACACCAATTCAAGGAAATACGCGAAATATACACGTATGATTGTTTACCCCTACTACGAAACTGTCTCGGGGGAGTCTGGCAATCACAGCGCGGCACCTCGCGGCTCGTTCTAAAGCCATTACGGCTAAATGAAGCCCGATCATAGTGTAACAAGCAACCAAAGTAGGAATACATATAACAATTCTATTTTGAACTGCCCGTTGGCTTGGCTGAGCGTTCGCCTTCTAAACAAGGGTTCGAAACCCGGCGGGAACACAAGTTTTCTCCGAAAGGAATATTTCTGTTTCTGGTTCTGGGTGTGAATGTGCCTGTGATGTGAATCAATAGCTAAGTAGACATTTTTAATTAATGTTTAATTGATCGAGATATAGCGTATATAGCGTCTCCGTTTCAGCTTGGGCAAAAATGCTTTCGTATTTCCAGCTGTTCTCTTCTGCAAATAGTTTAAATTTTGCTGATTTCGATATGAAGGTTCTTCGAAAAGGACTATTAAAGAAATAATGGATGTTTGTTCTAAGCCTTGGATTTTTTGTTGTTTCGAGAATGTTATGCATCGATTTAATGGAACATTGATTATGCTTGGCCAATTTGGGTTAGACTTAAGTATTGGATACCTGTGCAGAATACTATAGTTCAAAGTCGCACTTACGATATTAAAGACAGTCTTAAATCACCAGGCAAACAACTAGCTTTTTAATCCTCGTCGAATAGGGGTTTTATAAGTACGGAATCATATAGGTACTGTGAATGAAACAACGGCTGAACCGATTATGATTTTTCAACCGACTTAAAAAAGGAGGTTGTCGATTCGACTGTATGTTTTTTTTGTATGTATATTACGCGAGAATTCTGCCAACATGAATCGATTTTGATGATTTTTTTATGTTACGTAGATTATATTTCAAAGGTAAAACCAAAACCAAAGTATAACCAGTGAAGTCGGGTTTCTTAAGCTTTGCTTGCATTTAAATCATTGTTTAAAAGGTGACTTGATTTTAAGTGTTCTTAGTAATGTTTGGTGAAAATTAGTACAGCCGATTTCCTAGGCCATCGAGGGTATTTTCAAAATTTTACTAAATCTAATCTCCATTGTTATCAATAGGATTATAGGATATGATAAAGAAGGAGGTGTACTTCAGTCCAAGCTGCAGATTTATCACTATGACTTTAATGTCATAGTGATAAATCTGCAGCTTGGACCGAAGTACACCTCCTGCTGTTTCTCACCTACGAATGCTCACATGCAGATCTATACACACCTGGCCAACGTCTCGGCTCTCGAGAAAACTTAAATTAAAACCAAGATGAGCGCGTGGTTGGGGAATTGACGCTTAAAATGGCTTTAGAGCTCGAGAATTCGAGAACGTTCTGGTAGCAAAATTATGTTACAAAATAGCTGCAAATTTTGTCAAAGTGTGTAGCAAAGTTGTATCTGTATTAGAAACTTAAGAGGTTTCGTCTTTTGGGATACCTATGAGCCGGATATAAATATTTGAAGTCTGCGGGGATACTATTATTTTATCGTTGGGTATCTCCAATAGAGATAAGTTGTAAAGTAGATGACATACGACTTGAGAGATCATTCTTAAATATTATTGAGTGATTTTCATGGTTTCTCACAATGTTTTCTTTTGCCGTAAAGCGGCTAAAGACTGACTGAAGATCTACATCTAACAAAGTTTGTAAATTCAGTACATTACAGGTACATTACAGTTGTATCAAAAAAAGATAGTTGTCTTTTGTTAACTTTTCACAGCAAAATAATCTGATCAAGGAATGGTATTTGTTTAGGAAAAAGGAGGAGCTATCTCTATAGTACTATAAGCGTAGTAACAGTAAACCTCCACTAAAGATAACGAACTCAAAGCGGATGTGCTCCCGACATTGCATAGAGTCGATTTTCAGACCTAATGGACTTTTTATGTTGTGCTACATTATTGTTAGCTCCAATGTTTTTATCATCAAATATGCTTCATACAAAAGCTTTCACACTCACAGCCCCACACTAAGCTTGGAGTCTTGTATCGTGCCGGAAAGATACACACACAATCACACCCAGAAATACTGCCTTCTGGGCGAAAACTTGTGTTCCCACCGAGAATCGAAACGTTACATAGAAGGCGAAATATATATATAAATGTACCTTTGGAGCTAAAACATGAGCAAGTCAATGCAATAAAAAAATACAGTCAATACTGTAGCCAATATTGACATTTTCAAATAGATCAAAACCTACAGGCAAATTTACTGAAAATCATGAAATTTGGCGAAAAGCTATTGAATATAGGAAATATTGGTAAAACTAATGAATATAGGTAATATTAAAGTTGTAAAAAATGCAAGAAAAAAAAACAGATAAAAACATCTACATATTTTATACAAGTTTGCACGAATTCTTGGTCGCGATTCAGACTAGTACTTCTATTATTTATTTTATTTAGTTCTTAAAGACCACCTATTTATAAATATCTTCGCTTCAATTGAGAATCGAGAAATATCAAGCTTAGTTACTGATTAAACATCCATTGAAACCAAGACGGCACTTCAATTTAATTCTCTTGATTACGAGACGCCTTGAGACGTACTTTACGAGAAAAATTGGCATTCCATAAATTATTAAAACTGCAACGCAGACGTCTTCAGCTAATGAAAGTGACGCAATTTCTCATTAACAATGTTAACTTTTCATATCACTTAATTAGTAAGTGATCGTCATAAAAGTAATGGTAAAAAATTCGAAAGGTTATCTCAGTCGGTTTGCCGTGCCCTTTCGCGGCCTATGTGCTATCCAAAGATTTCAACATCAAATAAACAAACGTATTTTCACTCACAGTCCCACAATAAGTCCAAAAACTTGTTTCATGGTTGCCGAAAGTATTTACATATCACAATCACACCAAGATCTAGAAGCAGAAATATCCCTAGGGAATGAATTTCGAGTCCGAACTTCGTCCTATGTCCAAGGACTGTAATATAATAGACTATTAACATACTTATAAAAATGTATTCAACTCAATAAACTAATTCGGATTGATTATAGTAGATTATAGAAATTTTCATAGGTTTTGTGCACACCATAAAACATGGAACTCGAGGAGTTTCCTGCTCTATGATCGCACTAACATCTCATGGGTATTCCTGTCGTACTCTCTTGCTTGAAGTATCTTGTCTGATCTCGTAGACGAAGACGTTGTTGCTCCTTAAATCTAGTTTGAATTTCTTACTATACGAAGACTTCATTTTAGGTATATATATATAAAAAAAAGAAGAATTAAGAAGGTTTTATTTAACTACACGCCTGTCATATACACCCAAAACCCTCAAAATGTAAAAAATTTTTGAATCTCTAAAAATATCTATTTCAGTAACAAAAACCTCATCAAAACAAAAATGGAAAATTCTCAACACTACTCTGATAAAGCTTGTTGAATTAGATTTTCCATCCACTTTCAACCTGCGAAGTGTCATATGAATATTCCAAAAATATCGTCCCCTTCATATTCCATCTAAAATTTCATTTTGATGAAAAAATCAACCCTTTTCGTAGCAAGGTGCTACGATACTACGATGACTGAACATCTTATCACTTTTTCGCTGCAAGTTTTTCTTTGATATTTTTCACTAGATAAACGAAGGTAAGAGTTTCTTATTATGAAAGGGTACCAGCCGCAGAACACTTCGGCTGTTTCCATCTGCTTGTGGCAATACCCCCTACCTGTTGCCAGTACTTGATTTAAACTAAGATTTACTTGGAGAAGTGTTATGTTATCCCGAGATGATTTAAAGCGAGAAGTTAAAATCGATTTTGATGTTTTTGTCAACATGGTGGATTATCTTTGTTTGGTGTAGATGGCTGTTTAAACCAAAATGGTGGTATTGAAATGTACGGAAAATAAATGTCTCGACTGGCCACGCGAACGCGTATTGTATCCCGAATTTAACTAAATAATAAGTTTTTAAACAACATGTAAAATTCCAAAAACTTTTTAAAATCAAACTTTTACCAGTTGTAAATTAAAAAAAAACAGAAAACTTGTTAAGACGAATAAAACGAGCCCAAACTCGATGGGTTTACCTTGTTTAGTTCAGAAGTTTCTATGGCCATCTTCCGTCTTCATCATCAGACCAGCTCCATGGTACCATATCATTGTGTTGTCGCCGACAAGTACACTAAATTTGGGTCCAATCGGACATCGGGAAGTAGGTCTAATGTAGCTTGCAAGATTTGATTACGGACCAACAGACAGACAACGGGACAGGTGGAAACTAAATAAAAAAGCATTATACTCTCGACTTTGTGTTTTTTATTTTAATAAAATTTCAGCTATGAAGAAAATACAAGCATTCATAAGAATAACAAAGAAATTATTTGTGAGAAAGTTTGTGATTTGGCATGTAGACGACCCAGCCGGTCTGCGCTGTGGGACCTGGGTTCGATTCTACGCAGTAGCACAATTTCCATAGGCCATTTGTGCTTTTGGTTCTGGATGTGATTATTTGTGTTATGTAAATGTTTCCGCTACCCACGACACAAGTCTTTGATGTTTGATGTGGGGGTGTAAGTGTGAATGCACAGTAAGTGTGAATGCATTTCTGTTTGTTTGCCGCCAATAGTCTTAAGAACCAAGTTTGTCTACCTAATGTATATAAAAAAATAGCAACACATATATTATTTGTACCGAAATCTTCTACGTTCATACGAATATGATAGGAATTTTCTCAAAACCTTTCCAACCCAATAATATAAATATTCTTGAGCGTAGCGGAGAGATTTCCCAAATGCTTTGCACAGAATCCGTGAGCATACCTTTGAGTGGACGCGGTTGTGCTATCTAAATAGCTGGCATAACAATCTATACAAATATTTACTCAACTCTTATACAGAGTAATTAAAATTTGTAAAATTCCAGAAATCTGTTGGGTTATCATACCAACCATTGAGACAAACGTCTTTCGTTTTGGTTGTACGATATTACTAATTAGTTATGTATCATGATTTAAAAAATATTTTAAGCTATTGCATAGCTTCTATCGCGGGCCTTGAGCGTGGAGACCAAATCCAGAAATTCCGTAACGAAAATAACCTAACACCCCCCACTCCGACCGGCACAGCGGTGATACTTTTTAGTTTTGCCATCTATCGATGAATAGCAGAACTTTTAATGTCTTTTTTGAAATATCACGCTTGTCTCTTTAGTTCAGCAAGTCGCTTCAGGTGGCAGGAAAAAAAATGCTGCATAAATAAAATAAATAAATAATTATAATTGCATAAGTTGATAAAAAATGCTATACTATTGTATAGCATTTTTTATCAACTCGGGACTGCCGCGGTAAAGCTATTGCTTTACCGCGGCAGTCCTCGAGTGCCACACGTCTTTTTTTATTATATGTTGTTTATATCCTCGTCACAGATCATATGAGAAATTAAAACTTAAATTGCCCATACATAGTACTGTATTCACTAACAAATCTTTTGCTATTCAAGCGGTTCGTCTATGGAATGCGCTGCCTACTTTTATAAGAAAGACGCAAACACTCGAGACATTTAAAATAAGAGTAAAAAAACATTATTTATCATAGCTTTATATATTATTATGAAATCATTACCATGTTTCATCAATAATATTAATTTATTTATAAGTTATATTAAATATGTGTATTATGTTTTGTATATTATTTATATATTTTGTATTTATCTGTTATTTATTTATGTATGTAACTATATGTATATGATTTGTTGATTTACATTAAAAGTTATATGTATGTTTAAAAGAATGCATGTATAATGATCATTGCCGCACCTACGATCACTTTTTATTGAACTTTTTTATCCTCGCCATCCCAAGGTTGTCTGGAAGAGATCGCTGCTTAGCGATAAGGCCGCCGATTGTAATGCTATATTGTAATTTTTTTCTATTGTTACTAATTATTTTTCTTGGTGTGCAATAAAGAGTATTTGTATTGTATTTATCTTATTAATTTGTAATGTGTTATTTGAACTGCCCGTTGACTTAGGTGAGCGTTCGCCTTCCTTCTTCTTTATCGTGTTCGATTCCCGGCGGGAACTCAAGTTTTCTCCCCTAGTATAATTTGTGTTTCTAGTTTTGGTTGTGATTATGTGTGTGACGTGAATGTTTTCAGCACCCACGACAGAAGTCTAGTTCAAGTTAATGTGGGGCTGTGAGTGTACAAGCGTCAACGTTACGTAACGGTTTATTTTTTATTATCGGTGTAATTATTGACTTAGAATAGAAATCGTATAGCTAAACTTAAACGAAGTAACAGAAATAAACCTAATATATATTAAAATCACTTATTTATTGGAACTAGATTGACTTGTTAATGAACTTAGGTAATATTTCTGTATATTATCAGATTACCCTCAAGAAGTCTTATTTTAAAATATCTACATACACAGTGCACAGATACAAACCGTTCCGTAGTCAACACCTAGCCCATTAGAGATACCTACATTTATACACAAAGGTTGTCTAGAAACAGGGCCGGTCGTTACACCTTGTCTGACACCCTGTAGTGTAAACTCGGACTAGACGACGAAGTTACAAACCGTTACAAATCTGATATTTTTTAACATCCATCGTTTGATCACAATCTTTTTTAACATCCATCGTTTGATCACAATGTCATATATGCCTTTGATGATAGAGCTCGAGCTTATATTTCAATTATTGTAAAGCAACAGTAAATAAGTAAAGTAAAGAGAATGTTACATCTTAAAGGCAGTTAATTATAAGATCACGGCTTCGATAATTTACCCGAAATGACATCTATAACGAAGGATTTTTTTAAAGGTACTTACTGTCCTTTTTTTAATGAGTCTTTATTTCCCGAATGGTACAAGTCAAGAGTAAACATGTATCTGCAAGGAAGCATATTATATATCCGGCTGCATCTTCATTTCCCTCAGGTAAGATAGTGGTCAAGTGCTTGCCTATCCAGCATAAAAAAATATGCAAAGATGTAATTTCTTTATTATTCAAATAATAGTATGAGACAAAAAATGAAAAAAAAAAAACACAAAACTATAGTGCTATCCTATAGTGATTCCAATATGAAACTATAGTTATAATTTATACCTATCTAAGACAGATAGGTATAAATTACCATTCAGATGCCTTTGTTTCCAGATTCTTGTTTGAAGTGAATCAAAAGTAATTTTCAAGAAGCAATTCAACTTCTAATAGAATCAGCATCTCATTCATACCAAACTGTAACATACGCAATCATTGTAATTTGCATCCACGACACACGTTATTAAAACATATTCGATCGCATGTATATTCATGTCATTCTAATTTCAGTCTGTACACAGATTGAAACAATAAATTGCATTGTAACAACAGCATGTGGGCGACACACCCTTGATTCGAAACCACCCCCTCACGTTACGGAGAAATTAAGACAGCTTGCTATGCCAATATGCAAAACAGCCCTACCCTGTTCGCAAAATATCTTTATTAGCTAAAACGGATCTCAAATATTTCCACGAGTGTATACTGTATAAGTATACATAAAGTAACATTGTTACTATTACTTTCCTTTCAAATGCTTTGCAGCCCTTTGAATTGCTTGGATACGTGAAATAAAAGCTTTACATTTCCGCTATTTCGTGAACTGCGGAATCCCTTTACATCCCTGGTAAAATATCACAAACGGTGCGCATTCTTTCGACTCTACTCAACCCAGTGATTCGGAAATCATCTCGTGCAACTTTGTCTAACAAAAGGAAAGTTTCTCTCATGATAACAACGATAACACAAAACGAAATGGCTTCTACACGCGCATGATCAAGTATCTCCTTATAAAGTTTTAATAAAACCGAATCCCGGAGGATTTCCTCCGTACCGGAGCAATTTTCCAATACAGCCATCAGAGGTCTGGAAGATCCGAGAGGTAGTCATCTTACAAGCTGAATTGATACTTCAGACACGCTGAAGCGCTATTCTCTTGAAAGCTTTTATATTATATTATCTAACCTTTCAACACGTGGAAACGTCTGTCGTAGAGATCTCCGATTCTCTCTTGGGTAAAAGAAAGTGCTCAGCAAAGCAGACTCCCGCAAAAAGCTTAAAATAAACTTATAAAAAGGTGATATCGATGCAATACGTGTAAAGTGGTGGCATCTACAAAATTGTATGAGATTTTTGTAGTTCATTGAAATTTGATAGCTTTCAATGAATTGATATCTATTGCTTATTATTTAAGACTTCAGATGATTGTGATTGCACGTGTCTTATCAGAATATTATCTCGATTAGAAGAATGTAATCGATGGACCACGCGTGTTATACTTTGGTTCATAACTCAAATGTACGTGAGCCGATCAAGCGGTATAAGTAATCCTTTGAATAAATTAAGATGTAGATAACATCGTACTTACTTTCGCTTTAAGCGCATCGCTTCTTGCAAATTGCTCAGGGCTCAGACGTGGGCTCTAGCGATCTCTCGCCTGTAAATCCACATTATGCAGTAACATCGTTTTGGTTCACTGCCAGCAGACGGGGATATAAACGCGATATAATTATAACGGGAAATTTAGTGTACCATGCACTTATGCCCTGGGGATAGGTGGGGTAGACGTCTTAGTATAAGAAAACAATACAAGTATCTTGATACTTATAATCATTAAAGAGTAGAATTTCACTTCTTACATACATTTAATATAATTTACGCTAGAAATATATTGAAAAGTATGAACCGCTGATTATTATAGGTACTCGCAGGCTCACAGGTTTGCTTGTAACCGATTGATGTTCGGTACGACCAGTATGTACTTGGATAGGGTGATTGACTACTTAGCTTATAATAGTGTTATCGTTCTTCAAAGGCAATCAGTTTGGGGGCTGAGTCACCCACGTCCGTAGGAGGATACTCCTTAAGTCTGACTCCCTACACGTGGTCCCCGGGTGGTGCTAATCAGGTGACATTTGAGAGGTGGTAGAGCATTTTGTGAGTTGCTCGCCTGGCTTGCTACCAAAATAGTTTACCACCATCAAGTTGAAAGTCTGCCGCCAAGCCAAATACGGTGTTCCGGCAGTTATCCTTGAGAGCCTGCGTATTCCAGGTCTAGTGTGTTTACCAGCTTCGATCACATCGTCACTTACCATCAGGTGAGATAGTGGTCAAACACTAGCCTGTCACAAATAAAAAAATAAATAAAAAAAAAAAGTAATTTTTGCTCATATCGTTGTATCATCTTCTCAATCACGAACCGCCTGGGCTGGCGAAGATTTCCAGAGAATCTCCGCCTCCGCCCAAGATTGCGACTAGATAATGTAGGTATTATATTACAAGTTTCATCCAAGTAACTGCAGTGATGCGACTCGAAATAAGAATTCGTTGTACAAGTACAGGATGTTATATCCTGATTATCGGATATTATACAACGGTTTCAGGTAAAAATGTGAAGCCGGTTTTAAAATGAACTCCGGGACAAAACAGGTTTAAAAACAATGACCAACCAAATTATTAACATCAAACACAGAATGATTTTCAAAAAAGGTGTCGTAGTCTAATTGCTTGCAATATTTTTTCAAATCCCACACGGGCAGATTAAACATTAAAAAACGTTTAGGCGTACTTCCGTGTATGGGGAGCCTTATATTTTTTTTTATTCATGTATTTTTTATTGGCATTTCTAGTTTTGGGCCATAGCTTCACATATTCTCTGGGAAATTGAAGTAATTCGCTGGTATGGTAAGACGCTAAATGCCTCTGACAGACGGATGGACGGGACGAAGTGCTTAACCAGCTAAGTCAACTTAGAGATCTCGCTTTGCTCGATCAATTATTATCAACAGCTTTGTCGTGTTAAAATCAATATCAATTAGTTACAGGAACTTCCGATTTCGTTTTTTATTTGCAAAGTTTCAGAGTCGGGTGGATGTCTACTCAATTACTGAACCGTCTTTAATTATGTTAGAATATGCTTCAGACTGCCGATTTGAATTTCAATTCTGTTTTCCCTAAATTCGTCTGGTGAAAGAAAGGAACTGTTAATTTTATTAGATACGCCTTCAGGCTTTTTGATGTAAATCGGGAGATCTTGTTACGTCCCTACTTTATTTTGTGGATGGTAATGAAGCGACGCTGTTAGAAATTATGTTAATGTATTTTTAACTGGCTTCCAAAACGGAGGAGGTTCTCAATTAGACTGAATATTGTTTTGAACATAAACTTTTTAAGGGAGGGCTTTAAAATTCTGATCCGCAATCTTTTTGTGTGACGAAAAGTGCTGGGTGAATAATTTAAATGTTTCCCTTTAAAACAAACGTTTCCCTTCTATAGTGTGTCTTTAGACACACCCCGTATTTTTTCTGAGGCTGCTACCTTACACTTATTTTTATGAAAGAGTAAGTGTCTGTCTATAGTTGGTATAGATTGGATAGGGGTTCCGGAGAAATTGATGGATTTTTTTGTTATTTTTTATGTACCTTAAGTTTAAGTGTTAATTTTAAGATTTTTTATGTTCACACCCAGAAACACTTTCTCTTGGTGAAGAAAATGGTGCTCCCACCGGGAATCGCACCAGGACCCGCGGTGTAGAAAGCTAAGACTTGCCCAAAGCAATAACTGTCGTAGCATTATTTAAAATGTTGTACTTAACTACACATTCTACGAAATCCTTTCTTCGCTAACAAGCTAACAACAATACAAAGTATACTTGTAACAAGCTGCTTTGTTAGTAAACATTACTGAGATTAAACCCGCGTCAAGACCTTGACATTCCGCTATTTATAGTGTTGAACATGAGTAGCAAATGTAGGTAGTTATGAAACTACCTACATATGCTTACTACGTACTAAGATGTGCTACGTATTACACAGTGTACTACTGTTATGTACAAGAGTCCTACTGTATAGTAGGGCTAAGAATATAGTATAGGGAGGTACTTTATAGGTAGGAGTACCTACTATGTAATATTTGATAGATCGAATTCTGAGTGTAGTCAGCTACAATTGTATATACAATTGTAATACTTTGTCTTTCTGTTTGTTGTATTGTCAGTAAGACAGGACAGTCGCCGAATCGTACGTTACGTATAGGTACGTTACGTACCGAAGATGTGCACTACCATATCAAAATATCCTCGATACACCCAGGTTAACCGGAAGAAAATGCTTTGTAGCATTAAGTTCGCCTATGTACCTATAATACTGTTTGTGCTTATAAAGAATTTTCTATCTATCTATCTACGTTACTCTGTCTATAAGTAAATAAGATTCTGCGGTTGTCTATATTCTATACAACTTTATTTTAACACCGAGTGCCGTTTAATCTGTCCTGCCGGATGAGCAGCGTGATAGTGTATGCTAATAATATAATCAATCGTGAATAAGGCGTCTTTAGTCATCGTCGGATAATGTATTAAAGACCTAGAGATGACCGCAGTAGGTAAGTGGGTACATAGTAGAGGGGAATTCCCCTGGCATAGACATCACACACACTGCGCACACGTTCGAAAACAACTAAGGATGCGTTCAAAAAAACAAAATGAACAATCGATGCGGCGGCGACCACATACTTGTGTTTTTAAGCTATTGCATAGCTTCTATCGCGGGCTTTGATCGTGGAGACCGAATCCAGAAATTCCGTAACGAAAATAATCTAACACCCCCCACTCCGACCGGCACAGCGGTGATACTTTTTAGTTTTGCCATCTATCGATGAATAGCAGAACTTTTAATGACTTTTTTGAAATATCACGCTTGTCTCTTTAGTTCAGCAACTCGCCTCTAGGTGGCATGAAAAAAAATACTGCATAAATAAAATAAATAAATAATTATAATTGCATAAGTTGATAAAAAATGCTATGCAATAGCTTTACCGCAGCAGTCCCCGAGTGCCACACGTCTTTTTTTATCAAACACACCTAGTGGTTTCTCTAACTGCCCCAGAGTAAATTAATGCTTGAATATCGAAAAACAAGAGACCGAAAAATATTATTTCAATAAAATAATACATTATAAAGACATAGGTACATAACGTTGTATACTACATAAAGTTTAACATTTTACTCTCTATCGACTTGATGATGCGTTCCTGAAGTCCTTATTTTTTAATGGTGAATTGTTTATTTTGACAAAAACAAACAGCAATTATTTCATGATTATTAGCTATTGAAAATATTATCGCCTCGAAAGGAATATATGGAAAACATATTACTATTGTTATGATAACAATATTCCGAAAAGAAGAGGCTCCAGATAGAACCACTAATAGGTACATAAAGGACGTATATCTATGAATGGACGCCTAGGGCTATAATTACACTCGTATAATATTCTACAGGCACTGAACATTTTCTTTAAACCACATTTTGTTCAAAATAAATACAATTTCATCATCAGGATTTCGGTCATGCCGTTTATAATCTTCTCTAGGAGCGCCTCTAACGATGGAACTTTTAACATGCTGGTTCTGCATCTCTTTCTGTCGTACCAATTTTATATTTACATTTAGTTGTTTTCCTTCTCGTCAGTTAACGTTAAAATGTGCTCACTTTACTGCTTGGTTTTTCTATTTAGGTATCTACGTTATTTAATAGCATGCTCGCTTCTATGGGTATGATTTCGCCTCGGGTTAGCCTCTGATTCCCTATATAGAGGCCGCGTCCCAGGTGGCCATGGTCATGGCCAGGTGGATAAACGCCCAAGATATAATTAAACGTAAGCAAAGCTTAAAAAAACCGACTTCGCCGCTTTATCTTCGAAACCTTGGTCAGATTAAACGTATTAAACACCCATCATTGACAATAACTCAAAAACTAGTGATCATATCTTGACCAAATTTTAATGACCACATGGAAATCACCATCTTTCAAATAAAAAATATAATTATCAAAATCGGTGCACAAAGAAAAAAGTTATGAGGCAACTTTTGAGTCGGTTAAACACGAGAACATTGTCAATGTAGTCCACAGAATAAGCATTATTGAGGATAATTCAAAACTACTAGTTAGATCTTGATATAATTTAAATGGGACCAATTGGAAAGCAACATCTATCAAGCAAAAAAGGATTTCAAAATCGGTTCACGTGGAACGAAGTTATGAGATAATACACATAAAAAAAAATACAGACGACTTGAGTACCTCCTCCTTTTTTGTGAAGTCGGTAAAAATGAGTATAATATGCCACATGCGGACCTCAAAGCCGGAGAGATGAAAGGTGTTGGACTTCTTGCGAATCTGCCTGGGATGGTATAATCCCTTTGCCGAACTGCCTAACAGTACTGCGCTAACAGGACTGGTTCCCACTGATAGAGTTACCAGTATAATAATTAAACGCAAGCAAAGCTTAAAAAAACCGACTTCACCGCTTTATCTTTAGAACCTTGATCAGATTTAATGTTTTAAACACGCATTATTGACTATAACTCAAAAACTAGAAATAAGATCTTGATCAAATTTCAATGGGACCACATGGAAAGCACCAGCTTTCAAATAAAAAAACAATCATCAAAATCGGCTCACAGCTAAAGAAGTTATGAGGTAACTTTTGAAGTCGGGTAAACCAGAACATCGTCAAAGTAGTCCACAAAATAGGCATTATTGACGATATTTCAAGAACTACTGATCAGATCTTGATCAAATTTAAATGGGACCAATTACAAAGCAACATCTTTCAAACTAAAAAAAAAATTCGAAATCGGCTTACGTGGAGAGAAGTTATGAGGGAACAAAAAAAAAAAAAAATATAGTCGATTTGAGTACCTCCTCCTTTTTTGGGAAGTCGGTAAAAACTGGTCATAATATGTGATGTAACACCAAGTCTCTGGGAGAGGAGCGCATTGCAGTATCACATGGAACTTGGTTACTCAAAGCTCCGGGTCGCACTACAGATATTTTTATAGGCGAACGGTTGTTTACCATTTGGCGAATGACTTACTTGTCATTTTTCTGATACTGCATATTTTCGCCTTCGCTCCAAAACTCCAATAGAAGTTCTAGTAAAGTTTCCACCACTTTACTAGGGCATGACTTTACTATGACTGGACCTTGACTCTTTTACTTGACTTTGACTGTGACTTGTGACTAGAACTTATAATATGAAATACACTTGAAATATTATATTATCACTTGACACTGGCTAAACGCACAAGATTGCGAAGCCATAACTAAGAAGAAGAAGAAGAAGACCTAACGTAAGGATTTACTTTAAAGAGTTGGCGAATCAAAAAGAAAACAAAGTATATAATTATTATTAATCGTTTATTAATCGACTACTTCAAAAAATATAATTATGTGGGCAAATACTTAACAATATTATATTTATTAATAAGTTTAACAATTTACGATAATCTCACATTAGTTTCTGTCTTAGAAATTACATTTCGATTGACATATTGTGTTAACAGCGAAAAAGAAAACGATAGCTGTCAAAAAGGAAGACATTGTTTTGTGAGTACTTGCAACACTCCTAGTTTTTAGTAATTTAGTTGGACATAAGCGTAGTGACAAATCTATTATTAAAAAATAATTTAACAAACTGGTAATATAAAGCCGATCATCGAAAGCTAAATTAAAATCTGTTCAAAAATCACGAAATTTTTCATAATCTACAGAGAGCGCTTAATGACGTCATGACTGCGACGACGTGTGCGCCATACTTTTGGGCTACGCTTTGGGGGAAAGGGACAGAGCATCACCTCTCAACCCACAAAGAAACTTAAACTCGTACATCTCAGAACTTTAAAAGTCGATTTTGAATAATTCTACAGTTTAAGTATTATACTGATTCATAATTTTAAGAATAAGTTGTAACGTCACGCACAATAACTGTTTATTTATTTATACTGTGATATGTTACTATTATGCAATATCCACCATGTTAGGAAGTTAGGATTAATCAATATGACTTAAAAACTGAGATAGTTAAATTGGTAAACTGTTCCAAGGATTCGGATTTTTCTTGTCTAAATATCAATATTTTATACACTTCTTCACAGTAATTTTGAATACTTAGACTCTTTACTTAGAAGAGTTATAACTCTTAATATATTGCTGAAGTACTCTATTTTGTACCGCTATTTCATAAATATATCCACATTGTATAGATATATATTTGTACTTTATAAATAAGTATTGTGAGTATCATATTTTTAACAAAAATACATTTATAATTAAATTGTAGTTACACTTGAGATGAATGTAAGAACTCTTATTCATTTATGTGTAATTCTTATATTAAAACGTATTATTTATATTATTATGTTTGTATGGCACTGAAATAAGAACTTAACAACATGTAAATTATTGGAAGTTAAATAACAGATTACACTTTTTCGCTTAGAAACGAAGAGTAGGGACTAATCCCTACTCCCCCGTTTTACTTTGAAAAACGGTTATAGTTTTTTTTATCTTATTATAATACTATTGACGATGCGTTTAACGACTGCATTTTATGAAATCTATGAGCCATTAATCAATTGATCTATACATATAATCCATAAGTCATTACGGTTCTGATTGTTTCAATACAATAAATGAGCGCTGAATATGTTTACATGCATCAAAGCCTTAATAATGCATGTTACAATGTAAATTAAATACATTTGTATGAAATAAGGGATTTTAGTTCTTAATACTTCGCGTGGAATGACTAATTTTCTGGCGCTACGCCGCTGCCTCGGTATGATTGTTTCGCTCGCTCGGTTCGCCTTGCAGTCACAATAACCTTAACGCTTCTCGCTTCGCTCGTCGTCGCATCGCGCATTTATAGAGGGAATTTGATTACGAAACATCACATTGTTACAGAGCCGCACAAAGGACTAGCGACCGCGCACTTCCATCGAAAAATCACATGTTTTGGCCGACTAACCTTGACCTAGATATTTTTTCAATATATAGGCCAAGGTAAGTCGGCTAAGACATGTGATTTTCCAATAGAAGTGCGCGGACGCTAGTCCTTTGCGCGGCTCGGCTACTACACAAAAGAAAGGGGCGGATCTAACTCCCTTACTCTCTTTTATAATTGGTTTACACTTGATCATAGCGGTCGCACAACGAATAAGTATTTTCCACCGGTATTATTGAAGTTAAAACATCTTTAGAGGCGATGTGCAGTTTTTGGGATGGGTAAAAAATGTTAAACTCACGTCAGGACATGTGATCTGATCGAAAATTCGTAAGACGAAGGAGAGGAAGTAATATCCTCCTCTTTTTCTACCGCGCATAGAAAATGTATGCTTGCTCCTACTGTTTACAACGTTCAAGTTTAAGTTTTCACTTCTGCCGGCACTCCCGGAGTGCAACCCGTTGTTTTATTTCTTGCTTATGTCGTAGAGATATTGTATTTTAACGAGTTTGAATGTTGGCAGGCTTAATAATGCCTAATATTATGTTTAATTGTTTTTGTACTTATAATATTTAGTGCCACAGATCGATTCTAAAGCATGGTATTAGTACATACATTTCAGGAAAATACTGACTTCTATAGCACGGTGTATATTAAGCGAATAGTACAAGCCCTGCCTAATTAAAACAAACATTATTAAAAATGTAGTCTGATAGTTAAGGAAATTATACGCGATTTGTCTACAATTGTTCAATTATCTTCCCCAAAAAAACTAAATACCTTACTTCAGAACTTATGTTTCTAGAGTGGATATGATTTTGCCTTAGATTAGTATTAACGACTTAGCCGATAAGGACTAAAATCCCATACCTCAACGAAGTGTCAGAACTGAGGCAATTGACAATAATAATTTACCAGTGACATATATTATATGACAGATACATGGACCTTGGGATTGGTAGGTAAAACTTTCAATAGCAAATAGAATTACACATAACATTATCTTGTAAATTCAACTGTGTTTAAACTTTATAACTATTATAATATATACAAAAATATGAAGCGTTTAAAAGGCACTTGTAATGAAACATCACATGATTTTAGCACCACTCTTGTGCATAACAACCTTCTATTTGCTTATATTATGCTTATGATTATATTCATACACTCTGTAAGGATGACAAGCCTATGAAAATTAATGATATTTTACTGATTGTTATATATCCTTAACGACGGACGCGACCCGACTCTTTGTTAAGTAACCTATACTATTCATTTGTTATATTATTTGTTTCATGTTTTAGTGTTCGATTTCTTTTATTTCTCGTACATATTCTTTACCTATACTACTACACTACTAAATTGAAAAAAAAAAAAACATAATTTTTTTGAAAAATTTGTTTCTTGTTTATCTGTTTGTGATAGTGTGTGTGATGTGAATGTTTCCGGCACCCACGTCATAAATCATCGAACTTAGTGTGGGACTGTGAATGTGAAAGCGTTGTTGTTTAACCACCATCTCACCTGAAGGTAAGTGCCGATTCGGTCGACGATGAGGTACGTTTGCATTTAAGATGCCTATTCACTCGCGACTTGAAAAAGATGAAATCAGTAATAACAATGATCGTGTCAATTCTATGACTGTCTAACTATACGGTAAAAGCTAGGCGTCGATAATCGATGTCATACAATCGATATATCGACTTTTTTACGCGACTTTAAATCCGTGATACGCATTAATCACGTTCTTTGAAAGCATTACAGGTTGCCTGGTAGAGTTCGCTTTTGTTGCGAAACTTTAAGTTTATGTTTATTTTTGTCATATAAAGTGTATTAATAAATCTACATATTTACATAAGCCTGTGAGGAATCAATAAATTTATACGTGACAAGAATTGATAGAATCTTACAAATTTATAACATTTAAATAAATATACAGGTATATTTAATTGCTTTAATTGCGATGTTAATTTATTTCATTAGGCTTGTCCTTACAGATTATTTACAAAGACTAGTTATAACAAAACAATAGATTACGCGTAGCAATAAATACAAAGCATTATTTACATGTTTTTATTAGTGGTGGATGGTACACTCGCAGGCCTCAAACGGTTATTTCTAATGGTTTTATTAATAATATGAAAAAGCGTGATATATTCAAACCACTATAATAGTATTGGTATAATTAAATAGTTGAACACTCCATCATAATGTCAATATAGTTTGGGCACATTTTAGATTATAGTTTGTGGTTTTATCGAGCTTACACGATCTAAAATAGTTTCAAGGTTATGTATTATTTCGATTCCCTATTTAAGTTAAGCTAAGTCAAGCGCTGTCAATGTTATCCATCCGAAGGTTGTCTGGAAGAGATAACTTTTAGCGAGAAGACCGCCGATTGAACACTTAAAATTTAGTTTCTTTAAATTGTTGTACGTGGTGATTTATATCAGGTGTGACAATAAAGCGTTATATATCTATCTATTTTAAAGCATTTATAATTAAGTTGTATAGGTTAGATCATATAGCTTTAAACCGTATACTTTGGACGGGGTTATTCAATCAAATAGAGTTAGTTTGAGATAAAAACACTACACACAAAACAACAAAAGTAAGCATATTTTCACATTACAGCTTTACATTGAACCTTTGTTAAGTTGTTGATTTTATACGTCTCTGGGATAATAACAGATGCTGATTCGTCTCTTGTTCGCTCATCTAAAGAATAAATATAAATGTTTGTGGAATTATAAAAACTAATCAGTTACTCGGTCTAATTGGCGCAGTGATTAAGCCCTTTGCGTAGGTCCTGGGTCGATTCCCGGCAGCGGCACAATTTTCCTTCCCAAGGGACATTTGTGCTTCTGGTTCTGGGTGTATGATATGTTAATGCTTCCGGCATCTACGATACAAGTCTTTGAAATTATGTGTTAGGTTGTTGTTGTTAAAGTTCAAGATGATTAATACAAATTTCAATGACAAATACACTTGAGGGCTGAATAAAGGCTTCTTTCCACTAATCAAATTCAAATAGTTTGTTAAACATTAATTTATCTTAAAGATTAAAATCTTTAAAAATATCGAAATGCGAGAGAAATATCAGCAACTGTTAAAAGCATATATGTACCAGTACTAAACTTGGACTATGGTAGTAAGAATGCAGCTACAAAACTTTTAATTATATTGAATAAGAATAAGAAGAATTAATTTGAATAAGATAATTTGAATAAAAAGACGTAAATATACGGTGTCATTCTGATATTGTACTCCCGTATTGAAATACCGATACTGAGGCCTTTATAAGAAGAACACTACTCAAATAGGTATTATGTTAGGAACCAAGTTATTAACGGCAGGGTATAAAAGCAATTTTCGCAGCATCGTTTTAGGAGAACGATGGACTATTTGAATATATTAATGATTACAGACAATTACAATATATCAGATAAAAGGATGAAAATGCCGCTTGCATTTAAATATTTAATTACAAATTATCTGATAATTATATATTTTCGTGTGATTTTAATGGCTAATAAGCCTGTCTATTCATTATATTGTATTGCTCTAGCCCCGTAAATATTCAGTAACATCAGTTAACACATCGCCCTCCCAATAACTTGGTCCATAACATCTAAGCTAAACGCATCTCCCCACAAATGCATTCCATACCCGAGTATTCTTATTATGCTTTTACTGCAGAGTGCACCATCCGCGCAATAGTCAAAGGTCCACACCGTTATTGTAGTACTCTACTGTTCCTTCGCCGTTCAATTGTTCCCTTATAACTATAGAGGGAGTTTCGGGTGCTGAGTTTGTACGTTTATTCTTGCAAGTTTGACACTCGACGACTACTATGCTATTGGTGTCACCGTCCGTTTCTGTGCTGCTTGTTCGACGGAGGTGGTTTGAACGGAGACGGTGTTCTTGAATCGCTCGCCATAGTCGTAGTTCGATACCGCCCCTGGTTAAAAAAATAATATTAGGACGTTATCTTACTTATTATTATAAATGCGAAAGTTTGTGTGTGTGTGTAAATGTTTGTTACCACATATCTCAGTAACAAATAAACTGATTTTGATGAAATTTTGAATGTTGATAGTTTAGGTTCCGGAATAACATTGACACGGGCTAGGCCCACGACACAGGTCATTGAATTTAGTGTGGGGATGGGAGTGTGAAAGCGGTTATGTTAATTATGTCTACTCACTTGAGGTTAAGCCTAGCGATATCTTCTCTCTGAGCATGCCTCAACAAATCTTCCAAGGTATACTGCTGGGATATAAGAGACTTTGCCGCCACATCGGGAACACCTCGAGTCTCCAACCACTCCTTGATTTTGACCCCCTCTGTCGGATCCGGTGGGTCTTCTGGTTCTGGACTTACACTTCTGAAAGGAAAATGTATGAATATTTCTACCTTAATCACACATTTCAACATATTATTATTTAAAGTAGTCAATTACGAAAGGTGTGTTATTGCTTAATTAATTATTGTGAGATTTGACTAAACATGACAGTATAGGCGTGTAACTTATCGAATGAATCAGATCTAGAACCTTACCTTTCCACACATAAAAGTTGAGTGTTGAAAGGAAATTGAGTCTCAAGCGCTATAATAAAGGGAGGTTGAGCCTCAAACGCCAGGGGAGGGTCAAGGTAATAATTATGATTGTTAGTCACAGTGACAGTACGTGCCATCATCGTCATTTATACAATATATAAAGACCACGACGAATAAAGTCAGTTTAGAATTATCATGTAGGTCTGTACTCACCTAGGCCGTTTTTCCACTAATTCCCGAATAATTTGTGTTTGCGCCTTTTGTTCCTCTAACACCTGTCTAAGTAACCCTTGATACTGTTGGTAGCTTTCTATCAGCTCCTGATGAAGCCTGCAAAAGAGATTGATAATATTTCATTGGTACGCTTTATAAGATCGTAACAAGTAAAACTAACTTATATCTAAGAAGCATCTACTAGGCAAACTTTATAAGCAGGTACAAATTCAAATTCAAAATGTTTTATTCACATGGGCCTCAAAGAGGCACTCATGAAAGTTAATGACTCTACTGCCAGATTTTCAAAGTTGCAGCCATCTCGAGAAGAATCTGGCAAGAAACGGTACTTTTTTTACTTTCCATCAGGTGAGACAGTAGTCAAACTCTAACGTATAAGAGATAAAAAAAAGTAGCAACGAATATAATCGCATATTTTATTTCATTCCAGATCTACCAATCTACCAATCTGGGAGTCTTCAAGTCAAGAGTGAATAGGTACCTTCTAAGCAAGCATGCTCTATCTGCGGCCGCATTATCACTTTTCATCAGGTGAATTTGTATCAAACGCTTACCTATCAGGCATAAAAAACATGGGTTGTCAAATAAACATGCCCGTTGGCTTAGTTGCGTGAGCGTTCGCCTTCTAAGCACGGGTATCGGGTTCGATTCCCGGCGGGAACACAAGTTTACTCCCCAAGGAAAATTTGTGTTTCTGGTTCTGGTTGTGATTGTGTGTATGTGTACTGAATGTTTCCGGCACCCACGACACAAGTCATCGAACTTAGTGTGGGGCTATGAGTGTGAAAGCGTTTATGTTTTTAGTTAAGTAGTAAATTTAGAAAGGAAAAATATACTACCATAGTTCTGCTTAGCATGGCTAATGCTATATAAACAAACATTAATTTACTTATGGTTATCCTGCCTTAGTTGGTTTAGTTGATGATCCCTGGTGGAAGTGGCAGTTGACATAGCGGATGGAGTGGCCACTTCACCGCTGCAAGCACCTCGGTCGCCTCCACCGCGCCTCGACTCTCCCGCCAAATTTGCACCCAACTCTGTAAATAAACAGAAACATAAAAACAATTCAATGTACTAAAAATTAAAAAAAACATGACCGTGCAAAATGTAAACCTACATTTTATGTAATGCTCTTTTAATTTCCTATATTTTGATACCTTACTCGATAGGTTTGGTTTTTTTATTTGCGTATTACAATTTCCAACCAAAAATCCACCATTAATTTTTTTAAAACACCTATAAGAAACGCCTAAGGATACTTGGGTTTTTAAGACGAT
Source organism: Lomographa bimaculata (assembly GCA_948107665.1). Lineage (NCBI taxonomy): Eukaryota > Metazoa > Arthropoda > Insecta > Lepidoptera > Geometridae > Lomographa > Lomographa bimaculata. Next base: position 8,493,045 of record OX403591.1, on the reverse strand, counting down.
TTTAACGTTAATTTAACTGTCGAAATCAATCCAGCCGTTTGGAAGATACGAGGTAATAACGAAGTTTACAAACATACATACAAACAAGATACGCGCGAAAAACATAACTCAAAGTGAACATACGTCTCAGGGTAGTCTGATTCCCGTTGGGAGAGGTATCAAGCCTATACCATCCAACCAAATAGCAGTACTGGTACCTATTGGAATGACGAGTTTCCAGCGCAATTAACGAGCACATAATCGGCAAGCCAATCACAAATCACAATATTTCATTGCTTTAATCTGTGTATATAGATCTCAGTGTACATAGATACAGTATTTTTTACGTTTTGTTTAACCATTACGGACGCGCAATAAGAAAAAATTGGTATTTCATGCACCAAAGTATTATCATGTTTGTCTTATTCAAATTGTATCCCAAGATTGGCTGTTAGTTTTACCTTATTTTTTATATATATAATATATTATATTTAATGTATAAACATATTTTTAATAAAAGAGCTGTGGATTTTGTTTGAATAAATAAATGTGCTTATATCATTGGGCGATGCCGGGGCGGCTAGTATTTTATGTATGTAACATACCTGGCGAAAGCACAGTTATAGCAGCTTGCACAGCGTTCCTAACCAAGTTATCCAAAGCGAACATCCAGTGGGGCTTTATACTGTGCATTCTCAGCACCGCATTCACCGCCTCTTGGAACATATAAATCGCCGAATGGAGATCGTTGATCGCATTCGCGTCGAAATCCAGCTCCTCTTTGATAGTAGTGATCGCTTGCTCTATGATGTTCTTGTTCTGGTCTATAATGTAGTCTTTGAGAGCGCAGTGCAAAGTTCTTAGATGGTCCTGAAAGAATTTAAATTAAGTTTAATATTTTCCCAAGAGAAACTTGTGTTTCTGTAAGTGTAATTGTGGGTATGGATGTTTCCGACACCCACATGACAAGTTTTCGAACTTGTATGGCTGAGAGTGAAAGCGTTTATTTTTATGTATAAAAATCAACACATTAACTAGGACAACGAGGTATCATTAATTTGCCAAACAGACGAATAGCAGGAATGCAACTGGTTTTGACTGAAAGAACGAGTACCAGTGTAAATACTGGGCATATGTGATACAGAACCTTTATAGGTCTCAGAGACCGTATTGTAAAGTCATGTAGCTCTTTCCTATAGGGCTACGAATGTTTCTTAAGCCCGCAACCCTATTTAGTTCCCTCATAAAATGTATTTTATCATTGAACTTCGCCACTTAATCATGTATTACTAACCACACACAAAATAGCTCGTTTTGGTTTATAATCACACTTTAAGATCAACTGATGGAATTCTGGAGCGACTTAACATAGTATGGAAACATGGAAAGCACAAGATAGGTACACCAGTTTTCTTTATATAGGAGACAGGTTTGTTTTGGACTACTATCCTACCTATTTATCTATACCACCGTATGTGGTCGAGCAATAGACGTTTACATTTATTGATACATACCATGGTCAACACAGTGTTACCATCCTGTTGTAGGCTCAAAATCCATTTGGAGCAAATCTTCTCGCTATCCTGGTCTAGCACTCGTGAGAGAGTGAGACGCCGCTGCGAGTCTTTCTTGAGTAAATAGAAGCCATCTTGTTCTACGTCTATCGAAGAACGGGGTACGTTTGGCATGTCCACCTGCAATTGTATATATCATACATGTATAACTAATTCTACGAAGATGCGGATTTTGATATAGGGCTGTACAAAAAATATAAGCAAGTTTTTTAAAACCGACTCCCAAAAACTATGTATTATAACGCACTTTATTAGACGAATGGTCTCGCCGCTCGTGCCTAGAGATAGCTATTGTGACAAATATAATTATCGTATCTTTAGATATCTTTAAGTTGTAATTTTCTTAAAACAGATTCAAAGAACTTAAGAAAACCAAAATAAATAAATACGCCTACGTGTACGATAAACTGTTTTAGTCTGAAAAATAAAGAAGAAGCAAGAACTCTGTCTAGTCAGAAATATCGCACTGCTATTATTCCAATCAAAAATATATATTTTGTTCAACAACAGTGCCGAGCCAGGTTTTGTAGTTTATTTGCATACATAGAAGTATGGTTGAGATATCCCAACACAAAAACCGTAACCATTTCACCATTGCATGGTCCATAGTCCGTTTCCGCCTAAACCAATTTTAACCAAATATAGTCCTGAATCGTCTCCATAAAGTTTAATGTTACTTTTCATAATGTAATAGCCTAAGTTATACAATTTGGTTGCAACACTCACCTCAGGCGAAAGGAGACCTCCAGACGAACTTCTCCTATTCAATAACGTATCAGTGTTGTCCATTTCGTCAGTAGACGGCGTATTGGGCATTGTACTAAAACGTAACAGCTCAATTATCACCATTAAAAAAAAAATATGGAAGCAAATTATAGTACAAATAAAGCGTTTATTCAATGCAGAAGATAAATTGCTAGGAAATAAGCTTTAAAACTTGAGCATTACACGAAATGTTAAAGATTAATGATTTTTGATGAGATGTCCCCTTCACATGAAAACGTACGCACGCATTTGCGTTCTTTACGAGCGTGTACGTGTTTAAAAGGATTGTTTTTAAATTTTGTGGTGTCGGATAATGCGGATTCTAAAAGCATGGTGCGATTTTGTGCATGACATTCCAGCAAAAAGTGCAGTGCATTTGTGTTTCATAGAATGCAATATTTTTGTCACTGCTGTCAAAAATCAAGCAAACAATAATCTGTTTCATTGATTTGCTGTATATATTATGCATTGTATCAGTCTGGAAATAAGCACGGTTTTCCATTGAGATATGAGACACATGCAATACATAATTGGTCTATAATTCTTGAATCGACTTTAATTCAAGCCAGTACAAGATCTTCTAAAGCTGCACTCTTCACATTTACGAGCAAAAGCTGCGAATAAAAGCAGCTGTCCGCTAATGCCAATATAGTATTCTATGAAAGTTTCAATAAACAAAAACAGTGCGATACAACAACTGATGGTTACCTGCTATTTGAATAATCCGGCGGGTATATCAGAATCGGTGATAGCATCGATGACGCCGTTCTAGTGATTGTCGGGTTAGACCGCACCGTTTTCACCCTTGACGATTTGGGAAAATAAACACAGGCTTAGGTGCAAAGCAATCGACATATTGTTATTACAATATCTGTGTTATGTGTATGTAAATTAGAGTTGGTTTTTGATTGTGGGTGAAAGTGCGATTGTAGTGAAATTTGTATTCAATATGCAAACTACACATTCGGATAGTAAACTAACGTGTTTAAAATCGAGTCAACTAGCATGCTTTTAGGAATGCGACTTAAAGGAGATAATGCAAGATATTCAATCAAATTGAGAGAATAGATAGTGAGAGATTTTAAGACTAAGTTATATACTTAGCATGTATTTTCAATCTCAGTACAATCGACTTTTCATACAACCACGATAAGATCATGACTTTAGTTGAACAATATTTTTAATTGATACAATTTGCACCTCGCACGATCCCGGTTACAAATGGTTGGAAGGACCAATGAGTATGCCAATCGATTTCATGTAAAACTCAATACCTTTTTATGTTATATCTTACTGCCCAGGACATAAGCCCTTTCACCGAATCATGTATGAATGGCATGTATGATCGAAAAACATCACACAAGGCAAAAACAGTTTTATTTAATAAGTCAACTTCAAGGGCCATGCAAAAGTTTTATATATAAAACAAGAATTAAAACTAAATATTGTGGCAGTCCATGCTTGTCTAAAACAACTCGCTAGTGTGTTTCTAATGCTACCAATTAAATCAAAGTTATACAATGTTATATAAGTTTAGACAATGCCGTTTACAAAGTTGAGAGTAATGGTGCAACATTTTCAGCAAATCATTCTAGAAATATCAGCGCAATTGCCTATGAGACTAATAATAAGTAACCGAGCGAAATTCTCGGGTGTGTACCACTGTGTCCGTCTATCTGTCAGAGGCTAATAGCTTCTAAACCAATAAAGACTATTACTTTAAATTTTTACAGAAAATGTAAAGCTATGGTCAAAGCAGAAAATGGTGGTAAAATGAAATAATCATCCTATCGCCATTATACATTTCAGTGCCACCCAGAGTTTTGGACTTAAAACGTCAAAAGTTTTCATCTACTATTCAAAATATAAGTTCGAAGTCTCAGCTCTGGGAGAACTACTAGTAAAGCATCAATTACGACATGGCCCATTAGGACCAATTGTTTCCCAGTCATCACAACAAACAGTTATAAAATCAAAACAAGTGGAGAATGTTAGCGCCATTTTTTCTGTTTTTGGAGTGATAATTAGCCGCATCGACCAAATATACATGTTCAAAGCCTGTACCTTGATGTTTTTGATTATAGATATAAAAACTAGAAAAAAAACATGAACATACGTCATTATGTTGCCACAATAAGTCATATAATCCTCCAGAAGTAGTCAGTAAACTTAAGTTTTGTTGATAGAAATAGATAGCAATCAACACTTACTTACTGAGTACATCATAACAAACCTCTTGATCAGAATGAAATGCATGAATCAACTGACTCCAAATAGCGTAGGATAAGGAAACATGGGACACAAAAGTAATGAATATTATTACAAAATTTTATATGGACGTGGTCACTCACATTAGAATTGTTGTTGGGAACGGGATATTTACCATGTTATTTGTTTTAGGAAGAAGGTAGACATCAATGTCTACTCTTAAACAACAGATACCCGCAAATTCTTCAGTTCTAGTGATCATGGTTGTAAAGGTGCCGAAATATCGATTAATAAATAATGAAAAAAAATACAAAGTAAATATACGTTTTTTAAATTCTATTGATTTTATTTGATAAATGAGATTTTTTTAATTTTAAGATTAATTTTAATATGTATGATGTGGCAGCGCTATATTAAATAAATAAATAAATAAAAAAAGGTACTAACTCATCTTCTCAGCTTTGCTTCTACGGCATTGCCTAAACCAAATAAAAACAGTACAACAACTCACTCGATTTCCGGCGAACTAGGCAGAGCGCCGGGCATATTCGGCTCAGATATTTTTTTCTGCGACGTGATTGGTCGCGCCTTGTCCGCTGGAACTGATATACTGCGGCTGTAATCCATACTGCTTCCAAGACGACTGGTGGGTTTTTTCTTTCTGTAATAATAGTGTATAGGTATAAAACTAAAGGTAATAAGACTTCCAAGATTTTTTTACATACATGGTTGGTTCTAATCGATTATCAAAACAAACGTGTTGTATAATAGTTTAGGTAATATCACCGAATCGCAATCACCAACGTTTTAAACTTACATGTTTTGCGCTTTAAAATAGCTGACCTTAGTCTCCATTTCAGTTTGGGCAAAAATACTTTCGTATGTCCGGCGGATGTCCGGCTGTTCTCCTCTACAGATAGCTTTTCTCAACCGATTTTCGTGAAATTTTGTTATCTTGTTTCATTAATTACAAAGATGATTCTCGAGATGGCTGCAATTATGCGAATCTGGCAGTAGAGTCATAAACTTTCACGAGTGCCTCTTTGGGGCCCATGTGAATATAAGATATTGATTATATTTTTTGTTTTTTTGTCGATTTAGTATTTAGTATTCGTTGAAACGTAAAAATACTCGTTTTTCAGCCATTTCGAAAAAAAGCGAAGTTTGCAGCTCACAGTCACTACTGCGTACAAACTTCGCTTTTTTAGTAGTAAGTGAATACATACTCGCAAAGAAACGGATCTTCCAATAACTCCGCCGCCGTGGCTCGGTCCTCTGGAGTTGGTATGAAGCAACGGAGGATGAAACTCTTCGCCTTTTGAGACAGCTCGCTTGGGATCTCGGGATGAACCTTGTAGTACCCGACCTGTAAAAAAAATTGTGTATATTCCAATTAACATAAACATAAACGCTTTCACACTCACAGCCCCACACTAAGTTCGATGACTTGGGTCGTGGGTGCCGAATACATTCATATCACACACACAATCACGCCCAGAACCATAAAGACAAATTTCTCTTACAGAGAAAACTTGTTTCCACCGGGAGTCAAACCAGATACCCACTGCTTAGAAAGCGAACACGCACTCAACTAAGCCTACGGGAAGTTTGAAACACGATACTTTTAATTCTTAGTGCAGAATATTAGTTACTAGTGGTTCCCCGCGGCCTCGCTCGCGTTAAGTATCAAAATATCATCAAAACCCTCAAAAAAAAATTACGTTCCTAAGTATCCTTCATGTCCTTCTCCTGGCTCTAAGCTACCTCCCCACCAATTTTCAACCAAATCGATTCAGCCGTTCTTGTGTTATAATATACATATAGAAAAAACATGTTGTGAGTAACACCACTCATTGTACCGAATCGTTAGAAAGTCAAGAAGCTACAGAATTCAAAGTTATTAAACACAAATGCCCCGCGGCTTCACCCGCATTTATCAAGTAATAAAGCAACCTTATCCCCTTAACCTATTAATCAAATTTCATACAAATCCGCGTGAAGAGAAAACAAACATTCTTACACACTTACACACAAACTTTCGGATTTATAATATTAGTGCGATTTTCCATAACTATTTTCCACTTGTGCGATTTTTGTGTTTTTACTTACTTTGAACACAGCTGCCTGCGGCGATCCTAACTCTATGAACGGTGGGTTGCCAGTAGCCATTTCAACGACGGTGCATCCTAAGGACCAGATATCGGCCTAGAATATAAAACAGATAGATAGATAGATATATTCTTTATTGAACACCTTAAAATAACAAAGAACACAAATAGGAATGACAGTAAAAAATATATATAAGTGTAACAATAGGCGGTCTTATCGCTGAGAGCGATCTCTTCCAGACAACCTTTGGATGGAGAGGAATAACGCAATATAATAGGACGTCGTTCTACGTTCATAAAAGATTAGATAGAAGAACAGTGATTAAAAACAAAAGATGTATAAATAATAAATTTACATACACGTAAACAGATACTATATAATTATAAAATACTAAATATTTTTAAATATACAATACATACATATACATATAATAAAATTATGTCTATTTAATATGGAGAAAAAAAAAGCAAAATAAAAAGGAATGAACTTAGGCAACACTAACACTAAAACTAACAAAGAACAGAGTAAAGTTAAAGAAGTTAACATTTTGATAAACAGTTTACTTAAATTCCTGAATAATAGAGTCGAGTGCCACAAGTTGGTCGCCTCTAATAGTGACTTCGCGAGCACTATTCCATTGTACAAATATTTTATATGACGAACGGCATTGTTGCTGCTTATTCACATAAATTTCACGCACTCCACGTGCAACTATAACGCCAGTCCCGATTGTGATTAATACAATTTATGCGGTCCACAAATTAGGTGCAACGCACACAATCAACGTAACTATCAACTTTTAATTAAGTATTAGTAATGTTTACATAATTTTTTAAGTGGAAATGTAAGGAAGGTATTTTTTTCGTTAAATACACCTTTGACTGCAGTGATGTGGATACAACCAACTTAAAAATAGTAGTCACTTTATCTGCTAATAGGGTTGTCAATCAATGTACAATAGTCAATTTTGGATTATTACTTTGCAAAACATTTTTAACAATAATTTATACTCACAGGAGCTCCATACCCTCTCTGCCCCTTGTCAATGACCTCTGGTGCCATATACTGCAAAGTCCCAGCAAAAGTCTCAGTGGAAGGACATAGCCCGGCCAAACGCTTTGATGTGCCGAAATCGGATATCTTGACTACTCCACTGTATGTGTTCACTAAGACATTGTCGCCTTTTATATCGCGGTGGACGATTTTCTGGTCGTGGAGGTATTTTAGACCTGAGAAAATAAGAGCAAAAGTTAGATTAGATGGGTTAGATTAGAACATGGGTTGTTTTCAAAGAGTTTTTATTAGAAATTGTTGAAACGTAAGAAATAAGAAAATATCTATACGCAATCAAAACCACAACTCTTTTTTCAATGAAAGAGTTTTTATTTAGTTGTTTACAGATATGTTTTCTTTTTTCTATTTTAATCTGACTTAAAACTTAATACAAAAAATGTTTTAAGATTGACGCGTATGTCTGTTGTGTGCGTCTGAATGTCGCTTTGTAGCTTTTAAGAGGATGCACCAATTTTAATGCGGTTTATTTATTTAATTAGCTGGTTTAATCGGATTAGCACTAAGCTACTTGGAAAAAAATCGTTGCTGCAGTTTTTCAGATAAAATGTTATAATAACTCTTATTATCATTTAAAGAGGACAAGCAAGTCATTCGTTAAAAGTTAAACAAAAAACAAACGTTTTCACATTCACGACCCCGCCCTAACTTCGAAGACTTGTATCGTGGGTGTCGGACACATTGACATCAGACACACTATTATAACCAGACTTAGAAACACAAATTTTCCTTAGGGATAAAATTTGAGTACCCACCGGGAATCGAACCTAGCACTCGTAGCGTAAACACGTTACCCAGCGGGTAGTACGCACGTTACAAATGCTTACACATGCAGTTTACCTCGTAACTTTGAATAACAGACCACGGGGCATTGCAAAGCTTTTGCCTGAGACTTTTGAGACGCTGACGGTAGTAAGTACCGGCTAAAGTCAAAATTTTTACTGGAATCAGTTCTGAAGTTTGAGTAAATTAAAATAACTTAGTCTCACCTTCTAAAATCTGCTTTGTATAATAAGCAATGGTCGCCTCGTTTTCCTTCAGCGGTCCCCACTTTGATCTCAATAAAGCAGACAGCGACCCTCCCGGCACTTGTTCCATGAATATCTTGAAATAGTTGTCTTCAGATATTGAGCCGAGATACTGGAAATAATATGAATATTATACAAATAAGTACATGACCGTTGCATTATTTTGCTTAATTGATTTGTAATTACGCAGGTGTAAGGTCTATTTTACATGTATAATATTACGCTACTTTAGCTGCGAGTGCAGTGAGATCTCTTCATGCAACAGCAGCACATCTCTGAGGTTGCTCTCGGATCTTTCACTAACTGCACTTCTCTTTCAGGTAGGGACATAAACACAGTAACTAAGGCATACAATAATAGCCCCTACTTTTGTTTACTCAGATCTAACCGGCTTGCTAATGTAAAACGCAAATTTGAGATATAAGTAGAAGAGTGCAAAATTTAACACGTCCTCGTACATCTGTGAGTGCCATGTCTATACTCTATACATGAAAACAGCGGCTAAACATGCTCAAAATAATGCCGCGCGAATTTGTTCCAATCATAAAGATTAATAACTACTGTTATAGAAAAAGGTAGCTTCGCCTAACTGTGTTGATTGTGGTGTGGTAGAAGATGTCCAACATGTTCTATGTGAGTGTGCCCGGAACGCTGCCTACAGACGTATTTACTTTGGAGCTGTCATGAGAGGTATGGATATCGGCCTTTGTAACAGTTTTCTGTCAGATCCAATTTCTGAAGGAGCAAAACATTTGTATTGTATGTACGAATTAGCTTTAGTTAATAGTATTATATAATATTATTATGTTGTATTTTCTTACAGGGCGATGTGGTCGCTAAGCGACAAAGCCCTTCAAATAAATAAAAAAAAAAAAAAAAAACTACTGTTATACCTTATTACAAGCGTGTAAGGTTTATTTTACCTGCACAATATTCCGGTGTCTCAGCTGCGAGTGCAGTAGGATCTCTTCATGCAACGGCTGCACGTCTCCAAGGTTCCTCTCAGGTATTTCCTTCACAGCGATCCTTACTTGAGTATTGAGATCCCTAGCTGCGTATACTACGCCATACGTTCCTTTGCCGAGGATGACGCGTTTGTTGCAGTCATCTAGCTCGTATTCGAACTGTGGAAGAGAAGTAATAATGAAACGAAATTGGTAAGTGATAAAGTTTATTTTTGAATGTAACTAATGAAGAACACACGCACCAAACTGAAATGGGTCGCGTGAAAAGCTAAATATATATCTTTGATATATTTTGATATATATTCAGCATAAGAGCAATAGATATCAAGGAAACATACAACTAAAGAAATACACGGTAAATATCCAGCTAATGTTTTATTATTACGATTTTGTTAATACATGTCAGCAAACATGGGGAACGTAATGTAATATCCATGGTCACACCCTTTATGAACTTACAACCATCGACCACATTACTTTACAAGTGAAGTAGTGGTCAAACGATAGCTTATCAGACAAATCAAAAAGGATTTGGTTGAACTGATTTTTATTAAGAAGATATACAATCCAGTACTTACGGGAATTAGCGTGACTTACGCGTTATCGGTGTCAAGATCAACAATGCATAAGTCACGCTAATTTTAAACCCTTGTTAATTTTAATTTAATAGTTCAAATATGTTTGAGTTTTTACTAATTCCAGTACAGCTTATATAATGTACAATAGCAATTGCAAAAATGCTCCCAAAAAAAATGTTTTTTAGGCAACAATTGCCACCTCCGTTGAGTGGTTAGTTGTATAAAAACTAATATAATTCTATGTCTCACCTTCAACTGATCCTGCATAACACTTGTATCGAGATCCGTGACTTTTTCATGGTCCGCCGTGAGCTCTCCCAAAAGGTCGTGAAGTCTTTGCCTGCAAGCTTGTGATGGCAGAAATATTTGAAAGTCATCAGAATTCTCGCTCACGTACAGAAATAAGCAGCGCTCGTCGCGTTTGTACAAACTGAAAGAAAATTATAACTATTGAGGCTTGAACAGGCTTAACGTAATCTGCTCGTAAGTTATGCGCGTAGGTTTCTTTTATGTACGAACACGAAAAGAAAATAATAATTGAATAAGTAGACGCCTCATTAACATAACAACTCCATAGCTTGCATGGACAAAACTGACTGTTACACTGACTGACTGACTTGTACAAGAGTCATACAAACTAATGTTGAAATAAGGTTCATATCAGCGTGCATTGCACGTGGTCGTAACGACGATAAGTCTGTTCATATGGACGAGATTATTCCATTTCATATACATTAGGAATTTTAGTAGTTTGGTAAAACCTTAAAAAAAACAGGAATCGTTCAAATACCGACTTTCAATAAATAATCAAAACATCTAATTGAATAAAAAAAATGTTACTACATTTATTTGATAATGGAAATGTTTTGTTATTACTATAGCGAATAATAATATAAATATATGAGAGATTTCCTTCAGTCTTTATCTTAAAACTCTTCACAATGTCGTAAGTATCGTATGTGTTAGAACTTTCTTATATATATAAATAATAATAATCATAATTTATTGGTAATGAGGAATTACGAGTCTATTAAAATATAGAGTTACATAATTAAACGCAAGCAAAGCTTAAAAATAACTGACTTCATCGACTTTTATCTTCGGAACCTTGATCAGATTTAATGTATTAAACACGTATTATTGACGATAACTCAAAAACTACTAATCAGATCTTGATCAGATTTATATGAGACCAATGGGAAAGCAACAAAAATAATCTCAAAATCGGTTCACGCGGAAAGAAGTCATAAGGTAACTAAAAAAAAAAAAGAATAATACATTCGAATTGAGTAGGTACCTCCTCCTTTAGAAAATCTTCTAAAACAATAGAATTAAAACTATGTCACAGAATAATCATTACCTTGTAAATATGTAAAAAATGCTGAATTCATTACATTTCGTGTTCATAAATTCAGAATATGAATTTACCTGTAACTCCTAATCATGTCCGATGTAAACAGCCACCGATGCACCTGTCTGCACTTATCACGCATGGCATCTAAGCAAAGGTTCAGTATCTCCACAGATTTCTGCTCCGCCCCCATATTTACATTCACGTAGGACGGCATGTACACTTTAGTTGTTTCTAATATTAATACCTGAAATAAATAAATTTTATTAAAATACTATTGACGAGTTGCAAAAATATTTATATTATAACTAATGCTTTTAAGTAAGGTACTTACAGGAAACCTAATAATATTGTCACAGCTGCTTTTAGTTGCTTCTACGAAGTATTCCATCCAAAATGAGAACACTTGCTGCTCCGGCGATGTTTCCTCACTTTTTCTAAATCTACGGAACAACTATGACTTTAATATGGATGTATAAACTCTAAAAGCTTATGTACTATATATACCGTCATTGGTCAGTAGTGTACAATACTGCAATATCTATATAAATAAAAATCAATGCCACTTTTCGTTGTAATTTTATAACTCAAGAACGGGCACACCTATCCAAACCAAATGTTTAGACTTTGTTCGGACTATTTAGTAGATGGATTATGTGAAGTTTGCACAAAATCGGTCGAGCGGTTCTTCATTTATCATATTTTTTCCCACCGGAAAGTGCACCAAAAATAAAACTTTTCTCAAATACTTATACGTATTCAATATAGCCAACCTGCGAGAGTCTCAATCAAGAAGTCCCTCAAATAATGCTTACCTATCAATCAATTCAATATTTCCAATCGTTGATTTCAAGTACCAATTCGGCGGTTTCAGTTTGAACATACATTCCGCCGCCTGTATCGCCTTCACGTAGTCCTGAGCGAGAACCGATATTTCGAAGAATGTAGCCACATCCCAGTAGTCTTTGAGTGAGGATAGGCTGCCTTTCTTTCCTATTAGATGGTTTAGGACCATTCCTGAAAAATGCACAACAATTATGAATATTTTGATAACCTAATTCAGATTGAATTTGATAGCAAAATTCCTAATAAGTAAGGTTGATTTTTGCTCAATCCAAATTGAAACCTAATGCAACAGAGATAGTTAAGTCTGGTCATTTTGATACTTATAGAGGCATCCTACTTCCTACTAACATTATACATCCGAAAGTTTGTGTGTAAGTGTGTGTAAATGTATAAGTATGTTTGTTGCCTCTTCACGCTTTAATGGCTGAACGGATTTGGATGAAATTTAGAATGTAAATAGTTTATACCTAGGATTAACACGTAGGCTACTTTTTAACTTGATAATAGCGGGCGAAGCCGCGGGGCACGGGATATCCTGAGTATTTTTTTTATGTAAATGTGTGACGAGGCGTACAAGTCGCTCGCCTGATGGTAAGCGCCACGCTTGCCTATTACTGTTTAGTGCCACCCCGTGTTTTATTTACTCAAAGCTGAAATATCATAGTGCTTTTGAAACCCAAGTTATAGGGCGTCGGAAACATTCACATCAAACTCACAATCACAACCAGACCCAGTAACACAAATTTTCCTTGGGAAGAAAACTTAGGTTCTCGCTGGGAATCGATCCCGTTACCCCTGAAGGCGAACGCGCATTTAACTAAGCCATCTGACAGTTCAGTGTTTCAAAGTACGTTTAATTTTTATTTAATAGCTGGATGAAATGCCTTGTTAACTATAACTCACCAATATGTTGAAGTTCTTGTGAGCTTTTGAAATCGTTGCCAGCTATGACTAGGAGAGTAGCTAGATTAATACCCGCGTATTCATTTGGTTGAACTTCGAAACCTTGTCTGTACCTAAAACGGAATGTATTTTTTGAACACACATTAGAACCAATATAAAATGATATTTAAAAACTAACACAACTCCAACTGTTATTTATTATCTTAATAAGTTAGCACTAATCGATGACACAAAAATTTAATCAAATGCGAGTGTCTGTCGTCTGCCTCTCAGATACTTTGACGTGTAATCCTCAATCACACCAAATGTTTTATAACGATATCAACCAAAAGTACTAAAAAAAATTCATAAAAGTTGATTTATGATAATGTTCATATCATACTGTATGATTACAGTAAAATAATCAATACTTACCAATGTATAGCATTGTTCAAACTCTCTTTGTCGGTGTGCTGGGATTCGACGAATTTGTCCTTGTAAATACGTCCGCACAGACATAACATATCGGGGAATCGATTTTCCTTCTTCTCCAAAGCTTTGACGCATACTTTCAGAGCGTTTTCTCTGTCACCTTCTTTGTTACGCCTGCAAAATGTTATTTAAACTTAAGGGCATTGAAGAATTTGGCTGTTTTTGTAGGCATTTGGTATATACTACTCTTTCCATATAGGGTTAGCATGAAACCTTTCTCAATAATCAAGCGGAGATATATACAAGAAGAAAGTTTATAAACTAAACCCGACTACTAGTACGAAATGGCATCTTATAATTTAAAACCAAAAATAAATGTTCTAAGTTATACTTTTTACCGTCTTCACAAAAAACGAGGGACTCAATTCGACTGTATTTTTTATGTGTTCTAATTACCTCATATAACTTCTTTCCACTTGAACCGATTTTGATGATTTTTTTTTTTGAAAGCTGGTACTTTCCCATCGGTCCGATTTAAATTTAATCAAGATCTGATCAGTAGTTTTTGAATTATCTTCAATAATGCGTGTTTAGTACATCTAACCTGATCAAAGTTACGAAGATAAAGCGGTGAAGTCGGTTTTTTTTAAGCTTTGCTTGCATTTAATTATTACTTTATGTGTTACATATTTTGGAGCTCTTTCATTTGATACCAATGACGATGGTATTTGACTAATTTTATTTAATTGTAGTAATACTTTAAGGAGAACCACACACGCCATTTTGTAGTTTTATAAAAAAATACATAACCTATGACATCCGTAGAATCGAAACGAATTCAACGATGTCCTATACGTGACAAGCAGTTTATTAGTTTGGACGATATGAGGATACAAACGAACATACATACGGTGCTAAAGTCATAACCCTCTTTTTTGCTTTACCGTAGTGGGATATAGGAAAAAAATAGAATATCCTACAGTGCGGTCATTTTATGTTTGTCTATTGAATTATTTTTTTTATGTTCGATAGGCAAACATTTTACCACTATGTCACCTGATGATGCGGCCAATGATGTAGCATGCTTGCCTAGAATATACCTTTTCACTCTTGACTCGAAGACTCCTAGATTACTATTACTTAGACGTTAGATATTAACACTCTACGTTCACTCAAAAATGTAGCGGATAAACCAACCTGTTCATAGCAAACGCGTACATGAACCTAATAATCGGCATGTTCACATAGTTCTTCCTGTTCATGATCGTCTTCAAATCATCGACTACTTGCACTATCGCATCGTAGTCTTGTATCTCCCGGTAAGATATCAACATGTTGAGGATGGTATCCCCAGACAGGACGGCAGGGTCGTCGAGCCGACGACGCATCGCGTGAAGCATGTTCGCTAGCTCTTGACCGCTGTGTGTCTCTCGGGCTTTACGAAGGTCCGAAAGGAATTTCTCTTGGAGATGGGCTCTGCAAGGAAGGTATTAATGCATCATTTTTTATTATAGAAAAATTCTGGAACAACCAGTCTAATTTTGCTTGACAATACACTACAAGTGACGTACGGTTAATAATTACATAAAAATAATATTTGGCTTAACCAGCGATTATTTTCATTCATTAAGACGTACCAACTGCAAAAAAAAATCTTATTGACTCCAACGCTTAAGTGTCCATGGAACATAGGCGACAAAGCAAAATATAAGCGACAATCCTGCTAAAAACTTCGTGAGGTCTAAATAGTGCGTACGACCTGATGTCAGAAGCTACGTACGCTGATAAATTGTCGCAAAAAAAGTAAGCAGTTCTGTCATGGAGAATTGACCCAATTTAAAAAATCTTATTTTGTTTATATTAATATACAGGTATTAAAGTTTGTTTAATCGATACACTTATTTCGTCAAGTATTAAATCCGAGATATATTTGATTGAAGGTCCATGCTTCGATAAAAAAAATGCTGCCTGCGGTAAAATATATC
The DNA here is from genome assembly GCA_948107665.1 of Lomographa bimaculata. Lineage (NCBI taxonomy): Eukaryota > Metazoa > Arthropoda > Insecta > Lepidoptera > Geometridae > Lomographa > Lomographa bimaculata. The sequence continues at coordinate 8,477,272 of OX403591.1, read as the reverse complement.
TTCTTAAAGTCCACTATCTTATTTGGAATTCATTCTATCCATGACTTTTTGATATAATCAGATCACTTACTTGGTTTGAACCTCGACATCTTGCAGTATATTCTTGAGCCGCAGAGTGAGGTGCTGCTTGGGATCCGCCGAGTCTTCGCCCTTGAACTTCGTGGCGGCTGGGTTGGTAGTGACGCATGTTCCCGCGTCTGTCAGCTTGTACGATACGAATAGGAAGTTTGGTAGCGAGATCTGAAACAAGATAGGGGGTCAATAATGCTATTTACTGAAAGCTGTGTAGAGGCATTCGAAATGTTGGTGTAGGAGGCGTTTGCTCCCAATTCCATGAAAATCCCTCCTTACAGATATGTCTCATCAAAACATTTACTGACATAAATTTAGAGGATACAATATAGATTGTGAACCCTCTGGTTCCCGATATAGTTTTTATTTTTTCTATTTTGAATAGGCAAGCATTTGACCACTATCTCACCTGATGGAAAGTGATGATGCGGCCGAAGATGTGACATGCTTGCCTAGAAGATACCTATTCACACGAGACTTGAAGACTCCCAGATTATACCGTTCGGGGAACAAAGACAAAAAGTTTACACTGTTTCGAGAACCAGCGTCTTCTCCTATTTATGAAACTATTTAATTATGCCAAGGATTCGTTTACAGCTATTTACAGTATTTAAATGTCCTGTGTGTGTGTGTGAGAGAGAGAGAGAGAGAGTAAAGTGTGTTGAGTGTTTAAATAAATAAAATGTGATCGAAAAACATGGAAAATTTTAAACAGTAAATCGCACGCTATTGGCTAGACTGATTCGTGACGTCAGTGCACGTATTTTAAAGCATTTAAGTATGATTATCTATCAATGCTACGTTTAGAAAAAGTGTTTTACCTCTCTTTGCTTATGGTCGCCTAGTACTTTATTACCATAGTAAAAACTTTTTGGATATTGTTCATACAAAAATACTAAGATTATAAAATGGGGGTGGGAAGGCTGAAAATACTTTACGACATGTTCTCATACCTACCAAATATACAAAAATTATTAAAATCGGTCGAGCCGTTTTGGAAGAGTTCGACCACTAACACCGAGACACGAGATATTTATATATAAAGAAAGAAAGAAAGAAAGAAAGAAAATAGATTTATTCGGGACAACACGCGACGTTACATTATGTACATAAAACAACAAAACAAAACACATAAAAAAATACAAAAAACAAACAATATAACGCCGCGTGATGTCACGAATAAGGTCCCGACTCAGCATATAACTAGGTAAGTAGGTGGGCAGAACCCTCCTACCTACCCAGTTTACCTACCATATTAGATTAACCGTTTCAATAAAGAGACAATTTTAACGATAGCGATATTGACGACAGATGGCATGGTGTTCCACTCTCACTGAACCGATCCCACTCGTGGGAGTGAGATGCAATGAGTACTCTTCTTTATTGCCACGGGTTATACGAAACGTAGGTATGAGGAAATCGTAGAAGTTATCAGTGGGAATACCCCTATTTGTGGTATTTCTGGTTGTTACCAGACAGGTAAATTGCATTTATACTAAACAGACTGTAATGCCTCTTACATTGTAGATTGTGTCATGTCGGAGCTGTATAAACATAATCAAGAACTATGTCATTATATGTAATATTCTGTAATGAATTAATTTAGTTTACATTTAATATTTTAATAATAAAAGATTTATCTCGCTATACAGTGTGGGAACGCGGCTAGCTTGATAGGCACGTTTGGGCGAAAGTACCATGACTCACTTTGATGGGAAGGAACAAGTCATAAGACACAGGTGCTTACTGCAGTTAGTTTGATGACCTGGGACGGAACTAAAAATAATGTACTCTAATGCAATAAATATTTTTTCATTTTTCATTATAGTTTAATAACCAATACCTCGTATTGGATAGATAAGCTAGCAGCTTTAAGGCAAACAAGAATAGGTATTTGATAGGAAATACGGAACTTAATCGTAAAACCTATTTTTATATGTGTATGAACTGTGTATGTCTAATTTTAACCTGCCCGTTAGTTTAGATTCGCGTTCGTCTTCTAAGCACAAGCTTCACAAGTTTTCCCTCCAAGGCAAAATTGTGTATACAATAAACACATATTCTATTCTGGTTCTGGTTGTGATTGTGTATGTGACGGCACTCATGACACAAGTCATCGAACTTAGTTTTACAAACGAATTGGTAAAATTTACTTATACCTATACAAGTAAATTTTACCAATGACCAAGCAAAATACCAATAATACACGAATTTAAGAATGTAAGTGGCCAATTATTGTCAATGGCCATTCAATTGACACTACGGTGTGAACAAACGATAGATTATTTGCCATCGGTTTTTAATTTAAGCAATAAAGTAGGTAACTGAAACACAATACCTACCGAATGATTTTGCTGCAATTTATCTCCTTATAATTAAACGCAAGCAAAGTTAAAAAAAAAACGATTTCATCGCTTTATCTTCGGAACCTTGATGAGATTTATTGTATTAAACACGCATTATTGACGATAACTCAAAAACTAGTGATCAGATCTCCATCAAATTTAAGTGGGACCACATTGAAAGCACCAGCTTTCAAATAAAAATATAATAAATAAAGATACAGTAGAGCCTTGCATATTTAGGTAAACAAGCATAATATACAACAAATATACCAAATAATGCATAATAGCCGTTATGTATGAACAGATGAATAGATCCACTTGTAATTCAATTATACTATAACAGGCATTTGATCTGTCATCCTGGCAAGATTGAGCATGGACAGGACAATTTGACAAATTGAGAATAAATAGCTATTGTAATCTTGTATCCTCAGGATGTAGGTGTCCTAGATATGAGTATATTTACAATACATTGTTGAAGGTATGATAAAAGAGTGTGACTTTTAACCTTTCGCGATTCGAACACATAGTTTAGGTAATATCTCGAGACTTAATCGGGCAAAAAAATATCTAATTTTCCTCGACGTTTCGGTCCACTTGCATTGGCTATGAATGGCATTGGCATGATGTCGAGAAGACTGATAAATAAAAATAGTTTTTAGCGCGATTAAGCTTCGAGATATTACCTAAACAATGAAAAATAATAATGTGTATCTATAGTATTAAGCATGTTCAGTTTTCTTGGCTCCGGGACTGCCTTGTGGAGACGGCGCTCCCAAAGCAAGAGAAAGGTTGTGGGTCGGAAAATTCTCCCTCCCGAAATTTGTTCCACCGGCAGCAACTACCACCGGGAAAAACTTCCTTGGCCAACCTGGATGGCGCTGCTTACACAGGTTGGCAGATCTTAAGACAATCTTTCCAGGTTGCACTACAACGAACAACAAACCTATGCGTCACCGCAAACTATGGTTCGTTTATTATTATGTTCAGCAAGCCATAGTTCTTGTACACTAGAAGACCTATACGAAGCTAGGCCGAATGATAATTGCGTCACGTCGCTGAGTATTGACCTTAAAAGGTGTAAGTGTTGTCATCGAAACGCTAAGAAGGTTGAGCATGTGCCAGTGGCCAAGTGTGATCATCATCATCGTTAACGCGAATGAAACCACGGCGAAGTGGACAGGTGTCCGCCCTCTGCGCCGTGGGTCCTGGGTTCGATTCCCGGCAGGAGCACAAATTCCTTCCCAAGGGATATTTGTGCTTCTGGTTCTGGGTGTAATGTGTGTGATGTTAATGTTTCCGGCACCCACGATACAAGTCTTTGAACTTAGTGTGGGGCTGTGAGTGTGAAAGCGTTTGTTTTTGTTAGCGTTTGTTTATTACTATATAGACTTAACATCTAAAATATATCTGAAGGTGACGTGAGCAGTGCATTGCCACTAAGGATTTTGAGCTAAGTCTTAAATTCAGGTGCCACTCAAGTGTAATGGACAAGCGTGACACTTACCATCCATAAAATGGTATAATATAGAAAAGCATAGAAAAATAAAAATAATCGCCTCCATGCAATATCACCATAGAGACATTCACATCATACGCACAAGCACTCAGAACCAAAAACATAAATTTCCCTCACGGAGAAAAATTGTGTTTACCATCGGATATCGATGCCGATACCCGCTTCTTAGAAGGCTGACATACAACCAACTACGCAAGCGGGATTTTCAGTTTTATCTAGTCTAATATTGTAGCTGTATATCCTGTTTTAAATTGTTGGTCTTCTGTTAGCTTTGAATTGGTGATAATATCAGTTATTTTATAGTGTAATAGATTGTGTTGAAAACAATAATAATTTTAATGTACTTAAGGAATCATAGGTACATTTGTCATCGGCAATTATTTTTCTATTTTAATAAGTTCATAAATGATAAATGATTCAATAACACTCAACTATCAATGTTTGTTGTTTCATAAATCCATAATGACCGAAGATACTTTTTTTAAGAAATAGATTCATATAAAAAATAATACTAATATACTATATACCTTTACAGGTATATTGGAGCTGTTTCATTAGATATTCACGACGATAGCACTTGGCTATTTTTTATTTTTATCACAACCTTACAGAGCACTGCAGACAACTGATACCCTAGTTTTCCTTTCCCTGTTCTGGTGTTACCTTCTTTTTATGACAGAAAGTAAACTTCGGCCTCTATCTCACCCAATGGAAAATGATGATGCCGCTAAAGATGTAGCATGCTTACCTAGACGATACCTTCACTCTAGACCTGAAGACCCCCAAATTATACTGATCGCGGAACAAAGACGCAGGCAGTGAGTTATGTCGATAGCTGAGGTTCTTCAACTTGGCTTGGGATGTAAAGGGCTGAATCTAAAACCTTAAACTACATTACCTTTAGTCTCAAAGTAGAATCAGGATCAACATCATTGTAGAGTAAAACATTTTCTTTCATGTCGAAGCTCTCTCGCACTCCGAGGTGGTAAAGCAATGAGCTCTGCTGTACCACGACACTTAGGTCCACTAGAGCTACGTCAGCATTGTAAAATGTGTCCAATACATTTGTCTCTCCAAAGTCCAGCTTTTCGAACTGAAAATAATTGAGAAGATGTTCAATAGACCAAGACACATAATAATAAAAAAATACTTTAGCAAAGCTGATAATTCTGTATTTGCTTGAGTGAAGACACAAAAGATATCTTCTATGGGAAGTAGGTTTGAGTTGTTTTTCAATTCAGCAGTATGGTTTTTTTTTTTGTATGTATGTTACGCAATATTTCTGCCAACCAAGAATCTATTTTGATATATTTTTTTTTAGTTGGAATATAACTTCAGAGTTTCTATATAAATTGTATCTAAAACGGTCAAGCTAAAACCAAAATATAAGCCATAAAGTCGGTGTTTTAAGCTTTGCTTGCATTTAATTATATTACCCTCAATATGAAAAGCGGGGAGTTATAAGTTTGAATGGTGACTTGATTGGAGTGTTCTACAACATAGCTAATGTATGGTCAAAATTGATGCAGCCCTTTTGAAGCTAGATTGTCAGGGATTTTCAAAATTTTGATTTTACGGACATGCAGACTGTGTTACTTGATGGAGAGCCTAAGATGCAGCATGCTTGCTTAGAAGATACCATACACTCAAGACTTAGATTATACCACATCGTGAACAAAGACACAGGCTAAACCATGAATGGATGTGATTTTAAAATTTGTCTTGCTGTGTAATTCCACTATCTAAAATGTAAACAGAAAGTATGTATGTAAAAATCTAAAATGTAAAAGACGGATAACCTAGGGATCTCATGTAATGATAGAGACTCTGCAATTTGGTTCCTATATGAATAACTAGCCGTGCCCTGCGGCTTCACTCACTATTATCAAGTTAAAAAGCCTATGTGTTAATCCTATATTATCTATGTTCATTTCAAATGTAATCTAAATCTATTTAGCTGTTAAAGCGTGAAGAGGGAACAAACATACTTACACACAAACTTTTGGATTTATAATATTAGTAGGATTATTATTAATTCAGTTGCTTTTCAGCACCATTAGTAAAAGATGTACTGATTGTATATGTTACTAAGTTTGCCTTGGAGAGCAACATTTTAGTTTTGATTTGTGGTACTCAAAAGGTGAGAATTGTATAAAGTAAAATGAACGAAAAAAGCATAAACATGTAAACTTTATTATTATTAATTATTTATAGATGTGCAGTACAGTACAGGTATGTCTACTTCATTGTAGTGTTGGATTGAAGTTAAATTTTGCACTAGATGTTTGTCAGCCAGGTATGGTGAAAACTTTGTTAAGTATTACAATTGTGTAAACCTATGAACCTTTGCATTGAACACCTTTATACAAGGTCATCTGAGCTATGTACAATCTTAAACCAGACAGCCGATAACGGCATTCCTTCACAACACATAGAAAACAACATAGCCTGAATCAAGTTTGGAATTTGATGATTGTGGCTTAAATATGAGCATTGTACTTACATGGATGTGATGTAAGTTAGCATTAACAAGTTCAGAAGCTAACCGCACTTCTTCCAAAGCTCTCTTTCGATGTGAATTATTGGAAGATTGAGTAATATCCACAACACAAGCAATGTCCATCCTTGGCCGCTGATTGGACCCACCAGGCTGCACTGTAGCATTGGACCCATCGCTGCAAACACTCTCGCAGATGCTTCTCACTTCTCCTGCTGAAAAATAACATAGTGAAATTCGAATTCGAAAACCAAGGCAAAAATTATACGAAAACAATGAGCACTTCATCCACCTGAGTCCTCGAACGCCGCAGAAGTGTTAGCAGCGCCGAATGTTATCATTTTTTCACGTGTTTGTTAACATTTGGATAGTTTAAGCACACATTTCACGTTAATTTACGCAGCTTGAGATATAAATTCCACAACAAGTACCGCGAGAGCTTGTTATTTAACGATAGTGAGGGGACACGAAACTTATGCCGACCATGACATGACATGGGCATAAAATAACGCACATGAATTGTGTGGCAACTGGCAACCATTCTTCGGAAAATATTGATATTGAATACAGGCCACTTATATTTTCGATTATATGTAGTATGTGTTCAATCTCTCCTGTTGCTGAGTAATGATGTATTCAAGGATTTTAACAGGCCAAGCTTAGAATTAGAATAGTGTAATCATAATGAGAGTGGTCTAATAATGTCAGGGATAAAATCCATAGTGCCATAACTATTATGGCATTTTTATACTCGCCTGGTTCGCTGCCCTGCACCAAAATACAGTCGTAGTTCGTGCAGAAAATCTGATAGGTTAGACTTTAACCTCTATCTAAAATAATAGTAAGTGATAATCTGGTAAACATGATAAGCCATATAATATAACATCAACCATAATACAACCTCTAAAGCTACCAAAATACTAGCGACAGATTAAGTACCAAAAAGTATTAACAGCTACGAATAATATGTTATGTTTTAGCTTTTGTTTGATGTATCAGATAAAATCGATTGTTTAGTAATTATTAGTGATTGAAGCACACTTAATCGCAAAAAATATTGTTTCCATTTCAATAACAAGGTTGTAGTTTGTGGAGTCCAGAGGGGTTTTATAATATTTTTTGATAATCTGCTTTGTGAGCATAAATTTAAATGAAGACGTGTCCAGAATAAATCACAATTCGGGGCGAATATATAGCACTGACACAAAAATGCATCTAATTTTGTTATTAGAAATGATTCGGCAGGCATACATTTTTGTTCACATAAATTATGTTCATTTACACACATCACTAAGAACTTCTTGACCTTGTTGACAGGTGTACTGCCATCTATGTCAAAGAATGTAAACCATTTTTTATTGTAGCACACATATTGTGGATACCTCCAGATCTGTGCACGTAGTACGTGTTAAATATTGGTAGACAACAAAGTAAACATGTATCTGTTGCAGAAAGTTTTTAATAGATGGCGTTATTTTACAATCTTCTATAGACACAGCTCATAATAAAATTATTATTATATATACTTTCTACGTATGTAATAACATTACCGGCGTGACGCCAATGCACATAACAGTGGCTTTTGTTATGCCTTTCATGGCCACGATACATTTGTTAATATTCCTTGTTTAATGTGTAAAAAAAAGGCAATTTAAAATTATTCTGCCGAAGACATTGAGAGAAAGGTGTAGGTAGTACATAAAATCTCATTGGCCGAAGAACACTATACACCAAGGAATGATGAATGATGTTCGAAACCAAGATCTCGAAAACACTTATATATATAAATAGGTAAATAAAATGTTATTGGGTGGGTCAACACAATATCATCATTTAAGTACTGCTTTTATTTTTATTTAATCACTGTTACCTTTATTTATGTTCGTTCGTTTATTTCATTACATATTATATAGCGAGACCAAAAGAGCGAAGCGAACTCCGTTTCAACCGCCCCATTTGTCCAAGAAAGATATTTGTTCTATGGGACAGCAACACGCTCTTCTCTCTGAAACTTCAAGTCAAACATCTCATATGCCCAGTATAATTACAGAGGAGTGCTGTTATTCAGCTATTTGGCAAAGAGATTTCCACTCCAGGCGGTCTCGCAAGATGTCCACAACCATTTTTAACCCCTGACGCAAAAACCCACCATTTAGTCTTTGTAACACCCCGTGGTGTTACAAAGACTAAATGGTTATATTATCTTTGGGGTGTTATAAGTTTGACGTGTCTGTGTGTGTCTGGCGATGGCGGTGGCATAGTAGTTAGCTCCCGAACGGATGAATCGATTTTGATTTTGTTTTTTTTGTTTGAAATGTGAATTAGTCGGGAGTGGGAGCATATTTGATGAAAATCGATGCAGCTGTATTTCAGTAAAGCGTCGTCGGGGGTTTTATCAAAATTTTGATTTTGCATCTTGTGTTTGCAAAAATGCAGAAACCCTTTTGTATGAGAACCTGTTTTGGTTATACCTATTTAAGTATAAATAATAGCTTTTACACTCACAGCCTTACACTAAGTTCAATGAATGAGTGTAGGGGTGCCTGAAACATTCACATCACACATAAGCACACCCAGTACCAGAAACACAAATTTCCCTTGGAAAGAAAGCTTGTTTTCTGAGGGAATCTAACTAGACACCTTTTGAAAGCAGACACCAGCAGGTACCAACAACTCCAGCGCGGGCTCTTGAAGCTATTATTGGCTACGTTTAGTGAAAATCGGAGCTGCCATTTTCCAGATAGGTCGTCACGGGAAGAGGTTGCATTATTTTCAACCGACTTCAAAAAAGGAGGTTCTAAATTCGACTATGTTTTTTTTGTATGTTACGCGATGTCGATTTTTTTTTTGGTAGAGTATACTTCAAAGGTAGTCCCATATAAATTTCATCGAAATCGGTCAATCCAAAACCGAAATATAAGCGATGAAGTCGGTTTTTTAAGCTTTGCTTGCATTTAAATTATTTTGTGTATATTCCAGATTTATATAAGTAAGTAAGAATTTATTGTAAAAGTATTATTCATACTTTGCATACTGCAAAGTACAAGTTTAATTCCTAGATAGATTTTAAACTGCCATAAGTCACTCACACATTGACACATATTGACATGATCATGCCGCTAGCCGATTCCGAAATATCGAATCCTCAATGAAAAATCAAAAATACTTAAGTAGGTACTTACCAATAAACAGTCATAACACAGAGTATCTCTAATTAAGTAGGTAGGTATATTATTATCTCCCGGCACATGAGAGGTGCTACGTCTACCTGATGTTTACTACTTACCTATGTATCAGGTTCATAACTAAGTAATATGTATATATTACTTAGTTATCATATAAGTACGTATATTTACGAATATCAAACTATCAATCTGTTTTAAGGAATTGCTTATATCATCAATAAACTGGACCACTTGGTCTTTTTTCTTTGGACAACTGGCTTTGGAAAAAGCACCTATCTTACTCAAAACGACCTAATAGAAATTCAGTGGTTTTTACCACTGAATTTTTTTTGAGTTTGAGACGTAAATGAACTGCCCATTGGCTTACTTGGCTGTGCGTTCGCCTTCTAAGGGGTATCGGGTTCGATTCCCGACGGGAATACAATTTTCTCCCCCAAGGAAAATTTGTATTTCCAGTTCTGGTTGTGATTGTGCTATGTGATGTGAATGTTTCCGGCACTCGCGAAACAAGTCTTCGAACTTAGTGTGAGGCTGTGAGAGCGTTTATTTCTTTATAGATCAAATATTTAGAATAGATGTAGGAGGACAGCATTCTACTTTTCCTAAGCCTTTTCCCATGATGTATGCAGGAGGATAGCCTAGCAAATCTAAATAATAGTATGCAAAATGTCAAATTGGTAAATCAAAGAAATAAATGTTGTAATGATATAGTTTTTTATTATATATTGCATATATAGTACTTGTATGAGTTATAACCACAATTTTATTAAATAGATTTTATTATATTACATAAGTATATAAGTAATGGTTTAAAAAAATATATATTCTTTGGTTTGAATGAATTCTAAAACTAAAATTATAATATGTATTTATATATGGTAATATATATTAATTACAGTTCATTATAAAGCTATACGAGTAAGTTTGGTTACAGTTACATTAAGAAATTGCAATTGTAAACATAACTTCTTACATATTTTTTGGTATATGGCTTACGCAACAAGCACACATTTGCGTTGTTAAATTTAAAAAAAAAATTAATATTTGTTAAAAGACGAGAATAAGGGTCCATATGACGAAAAGATCACAGATCTTGGACGAAACCCGTTGTGTTGATACGCAGAGGAGATAGAAATACTCTAAGAATTCGTTTCCTCAACGCCGGAAACGTTGGATATTTTAGGTGGAAAAAGAACTGCCTAACGTGGTAACGTTCCAACTAAACTTAGCAGATAGAAATAGGCGTTGATACAGAGCATTACATCTACTTTCCAAGAATAATCTTGCGAGAAGCGCCAAAGCTCTGCCCGGATTGGGAAGCCAGCTTGTTGGTGCCGGCTTGTAGGCCGATGACGGCCTGTCCTGCTCTCAGCACATCCTCGCTGAAGTCACGGCGGTTCTCTTCAGAAGGCTTGGGGCCGAGGTGAGGGCCACGCCATTCGGGGTGCTTGTGGGCCTGTAAAGTAGATAAATTGTGTGATAAGTTGCTCGGAGGTAGTTGCAGAGCTCAGAATTCTATTCTGAAATTCTTATAACGACAGGATTTTTGCAGTAGCATTCCACATTCATTATGAGTACCGCAAAGAAGTGAAACTCTTTACCCGAGTCTGTGTTTCCTTAAAATACAATCTGGGAGTCTTTAAGTCAAGAGTGCACAGGTATCTTGTAGGCAAATTTGCTTCAGCGTCGACCAATTCTTCACTCCAATAGGAGGTGTGATAGTGTTCAAAAGTTTGCCTATCACAAATATAAAAAAGGGTCTCTCTTACTGTCCTGCCGATAGCGAAGATGGTCTGTGTGACGAGAGTGATGTTCTTCTGGTCCCAAAGGTCAGTGGTCTGGAAGAGGTCTACGTCAGGGACTCCGTACTTGATGCAGGCTTGCTGGAACCTGGAAAGCACAATTAAGTTCGATTTCAGGACTAATTTTATGTATTAAGTATTACAATTTGGAACTGCCTGTTGGCTTAGTTGGCTGCGCGTTCGCCTTTTAAACAGGGTTATCGGGTTCGGTTCCCGGAAAAATTGTGTTTTTGGTTCAAATTGTGATTGTGTGTGTGATGTGAATGTTTCCGGCACCCACGACACATGTCATGGAACATCATGTGGGGTAAAAGCTTTATATATTTTGACATAATAAGTAATTGATTGACCCGTGTTGATTTCTATCATATTTTTTTTGTGGTTGGTTATTATTTTACGTGTTGTTTGGTTAGTACCTATTCGATTTGTAGATTTTCTCCAAGTAATTAAATCACTCCAACACCAAAGGTGTTTTAATAGCTAACTATTTCAATTCCTAGGCATAACATGCTTATCACCCATCATCACTATATCGTCACTTACAGGTGAGGTAGTGGTCAGATGCTAGTCTATATATATAAATACGCGTGCACACTTACAGCCCACACTAAGTTTGATGAATTGTGTCGTGGGTGCCGGAAACATTCACTTCACACACACAATCACGACTATAACCAGAAACACACATTTTTCTTCGGGAGAAAACTTGTGTTCCCGTCGGGAATCGAACCAGATACCCCTTATATAGATATTAGAAGGCTAATGCCCACCTAACTAAGCCAACAGGCAGTTTATGTAACTTTATACCTTTACGTTTTGAATTTCACATGATTCATCTGTTCAAATTAATAAGTTTATCTTCGGTAGGTGGTTTCATTAAAATATTTTTATTACTTTATACAATTACTGATAATAACTAACCTTGATCGCAAAACGCTTATCATTCCCTTTGTCTTAATGTACTTATATTTTGCCTTAATGTCTCAAATATGAGTTCAAAGATCTTTGAAGAATGCATTAACCTTGGGATCATATTTGAAAATAAAGTTTATTAATTGCATTAAAGTACATTCGTCTTAGTTCCTTTCCAGGTTATCAACGAGTCCCATCAGGCAACAAGAAGTGGGTCTATTTAGCTTGCAAGATTTGATTACAGATCGACACATAGTTAACAAGACAGGAAAACATGAAACAAACTACATGAAACTAAATAAAACCTTGTAAAAATTCTCTACCTGTTTAAACTCGCAAAACCAAGGTTTAAAGACAGTGCACTAAGCCTTGACACTCGACAATCTTATCAACAATCAAACCAAGTTACAAAACATTCCGTATAACAGTACGATAAAAAAAAAAACTCATATGTGCACCTGCCGCTGTTCCTAGCTTTCATTGACAATAAAACGCGTTTCTCTTCTGGAAATTCGGATTCTCCGAATCTCTTGTCATGTCTTGAAAGAAAATGGCAGCTTGCCAAGATACCACTTCAGTATGCGTGCGTTAGCTTTCTTGTTGTTATTTCATTGACAGCGTATTTGTAGGCATGTTTTCTGATGTAATTAACTAAGGCAAATAAATCTCAGCGTCCGCAAAATGTTGTATTGGAATTTAAAAAAAACAATTTGCATTACATTGTCTAATGTATCTAATACATATACAAGGTTGCATTGAACTCTCCTTAATCCACAGGCATGTTAGTGACAAAATCAAAATTTTGAAAATATTCTCCCTTATTATTCCTTTTCTTTCTGTTAGCTTCGGCTGTTAAAACTAGCTGTGCGCTTTTTTCCAGGATTTTGTTTTTGTTATTATTTTCAGGCTTTGAATAGCTACGCAAGTACCTCTTATCCATAACCTATCTATAGAGGGTAATTTGTTAAGTACTAGAATCCTCTTGGGACATCATTCCAACCATTGACGACCCAGTTGGCGCAGTGGACAGGTGCCCGCCCTCTGCGCCGTGGGTGCTGGGTTCGATTCCCGGCAGTAGCACAAATTCCTTCCCAAGGGATATTTGTGCTTCTAGTTCTGGGTTTGTGTGATGTGAATGTTTCAGGCACCCACGTTACAAGTCTTTGTGTGTGGATGTGAGTGTAAATGCGTTTGTTTTGTTTGTTATTGAGACCATCGTCTATTGTGGTACGGCTACCGCAAATGTTGTTTTATGATTTTTCAAATTAATTTAAAAATATATTAATTAATTAAATCTTCTCTGTTAAGTCTAAAGTGTCAAATGTCAACTGGCGCTGGCGTGCATATTACGACACGCGGCGCGGCAACTTTTTGGAACAGTGTAGTGTAGTGTAGTAACAAATGTTATAGAACAAGAATTAGTGTCTGAGCGCTTTCTGGCATTTCACAAATTACCCTGTACATGTATGTATAGGTATTAGTACTTGGCTTTAATAGAACCGGTTAAACTGAATATTTATCTCTCAGAGTATTAAATATAGACAAACACGATCATTTATCGGGCATTTCCCTCCTCCGACTATCCATTTCTAAAGATATTTCATAAGAATTTGGCTGACTGCCACGAGCTCCACTTGACTCTGATATAGGTAGAGTGCAGTTGCAGACAGGGTAACCATCATCCTACTAATATTATGAATCCAAAAGTTTGTGTGTAAGTGTGCAAGTATGTTTGTTACCTCTTCACGCTTTAACGGCTGAATGGATTTGGATGAAATTTGGAATGTACATAGCTCATACGTAGGATTTACACATAGGTTAATTTTTAACATGATAATAGCGGGCAAATTTGCCGTCCCCGTTGGCGTAGTGGACAGGTCTCCGCCCTCTGCGCCGTGGGTTCTGGGTTCGATTCCCGGCAGCAGCACAAATTCCTTCCCAAGGGATATTTGTGCTTCTGGTTCTGGGTGTATTTGTGTGTGATGTGAATGTTTCCGGCACCCATGATACAAGTCTTTGAACTTAGTGTGGGGCTGTGAGTGTGAATGCGTTTGTTTTTTAAAGCCGCGGGGCACAGCTAGTGTTTTATAATATTTTTTTAACTCATGCCAAATAAAAGGTTCCCAATTAAATTAAAATTAAGCACAAGGTCTTTCTTCAGACGCAGGTAAATCCTAACCGTCGTAAGATCCTATCACGTGGAGTAATTAATTCCGATATAATATCCGTAGTTGATTTGTTTATGAGAAATTAACTGGAAAAATACTTGAAGTAACACGGGGTTTTAACGTTTATTTTACGTACGTCATCATTAACGCATTTCTTTTCCATGCTTCCTAGCATGGGACATTCGGGGAAAAAACGACGTTCTCATTTTTTATACGACTATGTGACGCAAAGGAGGTTAATGTATGTTTATCAGACTATATATGTTTGTTCCATTGTGGCGTTGTAGAGACCAAACGTTTCGCAATATAGCGACAACAAGACCGACGACCGGCCATATTATGGTTTCGGTTTTGTCTTGAGCGATTTCGATAAAATTTATATGGGACCAACTCTGAAGTATACTCTACCAAACAAAAATAAAAATCATCAAAATCGATTCATAATTGGCGATGATATCGCGTAACATACATCCTCCTTGAGAACCTCCTTTTTTGAAGTCGGTTGAATAGAAATAAAGTCAATTAACTGGGTTAAGTGGGGTATCATTATATAGGTTTTTGAAAGATATATTAAGGTTTCTTTTCAACTGACTTTAAAAGTAGAAAGGAGGTTCTCAATTCTACTGTATGGTTTTTTTGTATGTATGTTACTCGATATCGCCGCCAATCATGAATCGATTTTGATGTTATTTTTGTTTGGTAGAGTATACTTCAGAGGTGGTCCCGTAATTTTTTTATCGAAATCGGTCTAGCCAAAACCGAAATATAAGCAATGAAGTAGTTGTATCTAAGCTTTGCTTGCGTTTCAATTATACCTTTTCAATTTGAATAACCATTTCGGATTTATAACGATTTAAAGTTGGTTAGCAGCCATTCTCACATAAATTTCCAATATTTATAATAAGTGAGAAAGTTCTTTTATGATCGCATAATAGGTATAAACGAAAATGTGTAAAATAAAAAAGTAATTTCACTTATTACGCAGTCGGTTTTTTTTTTATATATAAGCTTGTTGATAATGTGTTTACAATGGATCTGATGTATACTTACTGGCTAATGTTATCCATGAACTTGTAATCGCCTCCATTGATGTTGACCTTCGGGATGATGCCGGGTTGCAGCCTGTTCATCAGCTTGCAGAGGATGATGCCATCGCGAAGAGCCAGCTCGTAGCGAAGGTCAGAGGGGAACCGCTCGCCGATCACCGCTTCTATCCATTGCTGGGCTTCGGCTTCCTTCTCAGGCTCGCGTTTACCGGCACACTGGAATTAAGAAGTTTTACATAGTAAGTAAACCCGCCCGTTGGCTTAGGAGTGTGCGTTCGCCTTCTAAGCGTGGTATCGGGTTCGATTTCCGGCGGGAACACTAGTTTTCTCCCAGAGGAAAATTTGTGTTTCTGGTTCTGGTTGTGATTGTTTCCGACTCCCACCACATAATCATCCTTTTTGTAAATGACATACCTGTTAATAGTTAGGTATACCATTGGAATTACGATCTAGCCTTAAGACTAATAGATAATTAAAGTTTGACCTTAACTGCTAAGAAGAGTACCTAGTTACTAAGAATGTATCCAATAACACTTTTCTTACTTACTGTACTGTCTATATTAAAGGGAAGACACTTTGTTCATGTGTTTTCCACACAATAAATAGTAACAGAATGCAATGATTATGGAGTAACAGAAGGAACTTTTTGATGATTGAATTAGCTGTCTTCCAGTAGCAGAAAATATAGTGTATTGGTAATAATGTGAAAAGAACACCTTTTTTGAGTTCAATCGGACATCGGGAAGTGGGTTTAATTTAGCCTGCAAGATTTGATTACAGTCTGACAGATATAAACAACGGGACATTGTAAATAAACGCAGCTTTATTGAAGTAATTAAACGCAAGCAAAGCTTAAAAAAACCGAGTTCACCGCTTTATCTTCGCAACTTTGATCAGATTAGATGTAAATACTAAACACGTATTATTGAAGATATTTCAAGAATTACTGATCAGATCTTGATCAAATTTAAATGGGACCAAAATCAAAATCTTTTAAATAAAAAAAAAACATAATCGCTTCACGTGGAATAAATATATGAGCCCATAAATACAGTCGACTATATTACCTCCTCCATTTTTGTGAAGTCGGTAGATAAAATAAAATTTTAACACACTTTTAGAAATAAATGGTTTGTAGTAATTGCCATTAATACTACCTATACCTAAGTCCTTGATTCAATTAAGTTTTAACACGTATAATTGCTAATTTAAGATGTAAGTATACAACTACACATATGGACTTACGATGTAAAAAAATAAATAATTCAAATGTGTTAAGTAGCTATGTAATGATTCTAATCTATTGTATTCAATCCGTTAACTATTGTTGTTATATATGTATTATAGGTTCAAAGTTCCTTCATGGTCTAAGGATTTGATTGAAAAATCAAAGATAATGTAATTACCTACTCCGTTTTTCATAAACCACAGAGAGTACTGCGTAAAACCAACATAGTCGCGATTAAGTTTAGGTTTGAAGTATTCCGCAGTAACTCAATTCTATTTCTAAGTAGCCTGAACGAGTGGGAAATAAAAAGTTCCAATCTTCACCACTGGGGACGAACGAAACTTTTTTTTCCCACTCGTACCCAGTGGGGACGACCGTGTGGGGACGACCGGGAATGAACCCTTTTAACTAGCGGCTTTGCCCGCGTTTGTCAATTTAAAAAGCCTTTGTTTTCATCCTAGGTATAACTTGGTATAATCTACGTAAATACCAATTTTTTTTCATCCAAATTTGTTCTGCCGTTACAGCGGGAAGAGAAAAACATACTTACACACAAACTTTCAGATTTATAATATGAATGTGATGCGCGCATTTTTTGTGCTTCATGATTTAAAATTACCGTTACTTTTCATCAAAATTACAGATATACTACAAATTTACATTTAGGTACTTATCTTTTAGTAAAACGTTGACAATGTATCATAAACAAAAAAATGGGGGCATATATATATATATAAAAATCAATGCCACCTTTCGTTGTTATTTTATAACTTAAGAACGGGCTCACCTATCCAAACCAAATGTTTAGGCTTTGTTCGGACTATTTAGTAGATTATATGTGAAGTTTGCACAAAATCGGTCGAACGGTTCTTCATTTATCACACCCGGGCGAAGCCGGGGCGGATCGCTAGTATTATATATTAAATGATTCACAAACTGGTTTATGCATTAAATTCAAATTTGTAATAAATATTTTTATTTACGGCTTTGATTTTGTTGATAAATGAAGGGCAAGAGTAGAGCCCTAAAGGTGATCCCAGTTCGCCGAACTAAAGACTGTAAAGCGCTTGACTCATCGTTATTGTTTTTGTAAACAATGGCTAAAACTTAAGCTAGTTCTTGCCGGTGGCATCCTTCACTTCAATAATTGTTTGTAATAAGTTATTTAGGAAAGTGACTCTTAATACATTGCATCTCTAGTTTTTGGAAACACGTTTCTATAAGGTCACTATATTTGATATGAACACTAATTCATTCAGTTAACAAGCAAAGCTTAAAAATTTTACTTCACCGCTTTATCACCGGAACTTTGATCAGATTAGATGTACTAAACACTAATTATTGACGATATTTCAAGAACTACTGATCAGATCTTGATCAAATTTCAATGGGACCACATGAAAAGCACCAGCTTTCAAATAAAAAAATAATCATTAAAATCGGTTCACAATGAAAGAAGTTATGAGCTAACTTTTGAAGTCGGTTAAAAACGAGAACACCGTCAATGTAGTCCACATAATACGCATTATTGACGATATTTCAAGAACTACTAATCAGATCTTGATCAAATTTAAAGGGAACGGTTGGAAAGCTACATCACTCAAACTAAAAAAAAAAATTTCGAAATCGGTTCACGTGGAAAGAAGTTATGAGGTAACACACATTAAAAAAAAAATACGATTGACTTGAGTACCTCCTTTTTTTGGGAAGTCGGTAAAAATAAAAACTCTTAATTTATCTACGGTCAAATTTTTAAAGTTGGGTAGGGCTCATTGGTAGAATTGAATGTACCTACCTGATGAACATACCTACGATATACATGGTATAATGTATAAACTTTTATAATATATTATGTGCGCTAAAACAGAAATCAAAATTACGTACCTACTCGTCTCTTACGAGTACGTAATATAGCATGTTAAAATTCAAATCATATAGTAATTCTGTTTAAAATTCTGATCTCACTCCAATAAATTTGTAAAGATTCATTATTACTCACTATAATTTAGTAGAGTTCTAGTCAGGACTACAATTAAAGGACATCTAGACAGTAATCGCTATTAAAGTCGTAAAACCGCACTTACAGATATTGTTTTCCTTTCATTTTTATTATATAGAGAAAAACAATGAATAATATTAACCCATATAAAAATCTTATTCGAAACGAACACTGTCGTCGATCGGACGCATTCAAAAACATAAGTTATTCTTTTGTTTTATAATGTATACATCAGTGATAATTAGTGCGTTAGCTATGTATGCTATTGCTAACACCCACCCCGTGATATTAGTTTATTTCTTTCTTGTATATACCGAAGCACTTGTCACTACGTTTATGAAGAAGTGAAACGGACAATTTTAACTAAACGTGCAAATCAAAAATGAAGTTCTGAGAATTTTGGAGATATGTAAAACGAACGAAAATCAGAATGTTGACGGAAGCAAACTCACAGATGTCAATATGGAAGGACCGAAGTTAAAAGTGAAAATTCTCTCGCTGTTTTGAGAAAATTTGTGATCATGACAGATACGTTTTTTTTTCTATGGTAACATGGATAATTATATTATAGTGATGTGAGTGAGCACTTATAAAATCTGTAAGATAATTGTAGCAGTCATGTGTCAAAATTATAATAAATAATAAAGCGTACGTACCAAGCTTACATTCAATACAAAAATCAATGTTTATTAAAATTATATACAAAACTATGGCTACTTTACTCTGTGAACCCGCATAAAATTATGGTTTTCTTATTGTTTCTATGATTAATTTTTTTACCTGATTAAATAAATAAATTATCGTAGATTTGACGCATGTCAGGCGTATCAACTTTTTAACGATTTCTAAAATTTAGGAGGTTCTCAATTCTACTGAGTATTGCTTTTTCCATCTTTCTGATATGGACATAGAATGTGATGGCTTCTTGAGATATTAGATATTGGCGATAAAATATGGTTTCACTTATGAAACAATATTCGTTTAAAATATAGAGTCATACTAATATTTTAAGAAAGTTTGTGTGCAGGTGTGTAAGTTTGTTTGTTTTGTGTTGTGTTGCGCTGTAATTATTATTATTATTATTCATTTATTGATCAGACAATTTACAGTCCATTGTGTTAGTAAAATCATTATAATTATGTTATCTTAATATTTAATTTAATTTAATAGTTGCATTATAAATATCCATTCAAAAAAATCACTATAAATATACATTAATAAAAATTAATCATAAACAATTTTATCACAATTAATGTCAAAAGTATCATTATAAAAAAGTCTAATGTTACATAATTTCTGCATAATTACCGAATCGAGTTTGTCAGCAATAGTTTTAAGGATACTGTTATTACTACCCCGAATTCTGCCCAGTAAGGAGGCCGTTCTCTTGCGCATGATGGCGTGGAAACCGTCAACCCGCGCCTCCGTAAACATGGTTGATGCACTACAGAAACGAGGTAATATCTAATGGTAATATCTAATGTCTAAAAGGATATGAGTAAAATTCGGAATGTGCAATGTACATATCTTATACCTAGAATTAACACATACGCCGGGGCACGGCTAGTAAATAATAATAACTCACTTTATGTTGAAATAAGTAATAGATGATAGAGCGTGGTATTCAAGCTTGGACTAGGATACTAACTGGTTTTCAATGGTAGCAGCTGGAACCCAATTTGAAGACCTATTTTTTGCCTGAAGATTTTCGCTGTAGGGATAGCCTATGGTGATAACTAGGTAGCCAGGGCAGCATGGCAAAATTATCTTCTTCTAATAAAACTAGTAAACTTATGTAAAGAAGGATGCCCCAGGTATGCCCTCTTATTACAGTTTTCTGAAGGCCGATATGTCGGCCTGTTCTGACGGCACCAGCGGGATGAAAAGGGTGAACGTCGTGCCCACGCAAAGGAAACTTCAGCAGTCTCATTTACTTTTACAAGACAAAAATTATTCGAAAAATCTTTATAATGATAATGATTTTTCCAGTTTCTTTTCAGTAAAGACTTTTATTTCAGCATATTTTTTATTTATATTTGCACAAACCATCCACTACCCTGATAGTAAGCGGTAAGTACACCAACTTATGTACATTTGTTTCTTTTATTTTATTCAAGATAGGTAAACTTTTGACCACTATCTCAAAATCACAACCAAAACCAGAACGCTGGGAATCGAACCCAATACCACGCACACAACTAAGCTAACGAGCAGTTCAATTCTTCTTTTCAATTCGTTCTTTTGACAATAATTCCGCAATGGAACGCAAAGCGCTCCTCCCTCTGAGACCCAAGATGTTAGATCTCATATCGCCCTGTCATTAATTTTTTTTACGTAATTGAGACAGGAGTCATCCTGTCGTTCTTTTTATTATACAAATAAAATATAATGGCTAACACTATAATCCTTCGTACCTATATAAGAAGATAATCTTTGAATCCGTAATAGGTATCGAACATATACAGACGTAAGATCCATTCCATATTAGGTGTAGCTTACTTAGTATTCCATCGAAGTAAGCATTAGGTACCATTCAAATGTTTTTGCATTGTTATCGTTACTTGGTCCGTGACAAATTTAAACTCATGCCAATTTTGTTGTATTTTTTTATTTGTCTTCGCAACCTTGTGCATTTAGCGAGTTTCAAGTAACAATATATTTCAAGTGTATTTTTAATTAAAAGTCCAAGTCATAAGTCACAGTCAAAGTCAAGTAAAAGATTCAAGGTCCAGTCATAGTCAAGACATGCCCCAGTAAAGTGGTAGAACCTTTACCAGAACTTTCATTGGAGTTTTGGAGCGAAGGCGAAAATCATGTTTTTCAACTTTGTATGATTTACCTACAATTATGCACATTTACTCAGTATTAGCGGTTAATAAACCACCATTATTACACATTAACATTCCAAGAATCACAGGTTTTGGAAAATTATACAAAATCAACAAGGCCATTTTTTCACTTTTTCGGCAAAACTCCATGCCAAATCTTTGTAAATGCCATTAACTGACTAACTACGTAACTATAGTCAACTTCTCAAATTTTTTTACATGTAGACTAATCGGGTTAGTTTCAAAGTACACCAAAAACAATCACGAAAAAAAAATCGTCGCAGGATTGCGAGCCTCTCGGTATTTTATCGGATACATTTCGGAGAGTGTGCTATGGAATTACACGATCTAGTTCCTCCATCCCCATTCCATCATCGACCCGCCAGACAGACTGCATTGCGACACCGATACATGGTGGATATTCCTCAAATGCGCACGAAGCGTTTTGCTTCCACTTTCATGATGTGCACTGCAAAGGAGTGGAACTCTTTGCCAGAGTCTGTGTTCCCAGATAAGTACAATCTTGGAGTCTTCAAGTCGAGAGTGAATAGGTATTTTCTGGGCAAGCGTGCTCCATCGTCGACCGCATCGTCGCTTAACATCAGGCGAGATAGTGGTCAAATGTTTGCCTATCACAGTTAAGAAAAAAAAAGTCATATATTTGTTCTCAAACTACTCATTTTGATGAAATCTGATATGGAGGTAGCTGTCACCCTGGATTAACTCATAGGCATTTTATCCCGGAGTTCCCGCGTGTCCGAGACTTACGCGGGCAAAACCGCGGAGAGCTGCTAGTAGTTACATAAATTCCTATTTTTTTTTTTCCTACTTTTAAAGAAAATGTGTTTACCTTGAGTGAAGGAAGGGAAGGTGGTATTTTCAGGGTTCCATAACGGGACACCCTTTTGTTTACCTTAGCCACATTTTCTGTCTATCTGCTCTAAAATTTGGAGGACTCTATTTTTCGAACCGTAATAAATAATCGGTTGATATTTCTGTGGAATATTTGTATAATACTAATGGTTGACATACCCTCATATGTGAGATGCGAGACCCAAAATACGATTGACTAAACTCGATACAAAAATTCGCAAAGTTTCTTAGAATCCTAATTTTTATTTTCTCTAAAGTGAAAATATTTTAACTTTTTATTTGTGATTCAAATAAATACAACACTGTGAGCTTACTTTAATGCATGAGGGTATTTGTTATTTACAAAATATATAAATACCGAATATTTGGAAAACTTAGCGACGCGACGCGACGCGACGCGGCGACATTCATTCAAATACTCGAATACTAATTTATTCATAATCATTAGTTTACACGTCATATTGTACAGTTTAGAATGAGATATTTCTAAATTAAAAATATAATACAAACATAATAAAATATGTCAAAATGAAAAATTACAAAGTAAAAATTTAAAATATACATAAGAATTTCCATAAAGAACATGTAAATATAATTAATGTCAATATATAAAATTATGTCATTTTCATAAACTCATCTGTGCTGTAAAACGTTTTCTCGATAAGCCATCGTGCATCGTTTCAAACAAAGAAGTTGTCTCTAATATGGTATTAGGAAGCCTATTGTACACAGCCGGGTTGCTTGCTGGTCTCTGTAAGCCCACGAGTTTGCTTGCATTGCGTGTGCTGTAGGAGTGAATGTCTTATGTCACTACGTTTGGTGTTCGGGCCGAGATTCATTCTCACATATACCGCCACCTGATAGATCACGCTCATTCAACCTTTGAAAAATAAAAATATTATGGCGACTGCGGCTCCACTTTGAATTCTCTATTTGTTAGGATTTACTTTCGTCTTCTACTTTCGTCTACTTAGTTACCTAAAACCATAAAAATTAATTAATTACAGAGTTTTGTATAATCCAGCTGCTTCGAATCCGTACACTATATTTATAGAGTTCTTTGCAAGCGGCTCTACTCGTTATTTTTCTTTCCCGAGCTCATTCGATTGAATCAAAACAAACATTTTTTAATGGTTTACGTAAAACAAAGTAAAACGTTGCTGCAATATATTTCGGTTATAATATACTATGCCGGGTATAATAATATACAAAAACATAATATGTAGCATTATAGATCAATAAATTGAAATATACACTTTAATGTATATAGGGGTCTAAATTATAATGTAAACACCCTTATAAATAAATACGAAAGTATCTTTTTTGTCTGTCTTTTAATCACTTCAACCACTAACTCGATCTTCAGGACATTTGGAAGAATTATGAATTAAAATTCATGATAACAAAAAGAAAATAGGATACACTGACAAAAGTAAGATCAAGTAAGCTATTCATCAAGGAAGGCGTTATTATTATATTATATAATATAATATTATTATCCCTTTGAAATGCTCTAAAAATGAGCAAATGTTTACGAACATTAAATACTTAGTTATTTGCCTTTTTTTAATGATTCACATGCCTTTCTTTACTTTCATTGAAGAGCTCTGCTCTACAAACAAACGATGAATAATGTAATGTTTGTACTTCTCACAAGTTGTTTTTATAAAATTAAAATAACTACACAATAACATATGTGTAAATATAAACCATTGCTATGATAATTAAACATTTTACTTTTCTTAGGCAAGGTCTTTGCAGCACACTTAAAGTATTAAGGAAATACATGCTCTTAGCAAGGTACAGCGTGTTTCCACTATAATACAAATATAATTGAAACATTGCACTTATTGATCGTTTAATTAACAAGATCTTTTAGAATGTCAATTTATTTTTACCTATTTTAAGGTGGATAGTTGTAAGGAATAGCTTTCCAAAAACTTTGCCTATCATGTTTCGTATCTTTTTTTACTATTCCTAATTCAAATCGAGAGTTCGACAAGAACAGCTGTGTACATGGGGTATGATTAACAATGCGAATATATCACATAATTTTAAAGAACTAAACAAGATACTTTTTTTTGCTGTACCTATATAGTTTTGATTTAGTTTAAGGAAATATAGGCCATCAACCCGTGGGTTGTTATAGTTAAGAATTAATGTATCGGTGAAAAAAAAAGCTAGTTACAGTGTAACCGAGATGTCTCTAAAGCTAAAAAGCTGTAGAGGCATCAGGCGCAAGAAAAATAAAAAAAGAAACAAATTTCTATAACTGCTTTGAATTTGAATTTTCGAATCTATTCCAATGCTTATAATAGGTAGTAGATGCAGCCAAATTCGGTGTAAGTTTATCTACCCTTTATTTTTATGTATACTAATGACTTCACGTCCGTGCGTGTATGGAGTACTGCGGCCACCTGTGGGATGGTTCCGGTAAGTATCAGCTTGAAGCTATTGAGTCCATCGACCGGCGAGAAAAAGACTCATTGGCGATGATAAGCTAATCGAGTCCAAATTGTAGTATCTCGGTTACCGACGTAAGGTCGCAAGCCTATCGATATAATCAAGCTTGAGAAAACAAGAAAAACTGTAAAACGTTATCCATATATGGTTGTCATACCTCCAGTTCGCTCGAAGCGTTTCGCTTCTACGTTTATCATCCGTACAGCGAAGTAGTGGAACTCATTGACCTTGTCTTTGTTCCCCGAATGGTATAATCTGGTAGTTTTCAAGTCAAGAGTTAATAGGTATCTTCTAGGCAAGCATGCTAAATCTTCGGCTACATCATCGCTTTCCATCAGGTGAGATTGTAGTCAAATGCTTGCCTATCGAGCATAAAAAAAACGTATGATTACGTCTTGATGAAGTACTAGGCTAACAAACATGAAAGAGGTCATTTAGTCAAAGTTTTTATTAAGGTATTAAAGTACTAGGCATACGTAAACATGAAAAAGTAATAACTTAGTCATTAGGGGCATTCATTAATAACGTTAGATGATTTTGGAAATTTTTCGACCCCCCTCTCTCCCCTTGGTGAGATTTCGTAAGATTTTCCCACGCCACATATAATAAGCTGAGAGAAACGGAGAAAAACATTATGTTATAGTCTAATAAACGCCGAGTTCGGTCTAATGGTCTCTAATATAAAAAGATACTGCGTTAATTGCTGAAGCTAGCCCAAACATAGCCTAGAATTGATGTTATTGATAATGAACTATTAAAGTCACCGCGTCGTTATTCATGTCACAAATAAAATGTTTGAATGAAAACATCTGCGTAAGACATAGACCACAAAACATTATGTATTTATCCAGATTTATGGGCCACTTCCGGTAGAAAATTGACGTTAGCGGATGATGTAAATAAAGATGACGGCATGTACCTACAGCGTTATGTATGTTGTTGTATACGTAGTCAACAGAAGTTGTTGCGCCGCCCGCCCCCGCGTCGTAACCGGCTTGGGCGGGCGGCTTCGACCAGCAGTTCACTTGTTGATATCGCACCGTTAGCTTGCCATCAAGTGTTAGTTTTGTGATATTACAATGGCTGTACGTAAGATATTTTCAATAATTTTGACTACTAATTGTGTGTTTCGAAACTATTTTCTATAAAAAAAATATAATATTAGTTACAATGCGCTGTTAGTTTGCACTGCAAAACTTATAATCTGTTCAGCTTCTTAATATATTTCAAAGATAACAAACATTTTTTTGTATAGGTACTGATACAGTTAAATTAATAATATAATACTCATATGTACTATCAACTTATAAGATAACCGAAAAATCCAATACGGCGCCATAATCAAGATTAATTTTTGATTTAATCATATCATTTAAGACTATAAATCTCTTTTATATCGAGTAAATACCTAGTTTAATGCATTGTAATGAGACCATTATCATTCGCAAAATGAAGACTGGCATCTTTAAATGATTATAGGCAATAAAATATATTGAATAATTCAGCATATGTTAAGCTCTGCAGTAGGTGCCTATAATTTGTTGATAATGTTAAATTCCAGAGAGTAAAAAGTTGCTTGTCAAATAATGAAAATATTGGCAATTGTATAAATTAAAACCTTGAATCCTGATTAAATTAAACCTTCTTCTTTAACGCGAGGCATATTTAATTTATTTATTATTTCCTGATCACGAATGTCATAAAATTATTTAACATAAACGCCGGGTAATAATTATTTAAATACTTGTCATAGCCATCTGCAATAACTATTATACATATCGACTTTTTATAGTAATAAGAGTGCAATAAAAATATGTAATATATCTTTTACTACCATTCATGAATGCTGACTGTGCCTGATGATAATGACAATGCTGAATATGAATGATGATAAAAAGCAGGAATAACTGCTTATCATTATTAATCTCATACCTTTAAACGAGCAATTCTTGTATATATGTATATATTTAATCTGAATCTCGGAAACGGCTCCAACGATTTTCATGAAATTTAGTATGCAGGGGGTTTCGGGGGCGATAAATCGATGTCGCTAGGTTTCATTTATAGAAAACGTCATTTACCATTTTAAAAAACCGATCAAAGTTCGGTGATCCAGGTACTATATAATTATCTAAGTACGATATAACGTTAGGGTCTGTTAGGGTGAACATTTTTAATGATAATTTAATAATGAAACGAGCAAGTCGCTCGCCTGATGGTATGCGTCACGTGCCCGGTACAGTTCAGTGCAACCCAGAGCTCGAACTTAGGTCAAAATTCAACTCGGCAAATCACTACGTTCGTTACCCTGAGATATTAAATGTTATATCTCTTTAAGCCGTGTACATAGCCAAAACAAGACATATATCCTACTAATATTATAAATTCGAAAGTTTGTGTGTAAGTGTGTAAGTATGTTTGTTCCCTCTTCACGCTTTAATGGCTGAACGGATTTGGATGCAATTTGAAATATACATAGATTATACCTAGGATTAACACATAGGCTACTTTTTAACTTGATAATAGCGGGCGAAGCCGCGGGGCACGGCTAGTATTGA
Source organism: Lomographa bimaculata (assembly GCA_948107665.1). Lineage (NCBI taxonomy): Eukaryota > Metazoa > Arthropoda > Insecta > Lepidoptera > Geometridae > Lomographa > Lomographa bimaculata. The sequence continues at coordinate 8,449,777 of OX403591.1, read as the reverse complement.
TATAAATTCAATGAATCTGAGTTTTTGAATGATTAATTAAATCAATTAGGTACAATAATACAAAAATAAATTGGCATGAACTTGTTATAACTAGTCAATAGCGTACACAATGTTATAAAACAAGAACCATTCGCTTTAATCTTCTGAATTATTAATGTAAATATCAGAGAGTTACTAAAACGTTTACTAAGATGCTATCTGTGACGTCAATAGAATGTGGATTAGCGATGGATCGCAGCTGCTCTAGACGTCACTATGAACATAAAGAAGTACTGAATAACTTTCTAGAAATATTCTTTGGAGTCATAGATAAGACTCAAATAAAACCTTCATGATGTGCTACCAACTGGTAGTGAGCTCTAAGTGACCTATGAGCTCAGTGTCTTGTAGCACAGAACACGTACATTATGTCTACGAAGTCAGCTCTTTTGATGTAGGTATAGGTATATATTATAATTTAAGTTTCGTTTTAGAATAGCAATTGGACCGAAGACGTAACATTTTTTTAGGTAGGCTCTTTACCCAATTACATTTTCGCCTATTTTAGGTACTTGAGATGATGAAATTTTATAGAATAATCTATAAGTATATAGGTATAAAGCTGAGATCTTTAAGTACTTACATTTATAATTTGATAAAAACTCACGCACATTTTGAACTATTCACTCAAAATTAAAACGGGAATTACCGTGACTTACGCGTTGTCGATGTCTATGATTTAGACATCGACAACGCGTAAGTCACGCTAATTCCCGTTTTAATTTTAATTTAATACTTACATTTAGTTGATTTATCTTGATATCATCTGTTATTATGATCTATTGAATGAAAGCTGTAATAATTCGAATAAAAAACAATATTGACTCGTGTTTAAACGTGACTTTTTCTTACCTAGGGTCTATGGCGTCTGGCAAGCATTTCAGAAAATGCTGTTTATCTTGTTGATAGGTTTAGGGTAACTGAATCCTGATAAATTGATATCTATTTTAAGGTTACCCGACCCAAACAAAATTTTCAGACAGAAAATTTTTCTAAAACAACCTAATTAACCCTTAAATTTCAAGCAGAAGAGAGAAGGCACAGTTAATTATATCTACTATGCAAAGGAAGCGTTCGTTCTATTTGTATAGATGGTCTGGAAAACTCTTTGATTTTATAATATCCACTAATGCGATTGCGGACTGAGCCAAATATATCAATGGCCGAACATCCGTTGGATCCCATCATATATGACCTCATTTCCAATATAATCAACGTCACGTTACAGCCGCTACAGCTTTAATGAAGCAGCGCAGGCGTCTGGAGAATAAAACTTAACAGAATGCATAGGTGGCATCACGCGGGATCTATCGAAATGTTTCTTAAACGTTTAATTTTGGACTATGTTATCATCATACATAAAACACAGTCCACATCATGTAAGATGATATAGTATATGATAAATTTAATTATGATAAACTTCATTCTTCGTTGTTTATGTCTATTACAGACATCATGCGGGATCTGTCGAAATGTTTCTGTTACATTTAATTTTGGACTATGACATCTAACACAGAAAGTCTTGAATTACGAATTCAAGACCTTCTGTTTTAATTGCACCCAGTAGCCAAAATCATGTAAGATAATATAGTACACGATAAACTTAATTCTTAGTTATTTATCTTTCTAAATGCTATCTAACGCTCTTTACCCAATTACATTACACACACCCAATTACACTCATCACGCGGGATTTATCGAAATGTTTGTGTAACGTTTTATTTTGGACTATCCTGGATATGTCTAACACAAAAATCTGGAATATACATTATATTATAGTACATGATAACCTAATTCTTTGTTATATATCTATCTAAAATGTTATAACACTCATCAAGCGGGATCTGTCGAAATGTTTGTGTTACGTTTAATTTTGGACTATGCTGGATGTATCTGACATACAATTTTGGAATTCGTATCTACGTGATACACGTAACATGATAGTTATAGTACACGATAAACTTAATTATTCGTTATTCTTTCTATATTCTTGCGTAAACTATACGTATTACTTTGCGTTAATCAGGTGTTATAATAGTTAAATCTTTGTCATCCTCTAGGTGCTATCAGAACAAGCAAAGATAAAAAAGAAACATTGTAACATTTTTTCTTATGATCGCCTAGCTAAAGCTACTCGTAACTATAGCGGTACAGACGTCAGAAAAATCTGTCCATAACTGCGTTGCCAGCCACTCTTTAGAGCTGTTCCTATTCTAGGCCTAACCTGCTTATACCTTAACATCTCAGGTAAAATTGGTTAACGCTAGTATCATTATAATATATAGCATGGTATAGATTTGTACTGGTAGAAGTACAAATCTATATACTCTATTATTTTGTCTTTCGTCCGTACGCAATAGCGTACAAAATAATCATTACAATAGGTGCTAAAATTTCTATGATTGTAGTAGCTGTCCACTTCTTTATGTGCCTGGATACTAGGTTCACGATATGTAACAGTTTTCCCGATCCTCATGAGATTAGTAGATATGTTTGTGTTACGTTATTTTGGGTGATGCTGGAATCCATTTGCCATAACGACTTGGCACTGGAAGCGAGTGCTTTATGGCCGATGTTCAAGACTTGCATGCTACAATATTTTCAACGGGAATTCTGGTTGATTTACGTTTTTAGAGGCGTCAATCGTCTAAACGCCTGCTCGCGTATCAACAGACGTTTTGGTAACGAACAGAATGACAAATAACTGCTGAATGTTTTCTAGTTTGAAATCTGAAATCATTTTAGTTTCGTGTGCACCCTTGTGTACTGTAAATAGAAATGAACCTATTATTTACGTCCGATGCACGAAAAACAAAAAAATCGGGATAGACAAACATTTGACTAATATCTCACCTAAGTATAGGTAAAGATGCAGTCGAAAATGGAGTATATTTGCGTTGAAGATATCTGTTCCAACATAGTACCGTACAGACCTACTTAATGCCATGCCATAGAATCTGTTATTGGAGGCAGGTTTCTGGCAATAACATCAAAGCTCTGGAAAATATGTTATACAAAATCAAATATCATTGCGTTCATTAGAAATCGATATTCTAAGACTATTTTTATACCCGGCATAAAATATGAACAGCAACGGTACCGTCAAACATCCGGCGATCAAATATGTCTAGGCGTCAATGATCTCGAAAGATAGAACTTTAGTTATATTTTCACGACGTTTTAAAATTAATTCAGGAAATTTGAAATGCTCTTGGACGTTAATTTATTTTGGCTCATGTTTAGCTTTAGCTTTAACGTTCCATTAACGATAGCTATTTTTAAAATTTAAAAGTATTTGCTCAATAAACTTCAGACATGTCGTCGTCGATTTCGATACATTAAGTTTTGTATACAAAGTTTCAGTCTAACTATTGCAGTCAGTATTGCAAAGGTTTCCGAAAAGGTCTCTCTAAATCATACTGTAGTTATTGGTGTATATATTATTTAGATACGCTTATTAAAAAACGGCCACCTTCCACGTAATCGAAGAAGATTACTACTAGCTTTTATAATTAAAGGCATAAACGCCTAACTAATTTATATGGTTACATATTATGAAAGTTTTGTTTTAAAATTTTCAGCCCAGAAACAAGGAACAAGAACAGGAAGTGATCACCTGGATCAGCGATGTGATCGGTGAAGACCTCTCCAAAGCTCCCTACGAAGATGTCCTCAAGGACGGCATCGTTCTGTGCAAGTTGGTCAACAAGCTGGCTCCTGGATCAGTCAAGAAGATCCAAGAAAGGGGAACCAACTTCCAGCTTATGGAGAACATACAGAGGTAGACACTGTTTTGTACTACATTTTAGATAAACTAGTTATTCTTAGTTAGACTAGTTGTGTCACGTTGCATCGTCCACATTAGCCACGATGAAAAGCCTGCCTATACTAGGGCCTACCATAGTACATACAATAAGATCTTAAACTAGACTATCTACAATACTAAATATCAAAGTTTAATTCAGATATAATTATAGGAAAGTTACCCCTTTCTAAACATTCTGACAAACTACACACACACAGCCAAACTTTTGATTTCATAATATTAGTGTGAAATGTGTTGCCTTGTTCAATATCTAACCGTATACATTGGTGTTTATAGGCTTCTATGGTTTTATGTCATCATACTTAATGTTTTTAATATATATATAAGTATATTGTCATATTGTCCCAATTCTCATTGTTTATTCTCTCAGTCTTTTCTTTTTTGTCTTATTCTAACAAAACATTTTCCAGGTTCCAGGCTGCGATCAAGAAATACGGTGTCCCTGAGGAGGAGATTTTTCAGACAGCTGATCTCTTCGAGAGGCGTAACATTCCCCAAGTCACCTTGTGCTTGTACGCGCTTGGCAGAATTGTGAGTATTTCTACCACAGCTGCTTCATCATTATCATCATCTAATAATTATCTTTGTACCATCATGATTGTATAATTATTTCTCCAGTGTGACTAAATTGATCTAAATTGGGTCATTATATTATGTATGTTAGCATCAGCTTCTATCACCTTACTTTTATTGCGCGGCTAAATATCTTGCCAGGTTCTTCTCGAGATGGCTGTAATTTTGCGAATCTGGCAGTAGTCATTAACTTTAATGAGTGCTTTGGGGTCCATGTGAATAAACGATTTTGATTTTGAGTTGCTCCATTCGTTTAGGTTCCATACAAATCTCATATTAAGCATCTATGTCGTGGTTGTGTAATTACATCCAATTTTCAATTCGGTTTTTTTTTTCAGACCCAGAAGCATCCTGAATGGACTGGTCCCCAGCTAGGTCCCAAAATGTCGGACAAGAATGAGCGTACATTCACAGAAGAACAGCTTAGGGCCCACAATTCCGAGCTCAACCTTCAAATGGGCTTCAACAAAGGTGCTTCGCAATCAGGTCATGGCGGTTTCGGAAACACCCGTCATATGTAAATTGATAAAATATGTCAACACACAAACGCAACTTTCCTACTCGCTTTTAAGATGAATGCCTTAAATCCGATACAACTAATATATTTTCTATGGTCATGCATAATTTTAGATTCGGTTCCATAGATAATGTTGAAAATTTAGAAGTCAATTTGGATTCATTTGAATTAAAATTGAACTTTTGAAATTGTTTTAGTGCGATCGAAAATTGGTGGGCGTGATTTTTTTATTTTATGTTTTATGCTCTACAGCTGCTTTACAAAGTCAAATATTGTGTGATAGGCTCTTCATTCTTTTTTATTTCTACAAACGTTAAAGTATATTAACGAACGCTATTTTTGTTAAGTATTTTTTTATGAGAGTATTCTTAATTTAGAATGTAAATACTTTTAACACTATTTTAATAAACTTTGTCTTAAGGATTTTGTCTTATTATTTTTACTCTCACGATTTACATTATTATGGTTTTGTTTTCTACAATACAAATACAATTACACAAGGGCATTTAAAAAAAAAATTGTTCAAGAAAGAAGGAGAAAAATTCAAAACTCTAATTGAATTTGAAAGTGTTTACCATCTTTGTTTGTAAACATAGTTTAATTCACGCATATCAAAATGTTTTATAAAATTACATTATTTAACCCTTGCACACTCACAGCGCCACATGTAGATCAAAACATTCATATCACACACACACACACACAAACAAAACCAGAAACGCAATTTTTTCTATAGTTTTTTATACTAGCAAGCATTTGACCACTATCTCACTAGATGGAAAGTGACGATGCAGCCGAAGATCTGACATGCTTGCTTAGAAGATACCTATTCACCCTTGACTTGAAGACTTCCAGATTATACCCCTCGGGGAACAATGACGCAGGCAATGAATTCCACTCCTTCGCTGTACGGATGATGAACGTAGAAGCAAAACGCTTCGAGCGAACTGGAAGTATGTTAATCACAAATGAATGACATTTGAAAGTTTGTCTGGTTGTTAGATGGTAAAATGGTGTTCCAGCCGGGAATCCAACCCAATGCTTAAAAAATGCGCGCCAAATAGACCAACGGGCAGTTCGTGTTATAATTGTAACATAACATAATTGTATTAATTATGCAATATTATTGCCAGTAATTGTATTCAATTACTAACTAGTATTTAGATCCGCGTACTTATATCAGATATCAAAGCCTATGAAATCTGATATAAGTACGCGGATCTTAAAAGTACCGTTGATTCAAAGGTACTTTTTAAATAGACGAACAGCAAAAAAAAAAAACTATTAATATTTTTAAGAGACATCTTGTTAACCATTTATTGAATACTACGCAATCTACCTAAATTTGTGATATTTGTGTTGACGATGAATGTTATTTAGTCTAATTTACTTTTTTTTATGTTCTCATGTAAGTGATTTGTAATCTTTTATGAGAATAAATGTCTTTAAGGTGACGATACCAGAATTTCATCTAAAACGCGTGTATTTGTAACCGTTTTACTCGGCATGCATAATAAAACTAGATAAATAAAAATATTCGTCGTAATTTGTGTGATACGATAAATGATGCCTTCTGCTTAGAAAATTCATATCGTTCATAAATATAAAGGAAATAAATATCAAATCTCATGCAACTAACATCATTTTGTATTTTTGTAACCATTTCGTTCCGCCATTTTATATCAAAACACTGTGAAAGTAATTTCATATACGCATATTTACTAGATAATTGACTGTAGTTAAAAAAGGTGCTCGCATTGACGTATACCTGCCCCTTAAACCGAAACCGAACAGAGCGGATGGGTGCACTCTTCTATAGAATTCAGCTGTTAGACATAATTTAAAATGCATAAAGATGTTGACACTGATATAATGCTGCTTGCACTCGGCCTGATTCTCAAAATATCAACGTGTAGTGGTTTTGGCAACATATATATAAGTAATTTATATACTGTGGTGTCTGAGCAGTACCAGAACTTTATGGCTAACGAAAATAATTAGACAAGTTTATTAAGATAAAGGTATAAATCTGTTAGTATTTTTGGGGTAATTTGAACAAAGATTTACTTTAAAAGATACATATAGGTACAATACAGTACCTTACTATTTTTTCTGATTATTGCGGGAAAATCATAGGGACATCAGGTAGACTATCATAAGGTTACGTCAATATGGCTCTACTATAGTCCTACTACTAAAACGTGTATATATCATTATAATGTTGAAAAATTGCGAAATTATTGAAACTAACGTATAAAGGAAAATCGTCATTGCTAAAGATGTTGTTACAATGTAAAAATATATCTACAAGGCGATTAATAATACCTACCTATGTTTACAACGTACTACACACTAAGTTCCATTACTTGTGTCGTGGGTGCTGGAAACATTCTCATCACACAAACAATCACAACCAGAACCAGAAACACAAATTTTCCTTGGGGAGAAAACTTGCGCTCCCACCGGGATACCCCTCCCTGCTTAAGAAGGCGAACGCTCAACCAAATAAGCCAATGGGCAGTTCAATCGTTATTTGCTCAAAACAAAACAGTAATAATTGCAATAATTTAATTTTATTAAAATAATAAAACACAGCAATGCATGTTTTTCTAATAAACAAAGTTATTTTGGAACCCAATGAAACAGAGAGATTTCGCAATGTCACATCGCAATATAATTTATGAGGTGGACGCGACGCTCTAGGTTATTTTAACCCAAAGGCAAAAAGGTCGTTCAACCTGTTCATTCAATCTTTAAAGATGATCAACAATATGGGTAGTCTTTATGTTCATTTGTTGGAAACATTAACCTGTTTAGAAGTCGTAAACTTACAGTTGCAGTACAGCGTGCAGCGGTTTGTTTGCCTTGGTTTGACTATTGCTCAAGGCTTGATATATTATGTAGATAGAGAAACTTACCAAGATTTTACCTTGTAGATCTACATATAAATAAATGCTTTTGATGGTTGCACTTTCAGCAAACAACATGTTCATCATTCACTTGAGAGCTTTAAATACAATTTTGGAGTAGGACAAAAATAGCAAGACCGAGGCGAATGGAAGAACATAAAAGAGGCCTATAGTTGCATATGGATCAGAAGGGCTGCACGAGATTCAGTTAGCTAGAAACATAATGTGTTATTGTAAGAATCTCCTCATCAGCGTTACTAAAGTTGGGAGGTAACTAAAGAATTTTTGACTATTTTGTTTTTGAGCTCATGATGTTGCGTTATACCTTTAGTTATGTAGATAACCGTAAAAGTTTAAAGAGCCCTCGTTAAATATTTAAGACTAACCGTGCTCCGCGACTTCGCCCATAAGCTATGTACATTTAAACTACAGCCGTTGCAGCGTGAAGAGGAAACAAACATACTTACACTTAAACCTTCAGAGTTATAATATTAGTGCAAGAGCATATATCACACTAATATTACAAATATAAACATCACAAGAGTGAAGTTTTTTGACCAAATAGTTTCGCAGTCTTATAATTAGAATACAAAAATTATTGTATAGAGCTAATCGTAGCCTACTATGATCAGTTGACTTCCCCCTCACATATTATATTAGTGAATTCAACTTCCGATAAATATTAAAAAATCACCGTCAAAAGAAGTCTTTAAACGCTGGTGCGAGAGTACTTCTTAGAAAAGATAAGCACTGATATTACATCTTAACTACCATACGTTCTTTTTAAGCACATATTATATTTATTTATGTATTGTATATATCAATATATTATTGAATATTTTTATATGTATATATATTATATATATATATGTATAAGCTATATAATATTATATGTAATAAATAATATATTATTATTATTATAAATTATAATGATAGTTTAAATTATTGTCAATACACTGTTCTGATGCACGCTTTACTTTTGTTCCTATCATTGCTGGATGACTGGTAGAAAATGCTCTTAGCATTAAGTCCTCCAATTGTACATTGTTTTTGTTGTGCAATAAAGTATAAATAAATTAATTCCACCAGTCACAGAATAGGTACTTTGTTCATTTGAACCCAAGTTTCTATGAAAACATGTTAGGTACGTTATTATTCATACTTAGTGAACTGCAAGCTTGCGAAGTTGGCGCGTCTGCCATCTAAGCAGCAAGAATCGGGTACGATTGCTGGCGGGAACACAAGTTTTTCCCCAAGGGAATTTGTGTTTCTAGGTGTGATTGTGTATGTAACGTGAATCTGTCTGGTACAATCCTTCGCACTAAGTGTGGATCTGTGAGTGAGTGTGTTTTATTATTGCGACACCATAAAAGTCATGAAAATGCTCCCCTTCATAAAGTTTTACAGAGATTTACACACTGGCACACTGTGTGTACTTTTACTTGTCTCTACCTACTGGTAGATAGAGTAAATGCAATATAAATATTGTTGAAAAATAATTAAACAATTTTCTTAATATGAAAATCATGAAATGTAAATTAAATATTATTCACAAAGCATAATAAATTATTCAAACTTGTTCTAAAAACAACTTTTCCATCATCGCGAGGTGCCTACTGCCTGGCATAATGTGGAGTTACTGTGTTTACGTTGAAACCTAGCCAAAAACTAAGATGGATTCATCTACAGAACAGTTCTGTAGGGCCTTGACATTAACATCTTGAGCTGTGTAGTAGAGGTGACAGTATACTATGATATATAAATCTTTAAACAATCATCGGTTGGTCTCTAACCCATTCCATTAATAAACGCATTCAAGTTTTTACTAACAAACTTACTACATTGTGACATTTTTACATCAGTATTTCATTTACTGAAAATTCATGTCATAAATGCGATCGCAATTTAAATGAAAATAGTTATTTCATAGTCATATTTTCTGAGATTGTAGAAACATACTTTTACAGATTGCTTATGGAAATTATACCTAATAGCCCAAAAAAGCGCTCAAAACTGTGAACTAAACCGCTGAAATATTTTTCATATATAAAAAGATTAAACGGATAAAGATTCGGTTAACTAAAATAATAATGCTGTGTCTTTGTGTGATGCTGTCATTTGTCGTCAATCAAAATAAGGCAAAACATTTTAAGAAGGTTTATCAACCATTTTTGAAGAGACACCTTCTTTAGCCGTGTTGAGCACTTTTTGGGTGAACAAAAATCATGGAACTCGCGTCATCGTCACCGAACGCTTTCTAATAGCTCGACGATACAATTCACAAGTTACTTAGTTTTCACTTCTATCGGCAGTCGTCAAAGACTACCTCGTATGTTTTTTTTTAATTCAGGTGTCATACTATAATTTAAAAATAAAACTTGAAATTAGAGTATAATAAGAGATTTATTTAAAGATCTTCTGTTTAGAGATTTTCGTAATAAATTCTTTCAAGTGCTTACTAACAATGATTAAGTTATTAATCTTAATCACATTATATATATTCCTTTCTTGATTAATTAGGTTAGAACAAATTTTTTATACTCTTCTTGAAATGAAGTACCTAATTTCTTATTTTTTTCTCACTCATAAACTGAATATATTTTTAATAATCCGTATCCGAAAATATTTCGTCCATGAGAAAGAAATAAAATAGTTCACTGTAACCATGAATTCTTGTATTTCAGTGCAATGACATTGTGTTTGTTAAAATTATTATTATACTTATGTTATGAAATGTGGTGATGGAGCATGTCCTAGAATATATGACTTGGCACAGTGTCGCTTCTAGAAATAGCAGAATATAACATGTTATATTTGTACACTAATTAGTTGTAATTACAAGGTATTACGTCGAGGCCGAAGGGAACGTTCGAAGCGTATTTTTGGATTTTGAAAGCTTTGTTGTAGAGGTAATTGGAGCACGATCTAGAGTGTTGCGTTACATTTACTATTAGGCAAATATAATTATAATAACTATAAGTATATAGAATAATAAAACAGTCATTGTAATTTTCTAAAATATCTACTGATTTGTCTATCCACAAAAACACCAATATTTTTAAATCAAAAGCTTATGTCACCTCATTATCATCTCCAATGATCTGTCAACTTTCCTTTTTTTATGCTAGATAGGCTTTGACCGCTATCTCACCTGATAGAAAGTGACGATGCAGCCGAAGATGGAACATGCTTGCCTAGAAGGTACCTATTCACTTTAGACTTGAAGAAATTGTACCGTTCAGGGAACAAAGACGCAGGCAATGAGTTCCACTCCTTCGCTGTACGGATGATGAACGTAGAAGCAAAACGCTTCGAGCGAACTGGAAGTATGTCAACCATAAATTGATGATGTTTGACAGTTTCACGGTAGTCACTGGGTTGTGAACTCTGACGTCACAGTAAGAGCGTCAAAATGGCCGTGTTAAGAATTATCCGAACCTGACCGCATTTTTAATCAGGCCTTTAATTTTGGTATGAAATGTTTTTACTAATTATTTTGTTACATGCAATATGTTATAGTAAATAATCGACTAAACATAAAAAATTCGTATTACCTATTGTGATACGTGGATTTCGACTATTCTAATAAAAACTTTTCTCCCCTAAGATAAATCTATTTCTACATAGTTCTAGTTGCAATTGTGTGTGTACGTGTGATAAACCTATATTCCCGACACTAACAATAAAAGTCCTTGAACTTTTGCTAGAACTTTAATGCTGGACTGTAAATTTGAAAGTGTTTTATCTAGTAATGTTACTAAATAATAGTTTCCTACTCTATTTAGAACAGAAAAGCACTTAAGCCAATTTAAGACTTACACAATTATTTTTAAGTAGATTTTTATTTAACCATTCTATGTTACAAAACATGCCTATCACAATCAAGATCCTCGTACGAAGTCCAATTCGTATTTTACAATGTTTAACACTACTGTTGCAACAGCTTACTTAACGATTTACTTATCTTCATAAACAAGTTAGGCACAAACCATACATCTACGCCAACTTAACTACCTAAGTACCTACTACAATATAACAACTAAAAGTATATGTATATCTAATCACGTGTGATATCAGTACACACACTACTACACAAGGCATCCGACGTTTTGTTTTATTTACCGACTTCCCAAAAAAGGAGGAGGTACTCAAGTCGACTGTTTTTTTTTGTGTTTTACCTCATAGCTTCTTTCCACGTGAACCGATTTCGAAAATTATGCTTTCTAATTGGTCCCATATAAATTTGATCAAGATCTGATCTCTAGTTTTTGAGTTATCGTCAATAATGCGTGTGCAATACATTAAATCTGATCAAGGTTCCGAAGATAAAGTGTTGAAGTCGTTTTTTTAAGCTTTGCTTACTTTAATTATTTGGTTCCAAACAATACTTATTTAATCTTAAAAGAGACTATATTTTTTTGTTTTGGGAATACTTAAATCGATTTAATATAATAATTAACGCTTTCACACTCACATCCCCACACTAAGTAAGATGACTTGGGTCGTGGGTGCCAGAAACATTGACATCACACACACAATAATAACCAGAAACACAAATTTTCTTTGGGGAGAAAACTTGTGCTTCCGCCGGGAATCGAACCTGATACCCGATGCGAGCGCTAATAACTTCAATCGTAAATATCTGCGAAACTCTTCATCAGATCTTATTCAATTAAATAATGGAAACAACTAGAACGTATAACATAAAAAAAGGAGGAGGTACTCAAGTCGACAGTATTTTTTTTTTTAAATTTTATGTGTGTTACCTACCTTATAACTTCTCTCCACGTGAGCCGATTCCGAAATTTTTTTGGTTTGAAATATGTTGCTTTCTAATTGGCCCCATTTAAATTTGATCAAGATCTGATAAGTAGTTCTTGAAATATCGTCCATAATGTCTATTTTGTGACGAATAATGCGTACTTTGACGATGTTCTCGTTTACCCGACTTCAATAGTTACCTCATAACTTCTTACGTTGTGAGCCGATTTTGATGATTCTTTTTTTATTTGAAAGCTGGTGCTTTTTATGTGATCCCATTGAAATTTGATCAAGGTTTGATCTTTAGTTTTTGAGTTATAGTCAATAATGCGTGTTTATACATTAAATCTGATCAATGTTCCGATGATAAAGCGGTGAAGTCGGTTTTTTTAAGCTTTGCTTGCGTTTAATTATATTCTTTGTACTTTTCCATGCCACCCACATCAAACACAAGCATGTTTCTCGTGGGAGGGCTTAGCAAAATGCGTTGAGCAAGTCTAGTGGAGTGACCCGATAAACTTACGATCAAGAGGAACGGTGTGGCGTAAGCGTGAAAGGGTACTCTGAAAGCGATCAATTATACTTAATAATATGGGTATAATTCAATAAATATTGAAGTGTTATTAATCCTAATTATGTAACTTGTAATTTTTTTTTTCTTACTTTAATGTTTTGTTCTATTTTATACAAGCTGCGCCCCGCGGTTTTACCCGCGTAAGTCCCGGACCCGCGGAAATTCTGGGATAAAATGTTGTTTTATAAGAACCTTCTCCTGACAATAATTAACACAACAAAAAAGACTTAGCGAAATAGTTCTATCCGTTAACGCGTGATGCGATTACCAAGAACCGGAAGAGACTGAATCCCACGATACAGGACTATTCTTGGTGTGGGATCTTAGGCTCCCCTACACAAAAATTACATTGTTGTTGTTGTATGTGTTATTAGTAATGAGTTTCAAGAAATAAAATTATTCATATTCTTATTCTAAAAAATATCAGACTAATTTAAACAATACTTATAAATCAAATGTCAGCACATGAATCGTCAACAATATAATAATTTAGGTGTTATATTACAAATAAACTAAGGTATATTAAAAATTAATTATTATACACTTTTTGTATCCTGTATTGAAAAAATGACGTTTATTATCAGCAAAAGCTACGTTAAGTCTATAATAACTATTAGAAATCAAATTATTATATATTTTTTAAATTCAATGACACATTTAGGTATTCTTGACGTGCAAGGGTAATTATAACATAATTGTGTTACGAATGTTAGTTTATACATAACCTATAATTGAGGGTTTATGTAAAATTCGAATATTATAAACAGCTGCTAATATAAAACATGTATCGTCTATACGATACTGATGTTAAAATCTTGTTATGTCGAAAGATACGACTTTCACAGTACCACCGCGGACGAGCCAGACATCGCGCGATGTTGTGTGACAAAACTCATATGCAATATGCAGCGGGACGAGATATTGGGACATTTAATATCCAAAACAAGATGAAGGTAATGTGCCTTCGTATTTATAAAATCATTTTTTTGTAACTTTAATATTGTTTTACCCGACTGCCATGGAAGGGTTTTTCGCGCGTATCTTGTATACGTATGTATGCATGCATGTACGAGTTTGTTTAATTGAAATATGATACATTACCTCGTATCTTCCAAACGGCTAGATGAATTTTTAACATTTATATTCGTCTTAAAAAACCCAAGGACCCTTAGATAGGTGTTTGAAAAAAATAACGGCGGATTCTTGTTTTGTATATTTAGTTCTAAAAACGACAGCACAATTCAGTTTACGAAACGCTTATTTTTGCACTAAGGAAGGTTAAACAAACAAAACAAACACCCGCATTTCCACTCACGGCCCTACACTCAGTTCAAAGACTTGTAATCGTGGGTGCCAGAAACATTAACATCACACACAAAAAAAGAAGGATCTGGCTAGCTATTATGCAGTAATAACATATCATTAGTAACCGACTGCGATACCCTACGCATATTACATTCTGGATTGTATAGTTAAAAATAGGGTAGGTAGGTACTTCGCATGGTAGTTAATTCAGGCTAAAACCGTCCCACGGTAATTGAATGCACTTTCGAGCAATCACATATGCAAGCTAATTATGCCACTGTACAATAGCTCGATTACCACATGCATTGTGTCGAAGAACAAGGAATTGATGTTACGGAACGATTGTAACAGTTAATACCGCACGAAAGGTATATTGCTCTACATACTAGGAACAAGCCTAGGGAGTCAGTTTAGAAATACTTCCTACCGATACCTGCTACCCTTGTACTTTCCGTTCCGATTGCAACGCTCGCGAAATCTGCGCTCCTGGTACTTTGATTGCATAATGTTAGTAAATATTATATGACAAATGTTTACACGATTAGCAATATTAACTTAACCAACTAAAGTTCAAGCTTTATTTACATAGTTAACAATTGCGTACAGCTCCCCTCCTTTCGTTGCTGGTTATTGGTGACCGGCAAGCTTGGGCCTTAGTCTCGTACCACCACCTCGAGCACCAGCTCGGGGCAAACCTGACTCCTAAACAGACGGCAATCACAGAAATGCAGTTCTTATTTATAGTGATGTTAGTGCTACATTACTCTGCGGCGGATTATTATAAAACGAAACGTAAGTGCACACTGTTATAAATATCTATAAGCGCATAACGCATAGTTTAGACTTGTGTATTTTTGGATTCCATGACCTACATTCATTTGTTTGGATCAAAGCAAATATTGAACCATTGGTTGTAACTTGGGCGTCATTTGGTTGCGCTTGCTGGTTTCATAATACATAATGTTGCATAAAATGGTTGCAGCTGTTTATTATATCATACTTAGATGAGTACTGCTGTTTGATCTCAATGTATTTTGTTTGCTATTATCTTTTTATTAGGACCTTTCATATATTTTCTTTATGTTTAGAATGTTCAGTGCTTACTGTAGAAAAGAACCGGTTATCTTTATATATATATAATTCTTCTGTGCATGACAGTACGTGTGTATGTGACTGATCACCTTAACGGCTGGACCGATTTTGATGAATTTTTTGATGTGTTCAGGTGGATTCTGAATGGTATAGATTCACAATAAGATCCGATAAATAATGTAAGAAATGACACCCGTTCCAAGCCAGGGTGGGTCGCTAGTATTTTATACTTTAATTTTTTAAGTACACTGTCCTAATATAAAGTTAATTTAGAAATATTTTTTCAGTGAATTCATAGGTTACTATATAGGTACGTGTTCCTATATAGGTGTATAGTTAGTGTGTGTATAATCATGATATGGCTGTAATTTTGCTAATATGGCATTTGAGGTCATTTGACTCATGAGTGCCTCTTTGCAGCCCAAGTGAATAAACAATTTTTAATTTAAATAAATAATAGCTAAGCTACAAAGTTTAACACGCATACTACAATATAGTTTATCTATTGAAGAAAAATACATTTTTTTTATATAAAAGAGAGACGAATCGAGCATGTCTCTCGCCTCATTAGGTTACAGTCCAGTGTAACATAGAGAATTTGAAACTTATAAAGGTGAAAATCCATCGCGGCAAAGCACAGCGCTCCTCACCCTGAGATAATAAATGTTAAATCTGTTTAAGCCCTGTAATTTCACTGGAAATAGTAATGATACAGTACCCGGATGACCGAGTATGGCTCGGTTTTTGTAATGGTAAATGACGTTTTCTAAGAAAGAAACCTAGCTAGATCGATTTATCGCCCCCGAAACCCTCTGCTAACTACATTTCATGAAAATCGTTGGAGCCGTTTCCGAGATCCTGATTATATATATACAAGAATTGCTCGTTTAAAGGTATTAGATAGATTGCATTCTACGCCTTTGGCTGTATCGTCATCTTCAGTCACACTTGACGATTATGGCCTAGATTGTAGTCAAATGCTTGTTTAGTCTGTTCATAAACCTGCCGAGTTACGAACTGGTAATTGATATTCTGGAGTTGTATAAAACTAGTATACTACAACTACTACAATAGGGTCAAGTTTTACAACAATTCAATGTCAAGTGGCAATGTTTGCATTCATCACATAGTATTAAAAAATCACAATTAGCCAAAACTACGCGCCAATTGTCTATATTTCCTAAAACTATGTACAGCATAGAACTAAGTTACCTACAAGACATCGAGCTTATAGGTAACTCCAGTGCTCAAGCCCACTACCAGTTGGTAGCGTTCCCATCATGCTGGCGGCATTGCCTCTCTGAATTGCAATGCTAATACAATAATAAATCTATATAATCACAATATCATAAATCAATCACATCTCATTAATATTATATGTAAAGGCACAAGTTTGTGAGTGTGTTTGTTACTTCTTCAGGATCAAACGGCTAGACCAATTTTGATAAAATTAGGTATGGATGTAGCTGACACCCTGGATTACCACATAGGCTGGCACATCCTGGAATTCCCGTTGGTCCGGGACTTACGCGGGTAAAACCGCGGGTTGCAGCTAGTATACTCGTAATATAATTCTGGTAAAAACTTTAAGCATGCCTCTTTGTAACCTTTGTAAAAATTTGGAACGTTTAGGTGGTTTATTTCATACTATCCGTGCCCCGCGTCTTCGCGCGCTATTATCAAGTTAAAAAGTAGCCTATGCGTTAATCTTAGGTATAACCTACGTATATTCCAAATTTCATTCAAATCCGTTCAGCCGTTTAAGCGTGAAGAGGGAACAAACATACTTACCTACACACTTACACACAAACTTTCGGATTTATAATATTAGTAGGATTACAAATATTGTTACTCACATCTAGATACATACATATTGTTAATTGTTAATTAAGGTTCTGTAACCTACACTGAGCATCGCTGCTTGTGCTGTAGGTATCTGTTTCCTTCCAAGGGAAACTGATAAATGGTTTTCACAATATTACTTTTATCTGGGTGGCATATTATTCTATGTAATGCTGGATGCTAGAGTGTGTGTGAATGTGTATATGTGTTTGTATGTGTGTCAGTGTGAGTCCGAGTGTGATTGTATGTTGGTCTTTATGGCGGTATGTTTAATGTTATTTGCGTATTTGTTTGTTCTCATCTAATCACCTTTAATAATATTTCTGTGTCCTGATAAATCCTGATAAGAGCAACAAAGTTATTTATTACTAGGCTTGTTTCATTGTAAGGACCTAGAAATAGCTTAAGTCTTTGGGCTAGCTTTTTTTGCTATACAATATTTAAATTATTTATGATTTTTATAATAAGTTTTTAAACAGGAGTGATCAAACTCTAGTCTGCTATAGATAAAAGACCAAACTAATTTATCATTGAAGCAGGCAATGTCGTAATCAACGTTGTTTTAAATAGGTTAGATGCCTGATAAATTCTAATTAGTCAGTCATTTACATTATCAAAAAACATTAGATATGTATATTTTCTTTTGACAATTAAACAAAAAAATACGAAGATGCGTTACGTCACGCCTCTGTACACTTTTTACTGAGGCTAAACGTCATGAGCCCCCCCACTCGACCCTTTTTATCTTTATCAGTCTTTTGATTTAATAAATAACAATATGTCCAATATTTTTCGACAATGTAATTGACGCACTAATTAGATATTTTTTACCAAGGCATCATCCCTATTGATGGATTTAGTCAATCAACTGATTGACTGGTTCCAGCTAAGATCCGAATTCTCCAAACTCCCGTTAATGACATAACTGAAGGCTAGCGTTTAATATTAACCCTTCCACATCCCGAGTTCCCGATAACAAATGAAATGTGTCTGTATATATGCGTCATGACTTTCACAGTTCAGGGTCCCAAATCTGCTACCTAGCAATAAAAACCTATTGTTTTTTTATCTGGACATTGAAATCGTTCATACATTGCGGAGTTACATTTTGAATAGTAAACTCGAAAGGATTATTTAAAGAAGTGGTGAAATCGAAATTGACGCTCTATCTGGAAAATAGCTGCAATTTTTACCAAACATGTGAGATGTTCAAAACACTATAAATAAAGTCACCTTTCAAAAAAAAAACTAAATCAATCGTTTGAGAGTTACGATGCCAGAGACACTCAGATATAATACAGATGCACAGTTATATAGATACAGATTTCAAACTTATACTTAACACCCCTATTTTTCATCGGGGATTAAAAAGTTTGATAAAATATAGTTGCTAAATACTTTCCGAAATTATTGTAAATTTGCGAAACCTAGTAATTAGAGTCAATAACTATCAAGATAACGTAAATAAACAATTTAAATTAGATTTTTGATTTTGGGACCTCGCGAAACCTAGTACTTAGAGTCAATAACTATCAAGATAACGTAAATAAACAATTTAAATTAGATTTTTGATTTTGGAACCTCGCGAAACCTAGTACTTTAGAGTCAATGACTATCAAGATAACGTAAATAAACAATTTAAATTAGATTTTTGATTTTGGAACCTCGGTAGAGACAATACCATTTTGACTTAACCGGTGAATAAAGTAACGTAACGGTTTTCGAATTTGGTGTAATTACTTGTATAAAGTACTAGCCATACCTCTCGGCTATGCCCATGTTAATCTACATAAGAAGCCTATACTGGATTCGCCAATTCTAATGAACAACTGAACGACAAGAATTTTGCTTGTTAATATTTGTGTAGCCGTATTGGTTATTTCAATAATGAGACTAGAATATTTCTTTTAATAAGTAAAATGATGATTTTAATTTAGTATTTTTTATTTGTTACTCTATTAATGTCATTGCATTTCAAACTGACGTTGACATATTTGGATGTCTTAAAACCGGTAACATTATAAAAAATATATATATGATGAGTTATAGATTCAAACAAGTCAAGATATTACAATACAATACAATAAATCTTTATTGACACCAAAATATAAATACAGCTTACACATTTTTTTCAATCTCTGCAAGAAAAGTTATAAATATGAAAGAGAGTGTTTGCTTTTGACAACTATCATGTTTTGCCTATCTAGAATTGTAAAAAAAGTTATTCAATATTTGGACCGAAATGGGTTATGCCACTCCGCTCAACGGCTATTGTTCTCAAACGATTGAATGTCTATACTTTGAACTGGGCTCCACCAAACAAAACTTTTAGGAGAGCTAATGTCATCAATATTGCAAAATGCCTTACTGAGTAAGCAACTGTGCCTACATGTGCCTGTGAGATATTTTTACTATACTTTGTATACTATTGTCTCTGTGAGCTGAAAATATCGGGATTTTTTCTGAATGGCCGAAATATGTTTTTTTTTTTATATTTTCAACTCCTATAATTTTATTGCGACATTTACAAAAATTTCCAAAAACTAAATCGACTAAAAATCGATATAATTATCGAACCTGTTCACAAAACTTCACGAGAATCGATTGAGAAATGCGACTTGTAGAGGAGACAACCGGAAATCCAAACACATATCCGGACATAAGAAAGCAATTTTATCAACAATACATTGTATACAATGTATGCGACTAATAGTACACAAATTGTGCCACTTACACAATGTACTTCAACAACAATCTAAGATAACAATTAATCGTTTCCTTTCAGCGGATTTCGTGAAGACATGCCTGAAGACTGACCCAGAATTTGATGATTGCTCGCGGGAAGCTGTGCAACAATTGTTCAATGCATTGGGACCAGGTAAATTATCATCATACATAGTAATCTTATGTCATTCAACAAATTTAAAGGGAATCAGTAACACTACATACTAAAATTGACTAGCAAGCCTTTTTAAAGACGTATGATTTTGATGAAGTATTGTTATTATTTATTATGAAGACCTTTATTTTTTAAATACGACATATTAAATTGATAAGGATAAGGTCCTTTTGATTTCTAGTCTGTTATGGTCTGTTAGTACAGGTCATACCTGCACTAACGTTACGTTTTTTAATGCTAAATATACAAGCATTTGACCACCATATCACATGATGAAAAGTGAAAATGCGGCCGAAGATGTAGCATGCTTGCCTATTCACTCTAGTATTGAAGACTCGTTTGGGGCGTTCGACCACGAACTACGACCCAGGCCATCAAAGCTCCTTTTAAATCATATGACATGGCTCTCTATTGCCGACTAACCTGTTCCACTGTACAGTCTTTCTATTTCACGATGAAGGTTTGGCCATGGTTGTAGTAGTGACATGTACAGACACGCGCGTTTGTGTGTGTAAACTGAAGGAGCGTTAGCAAAGAAATATGAAACGCATTTTTAAATTAAATTTTAATTTTTTTTTACTGCGATAATAAATTATGATTATTTAGCTCCTATAACATTGTTTTTATGTAAAGGTAATACAATATGATAAGTTACTAGAAACACTTAGGTTATAATGTCATACATTTTTATTTAGCAAAAAGAATAAAGAATAGATCAAAAAACAAAGTTGAAATAATTGGCTAGATACCTTCATCGTGAAATAGAATATCTGTTAATAAATGTATAAAGTCTTTGCACCACGCGAGTGCTGAAATAAAGATACATTATTTACCTACATCTTATGTATATGCCGCTTTAGTAGAATATTCGTCAACTTGTCTTTTAGGACGGGAAAATATTTGCCTGTGTTAAAACTATTTAAATTTGTCTTTAACAGCCTCTTAGTTTTGAGATAAACAAAATTACTAGGATAATTGTATCGCGATACAAGTCTTTGATCTTAGTAAAAATTGTTAGAGTGTAAAACATGATCATTGAAGCTTCTTACCCTCGCGACGTTTTCTTCAGTGTCAAAACTAAAACTAAACTCTATTTATACTGAAACTCAACTCCAATACAATAACATAAGTAAACTATGCTCTGACATTAGTTCATTAATTAACGCTTCTTCTCATCTAACTATTCTAACATTTCGTTTATTAATTATTTTGCTCAAGCCTGATTGACATTTCCCAATTTTTTCACAGACATATCCTGCTCCAAATTACGTTGTCATTTTACTGTCAGAGTTAGAAAAAGTAATAAATATTTACAGTAACCGGCGGTAAATAATGCACATCGAGCTAAAGGGACATAGAGAGCGTCGTCTCTATCATTTACCTTTATGTGACGTTGTGGCTCTCGTAAGTCGTTGTCGAAGTTCTTTGGAGCGCTGTACATGTGTATTATTTACCCCCAGGTACTGTACGTAAATACACAAGCGTAAGCGTGCGTATATTTATCAAATGCGTACTAAATTGTTATGTATACTCGACTTTTATCTTCATATATACCTAATTCTTCTGAACGTGTATATGTGCTTGGACTCGTGTTGATTCAAGAATGGTTTAGAACCACTATTCGATCCGATATATAATGTTTTTTCATAATCATGCAATCACGCGACTCTACTACTCTACCAAGAAGGGCGAAAATCTCAATATTTTGTGCCAAGGTAGATTGTTGACTCTTGAATCCCTTTAAGTTACCTGTCTATAACGCAACAACTATTTAAACGGCGAATTTATTCAAATTCATTCGATATATCTGTTAAGTTTTGAGATTTTACCTTCTTTTTATTTCACAACTACACATCTACTTCATATATAATGTGACACATCATTAAACAGATTAATTTATTTCAATGCTTAGCATCAAACGTGGTTCGTGACCGGCCGGTAGCCGGTTACTGAGTGCCTGATTGTGCAACGTCAGAACACACACAGCCAGAGTGCACGACAGTTCGACAACCACCTTTATTTGTGTTATGCGAAGCTACTTCTTCAGAATTCTGCGGTCTTGGTATTCGAATGTCATTTAGCCGTAACACGTGGAAAAAACAAAGGCTTATTATAAACATAATATAATTAACAGATTATTTTTAATTTACATTTGTTCGCTCGCTCATTTATTATATTCACTGTTTGTTTTAAATGATTAATGAGATTCATTGGAACTATTACCAAAATACCTATTGTTATTGTTGTTTTATCAGTTTCAGTTTATTTATATTTTTGAAACATTTAAAACTGCCAAATAAAGATTGATATAGTTTAGATGGCTAAATAGGTTAATAGGATAGATATTTTAGGTTGTTACCATCTAACAACCAGACAAACTGACAAACGTCATCCATTTATGGTTGACATACCTCCAGTTCGCTCGAAGCGGTTTGCTTCTACGTTCATCATCCGTACAGCGAAGGAGTGGAACTCATTGCCTGCGTCATTGTTCCCTGAGGGGTATAATCTGGGAGTCTTCAAATCGAGAGTGAATAGGTATCTTCTAGGCAAGCATGTCACATCTTCGACCGCATCATCACTTTCCATCAGGTGAGATAGTGGTCAAATGCTTGCCTATTCTGCATAAAAAAAAAAAAAAAGGTATATATTGTTCCAGATTGTGTTAATTGTCCTGATTTATAATTTTCTGCAAGTAACTCACATTTATTGTCTATATTGATAAAAATAAATTGCCATGCGTCTTACAAAAGCTGAGAGTGACGTGTCTGATTTTTATAATATAAATATTTTTTAAATCCCCGGTAAACGAAATTGCGCGAAAACGCGTCGCTAGTTCACGCATAAAATATAATTTTCGTTGTTTCTTTGCATATAACGTTTATTTATGAATAAGTACGTACATACAAAGTCTGGCTGTGTACCAACCTACTGGTAGGTCCACAGCCCGCTGGGCTAGTCGCATAGCCTCATTACGAAACATTTTGTACATAACTTGCGGAAAGCGAAAGCGTTATTTCTTCACCACACTCATGCGACTCAGCCACGTATCAAATAGCTATCATTCCATCGCAGAAATCTTTCTAAACGTTAAAATGTTTTTTTCAGGTCTTCCGGATATCGGGATGGTGCCCTTGGATCCATTAAAAATCCCGAAAATCAGGATCCTTCAAGGTGAAGGGCCGGTGAATATAAATGCTGCTCTGGATGACGTCACCGTGACGGGCTTCGGCAAAACCGAAGTGTTGCTGAGCCAGTGAGTAGAGCTCTTTGTGTGTTATGAACGCCTAGTACATGGGACAACTGTTTGATCGACTGGGTCGGGGAACATTGAACCGTGCTTTTATCGTGTGCTTGTTTCTTTTACCTATGTGAGTGAATATTTTAATCGATGAACTGTCATTAAAGTCAGAACGTTGTATATCTTCTTATCGTAAAATTACTGTTACTGTTATAATTATAATACTATAAATACCTACATAATGAAAAGAAAAACTCCAGCTTTCCAATTTTGTGTCCCGAGTCTCTACAATACAACCTACTTATCATCTACTATTGTAAACCTTTACCACGTTTATGGTCTATAGAAAGGACCCTACAAATGAAAAATTGGTTTAATAACAGCGAAATAATACGTTTGTGTTAAGGAAACATAAAACTGTTAATTTATAAAGTAGGAAAAATTGCAAGCGAATAAAATAGAATTATAAATTACTTAAAAAGGCGTGTTCATATTTCTAAATAGTAATTTTAAAACGAATATGTGTGAATTTGCCCTAATATGGTTCATTGTGTTATTCTTCTAATATCTTTTTTGTTATTATACTAGGTATGTCCTTGCTGTTTTGAATTTAGTGCAGCTAACAGCAAAAAGCTTTACATTACTTACATCAAATATTCATTTGTTAGATTTTTGTTGTAAATTAACCTCTGTTAGGCCATAAGTATTGAACTACATAAATTCCTTTCTATATGTAACTTCTTTTTAATTTGATTTTTACAATTTGAATTAGATTGTTTGCTTTGGAAGCTATAATCTTTTGTCGGTCTGACAAAGAGACTGGTCAATGGATTCGTTTATATATTAAGCATAATTATCCTTACCTTCTGTTTTCTCTAAATTTTCAGGGTTGACGCCAAGACTTACGACTTCTATACGAAAGTTCGGGTTCCAAAAATACGAATAGAGGGCACTTATGACTTAAAAGGAAAAATATTATTGATACCCCTTGTTGGGCGAGGCGTTTGCTGGTTCGAGCCAAGTATGTAAAGTATAACATTTAATGTATAACATTTTCTTTTGGGATATAGGTATTTAAATTAATTTTTAATTTTTCAGGTAACATGACAATAGACATTGTGAGTGACGTGAAATTATACAATAGAGACGAATACACGTTTTTCAATGTTACTTCAGCGCATGTAAAATACTCAATTGGAGGCCTGAAGCTACGAATGAATAACTTATTTGATGGAATCCAATCTCTAGGTCAGTAATTTATATGCTTGAGACTAAAAATTAACTAGTCTTTTAGCGTACTGCTAACGCCATCTGAGGTTTTCCTAAGCAAACCTTTTTGAGCGCCACCTAGCGTCGAGTAGAAGCAACATGACATCACTTGCGGCTGTAGTGGTGGAAATGTCTGTGTGGGAATAGTGTAGATTCGACATTAACCATTATTAAAGTCGAATAGCATTGTTGGTCCGTGGATTTAACATTAGTTAGAGCGGTAGCATAGTAGAAACAGAGTCTGTTTCTCTGTTCCTACTATGGCGATAGGTAGTTCTTAATCTGCCTCATGTATATAAGTTTGTTTCTCACAAACATTACTATTTACTTTGGTTCGTTATAAATCCGGTTGGAGGCGCTGTTGGATATCTCTTTGTATAATATGATGCCCTGGTACTAACGTGATACAAATTGCAACGTTGAGACGTTGATGAGGGGTCGCTAGACATCTGACGACGTTATAATTTGCCAGTTAGTTTTGCAAATTTTTTTCGTATAGATAAATACGAGTAATGTTTGCGTCATAATATCCTGCTGAGTTTATTTATGGACTGGTTCTACTACATTTATACATTACCAATAGTTATTGTTACGAGATAATTAATCATGAGTCACCCAAATACCAAAGTCACGAATTCACTATATTCGGAGGATTACTTTTAAAGTTTTTAAGGTGTAGATAATGTTTCTTGCTAACTGTGGAGTCGGTAAATCCCCATCCCAGTACTATTAAGTATTTATTTTTCAATACAAGCTTGAATGCAGACTGGGTTTCGACATAGTAGAAAAATACATTTTCTACTATGGTTTCGATCGCTACGTGACATCTTCAAAGAATAACATAATAGAGGTAGGTACTTACTATTAAAGTTTTCTTGAGATTGACACATTAAAATTTATAAATAATACGACTTGACTTACGATTTAGGGTCGACGTTTGCGACCTAGTCCCTTTATACCCTTAAATCGTATTTCATCATTTATAAATAATACCAAGCCGTATTATTTATAAATTATGAAATAGGTATGTACCACGATTTTGCTGTCACTACAATTTCGAATTTAACAGCTGAGCTTACAACAACATTTTATACACTGAATGTAAAACAATATTCGTACTTTTAATCGTTTTATACCTATTAGTCCTATTTAGCTTCACTTCAGATGTTAGGGTTACGATATACTTTTTTGTTCTTATATCATGAGATTCATGAGCCATGCTAGGCAGAACTTAATTCCTTTATAAATTAAATAGTATGTAGTTTAATGTTTAGTAATTATGACAGTTTGGTTGTTTATTTCTTTGTTACAACACGGCAAGACGGGCTTAAAGGGAAAAAGCAGATTTACTCAAAAAGGTGCAAGTAGGTAGAATGCCATGAAAGTGTGATAAAATTAATTAATTTTCATTATTCCAGAGGAGAGCACTAACGCCTACTTGAACGCTAACTGGCGTCCAGTTTCTGAGTCTTTGCGACCAATTTTATCAAAGACAATAGAAGACATCCTCCTTGGATTCATGCAGCAGCTCTTCCACAACCTACCGGGAAACTTCATGATCGGAGACGTCAAGAGTACAGTAAAAAAAACCGAAAAGAAAGTTTAATTAGTTTTTAATCCACGTAAGATAATGTAAATAAGCGTTAATTAGTTAAGATGATTTAAGAAAATCTTCGAGCATCGGAAAAACAATCATAATTTAAATGATGGCGAATGGTTGTGATTATAAACATTTTATAATTCGAAAGATTTATTTCACAATACTATGAAATATCTATAAAAACTCAACGTATTTGCACTAAAGTTTACATATTGCCAAATGTTTGTTTTCTAAATGTACGATCGATATACTGAAATGGAACTCTGACTGATATTTTTCATATATTTTGTAAGTGATAAATAAGCTAATATTGCTGTAAATAAATTAGATAAACAATCTTTATATATTTATTGTCTTTTAATTACACATGTACCTACATAATGGTTCCTATTGGATAAAATTAGGACAGTATAGAACACCAAAGTCATGAACACATAAGTCATATAGGTGTTCTAATTTCGTCAAATATCCTCCATCGAGTTATTATTTGAATATGAGTACCTGGATGACCGAGCATTGCTCGTTAAAACGACGTTTTCTAAAAATGAAACCTAGCAAGATCGATTTATCGCCCCCGAAACCCCCTTCATACTAAATTTTATGAAAATCGTTGAAGCCGTTTCCGAGATTCAGATTATATATAACCCTACTCATATTATAAATCCGAAAGTTTGTGTGCAAGTGTGTGTAAGTATGTTTGTTCCCTTTTCACGCTTTAACGGCTCAACGGATATGGATGAAATTTGGAATGTAGTTTATACCTAGGATTAACACATAGGCTACTTTTTAACTCGATAATAGCGGGCGTAGCCGCTGGGCATGGCTAGTATATATATACAAGAATTGCTCGTTTAAAGGTATTAGATTACACGGATTTGTAAAGTTCTAAATAAATTTGATTCTGATCATTTACAGGTTAAAATCTAGGAAATGTTTATGGGGAATGTTCTGTCAAAGTGCCAAGAAATGAAGTTTACGAAGCGTGCTGTTTACCTACCTGTGTATTTTAAGGTGGGCTAAGGCCAGTTGGATGAGTCACTGTATAATTTCGTTGTTAAACCAAAACATTGCATCCTATTAACACTAACAATTTGGATACCAACAACTTGTACCAATCTATTAATTAGTAATAAGAGTGTTTTAAGCACTTGATTAAGCATCAATCCAATAATTTTAATAATATTTTACATTATTTGCTGTGCCTAAGTATTGGTAGGTAATATTATTCATTTATTGTTATCTTTTAATCATCAGAAGTAGGATTTAAATTTTTCTCAGAGAAAACACTAAAACTGCGTATTAAATGTATGTTATTTGGAGTAAAAAAAGCACAAAAAACTAATTTATACCGATGGTGCATGATTTACAACTTTTTTGTTATATATATTAATATGCTTGTACACCATTCAACTTACAACTTCAGATAGGTATTTGAAATAATCGTAAATTTGGTATTTTTCTTGAGGTTATAATTTGGTGTTTTACTTTAGGTTATAATTTGGTGTCCACTTCGTTATCGAGGGTAAAATATACCAGATTTTATATTATTATCATTTTACAATATCTTACCTGCCAAATAGGGCGTCCAGGCATTTTGCAAAATTGGAAATTCCGAAATATATCACAGCACAACACACTCGCTCACGTTTTGCGCGCTTGCCAATAGATGGCTCTCTCACCAAAGTTGAGAACTAAATAAGCGGTACTACCTCACAATAACGAGTTTTATACATCGGTAGAGCTCCATCGGGCGTAAATATCAGCGCGAAGAAACACGACGCAGAAACGATCGACAGAAATATCCCTTACGTGGTTTGGGAATACTAGTACTTATGTGAAATATTTCTCGGCAGTAAATATCAAATAAACACCATTCAACAGTGAGATTACTACCCAGTCCTGCTAGTAAATTAGTAATGGATATTGATCAAAATACTGCTTTTGTTAATAAAAAAACACAGTTAAATAAAGTCAAATATAAATAAATATTGTATAGAAGAAAATTCTGTATAAAATAATAAAAAAAAAAAATTAATGCTAGAGATAATAACACAATGTATCTAATTGGATAAAATGTATTCTGAACTTCCACACAAATTGTAAGTAATTATTATAGTTACCGAAATTCATTGCTATAGTTGCTTAAATTTTAAATCCAGATAGGCAAAATTGGTAGGTATGCAATTTTAACACAATATATAAAATCCACAATAACGGAAAAATAAAAAATAATACATTGTAACGACGTGACGCCGACGTTATGTTTTCGTTAAACGAATGCGTCAATATTACAACATAGAGACTGAAGACATCACACATGCCTGAATTAAATTAATTAGATCTTTGTATTTATAGAAAACGACATCTGTTATAATCTAGCACGAGGTTAAAGTAATTCGCACATGCTTTAAAAGTTTTATGATGTAACCGATGTACAAGCAAAAAAAACATTATTGAGCAATAATAAAAGAAAGTGATTGCCAGCTCAAACAAACCACTACACTGTAGTTTATATTTATAGTGGCATTAGCCAATTTGGTTTAACGATGGGAGAGCAATGCAAAATATAATTCAGTAGCTAGGGCAGATGTAATTATGGATACAAATTACGAATAATTTCACAGGATGTGAATTCAAACAAATAAACATACATTCTATTTACGAAAACTAATACGAAGTAATCATCTATCGATGTAGGCAACAACATACAAGCAGATAATAATAATTATTAAGTAAAAACATGTGACCTACTAATTTTAATAATGCAAGTAAAACCTGGACATAGAATGTATTGACTGCTTATTGTAACAATATCAAAGCCAAAAGTTTGTGCATATAATTAGTTAGTTGTGCTTTGACGTAATTTTTTTAAATATTTTTTATTTATTTGGTTGTGATATATAATACACCCACGACACAAGTCATAGAGCTTAGTGCAGGGTGTGAGTGTTAAAGCGTTTATGTTTATGTTTAATTAAAAATAAAAAATCGTTCTAAATGCTCTAAGCCAAAATCTATTGATTGTTTTAGTGGATTCGTGTTACATTAACGAAAATTAAAGGTATTTAATATAATATCTGCTCTAGATTTGAACAGATTAATAATATTTTTCTACATTCGTCTGAAAAAATTTAGTACGTTTTATAAAATAGTCTCTTGAAAAAAATTGGTTTGTTACAAAAGTTTTGAATGTAGCTTGGTTATAATAAAAAAAGTCTATAGATCGAGTTAAAATTAATTCTTATCATCGCACGCGGTGATGAGCTAATCTAATACCTTTAAACGTGCAATTCTTGTGTGTATATATATATGTATATATATATATATAATCTGAATCTCGGACAAAGCCGTTGGACGATTTTCATGAAATTTTGTATGCACGGGGTTTCGGTGGCGATAAATCGATCTAGCTAGGTTTCATTTTTAGAAAACATCAATTACCATAAAATATATATCATCGGTCATCCAAGTACTATTATTAAAACAAACAAACGCAACGCTTACAACCTTACACTAAGTACAAAGATTTACGCAAGCGGTTGGCGGAAACATTTACATCACACGTTATAAATCTTTTTTTGTCTTTTTTTGGCTTCGCAATCGTATGCATTTAGCCAGTGTCAGTTTTAAGTGCATATTATTTTCATATTAAAAGTCGTAGTCACAGTCAAAGTCAAGTAAAAGAGTCAAGGTCCAATCATAGTCAAGTTATACCCTAGAAGAGTGGTAGAAACTTTACTAGAACTTCTATTGCAGTTTTCGAGCGAAAGCGAAAATCAC
Source organism: Lomographa bimaculata (assembly GCA_948107665.1). Classification (NCBI taxonomy): domain Eukaryota; kingdom Metazoa; phylum Arthropoda; class Insecta; order Lepidoptera; family Geometridae; genus Lomographa; species Lomographa bimaculata. Next base: position 8,419,550 of record OX403591.1, on the reverse strand, counting down.
GTTTTTAAACTTTGTATAATTTGCCTACACTTATGCACGTTTACTAAGTATTTACGGTTAATACTAATAGTCCACCATTATTACATATAATCACTAGAAGAATGGTTTGGAAAATTATACAAAATCAACAATGCCATTTTTTCACTTCTGCGGCAAAATTCCGTTATAAATCTTAGACATAAGTAGCCATATTATTTTAAGCTCTGACTCTGACATGCTGCTAATAAATAGAATGCATATCATATCAAGTTAGGAAAAACGCATTTTTAACAATATAATTAACAAAGAATAGTAATCGTATACCATAATGTTCTAATATTGATCTCAAATATAACATTTCAATATCCTTAAGAATTGTGTATGCAATTTCACATCTTATCGATCATTATTGCATTGCATATTCTTTTTATGCAGGATTATGCATTCCACTGTCTCATTTTTATGATGTCCTTGTACATCAAGTTCCTGGTATGATATGTTGCCAGCGTCTCATTTTAATTCGCAGTAATTCAACATCTTGATTCGCAAATAATGATAATAAATTATGTGACGCTTAATTATCTGTTGTCCGTAAATAATCATATCTACAAATATTTTATTATAAATAACAAAAACAATGCTTTTTTTCGCATATTATTATGACATTAAACATGAATAGACGCTGCTTACAATTTTTTTAAATCAGTGGTTTGGTTACTGAAACCTAAGTAGTTTTGTAAAAAAAAATGTGTTTTAACTCAGCTACTAGTGTTGCATTTGCCTCACAATCTGTGCGTAACCATATAAATATTCACAATAATACAAGCGAGCAACGCAAAGAAGAGACGAAGGTCGCTGGTGAACGACCGCGAGATGCGCATTGACCCACAGAAGGGTGTGCACGTAGGGGATAGGGCCCCTTTGGTGTCGGTCTGCAAAGGAATGAACACCAGGGAGCCATAAAGGCGAGGCGGTTTGATGCACATGCACTTTGCACCGAACAACGTGACGTCATCGCAGTTTACACCGCATTGTTTACGGTTGCACATTTCGATTGTGCCGACCGCCTAATTGCAAATTGCCATTGCTCGCAGAGTTATAGCGCCTTTTGCGCCGTACACGAAATCGTAATTTAAGAGTTCTGTTTTATAGCAAGGTATTGTAATTTATGTTAAAATTATGGTTAGATTTCTTTCACTAATTATAGTTATGTAACAATATGATCTTACGCCACCTGTCGCCTACCAGGATGTCTTGTAAGTATTTCAATGACATATTTGTACCGTAGAATGTCATAGTATTATTAAAGTAAGACTGCTTTATGCGTTTGTAGTAATGTTGATTGGATTTTTTTGACATATTTGTACCGTAGAATAGCATAGTATTATGAGAAGACTGCTTTTTGAGTTTGTAGTATGGTTGATTGGATTTTTTTTTGTTGACCGTAACCCAGCTTATGGAAGCGCTAACTGGAAAATCCTGACACTAGAATTGTGCACTAATACAAAATATGACGAACTAGGAAACAAGTGTTAGGAAATTAGAAACACTTGTTAGTTGGTATGTAGAGTATAAACTGTTTGCTAATTATTATCAACGATGATTTTTCGCTATCATGTATTTATCAAAATAGTAGTACATTATAATAGAACGGGATCATTACTTTTGGAAATCATCTCAATCTGAGGTACTGATTTTTTCAAAATAACATCTACAAAACTAATTGTGCTGAAGAAATATAACATTTTAAAAGGAGATGTTTCAAAATTGAAGGAGCCTGGGCCAGCACCATGTACTATATACATACATATATATAGCTATATAATATAGTAACCGTTTTCGAATGTTTATTTTATTTACTTTTATTTCGTTTTACATTTAAAATATCTTGGTACATCGATAGAAACACAACACAGTTACAAATGGCGGATTGCGACAATATTGAACTGTCATTTTGACGTGTCATTCATTGTCAATGATCATTTAGGTATTGTAAACAACATACCAATTCTAAAATATTTGGGTTTCGTTATAATTATAATTTATTATAGAATATATTACTCGATTGAAACTCAGAACAGAGTGACATTCAGTATCTTCTTGTCATGACTGCCCCAAAAATAGGGTAAACATATTTAAAAACTCACTAAATAATAATTTGAGGGTACAGCTGTAATCGTCTGCAGATAAATTTATTAGTATTTTTAAGGAAATGCAATATTTTTTCCCTATTTTTCTATGTATGGTACATAGTGCTGGCCCAAAATGAAACATCTCCTTTGAGTTGAGTATCCATTCGAAAGTAGAAATTCGTATGCACTTATATAGATGATATGATATAAGATACGTATGACAGAACTTTACCTACCCTGTATTTTTTTTCAATATGTTTTTTCTTTAAATTGTAGTTCCCACACAGGTTGTTTGTTCTTTTAAAATCATATTTACGCTGACCGGTGTACACAAGACAAAAAAATTCCATTAATTTCCATGAATATATGTCTATATGTATGTATGAGAAAGATCTATTGTACCAACTGTACTATGATTGTACGTTATGCACCTTTTTGAAATAGATTTTATTTGCCATTAACATGAAAATTATAGCCTCTCCAACGAATCAGAACAAACATAGGAATAGAAACAAGATTTTCTATTTCAAGCCCAGGTAACGGCGAGCTAACGCATGTAACGAATCTCACACCCACACCTACTCCTCTGTCTTGCATCCCACTTTTTCTCAGAAATAACGTTGTTCCAGAATGTTCTTTCGTTAAAGTGAAATAGGTCGTACTTCGCGGTTCAAGGTAACACAACACGGGAATAGAATGTGAGTAAGGAGTTTAAAATAACCAGATCGCCCACAGGCGCGCATTGACGTGGCTCGAGCTCATCCATCGACGCTTCTTGCGGAAATTTTAGTCATGGTGGTTATTATTGTTTGGCAAATTGATTTTTAGGCGAAAATAAAATTACATAACATAACATAAACGCTTTCACACTCAAAGCCTCATACTAAGTTCCATGACTTGGCTCGTGGGTGCCGGAAACATTCACATCACACACGCAATCACAACCAGAACCAGAATAAAAAAAAATACTTGTGGAGAAAACTTGTTTCCGCCGGGAATCGAACCCGGCTTATGGCGAACGCTCACTCAGGTGAGTCAACGGGCAGTTCAATTTTTTTTTTTCTAAACCTGTAGTAATCACTACACTGACCATCCTATATGTTATAGTAGATATTTAAACATGTTTATAATAGAAATGAATGAATATTTTTTTCTAAATTTTAAACTTTTTCTTCGAGTCGAAACTGCTGTGTCTCGGTCATCGACGTAGAGTGGCGAGCCTATCCGGTTATTATCGTTTCCATTTCGGAGAGTGTACGCAGGAATTACACGATTTAATTCCCCCATACCCGTTTTACCATCAAACAACAAGACAATCTGTTAAACGTCATCCATTTATGGTTGACATATCTCCAGCTCGCTCGAAGCGTTTTACGCTTCTACTTATCACCCGTGCTGCGAAGTACCTAGTGGAACTCATTGCCCGCGTCTTCCCTGAACGTTGTTCCCTGAACGGTATACTCTGTGAATCTTCAAGTCGAGAGTGAATAGAAATCTTCTAGGCAAGCATGCTATATCTTCGGTCGCATCCTTTATAAAATATCCTATAAAAATATATATAAGTTCACGCTTTTAAGATTGCACATAACAAAATTTTTTTTTCGAAAGAACCATTACCTTTATCATAGTGAATTCGCATTAATTTATCATCACAATAAATATATTTATAATTTTTGTTATAATTATATTACGAGTAAATTAAAAATGCAATGCATCTACAGGCAATTATAATTGCCTGAAGTACATTGCATTTTTGAAAAATATGAAATATTTTTAATTTCCTAGAAAAAAAAAAAATTTACCATCAAAATCCAGTTGGTTAAAAAAATTAAAATCCAAGACTCAATTAAGAATACTAATATGAACACGTCAAAAAATACTAAAATCCAATGAAAGTAAAACACTGAACAATTAAATAACATTCCATTCGACTATTTTAAACCCCAAGACTGTTCTGCTGGCGTTAGGTTCAGCCTCTGGACTTCAAAGCCGCTTCTTTCGATTCCTGGTAGAAGCACATTTTTTTGATCACCAAGCAAAGAAAGCTCTTTTGGTTCTAGAGGTAAGTGTGTGTGTTGTAAGTTTTCGGTAACTATGATACAGGTCTTGAAGTTTAGTGCAGGGCGGTGAGCCTACGCAATTCGTCTAGGATGAGTTATGTAAATGTCACCAGTCTTGAAAGTACCTACCCAAGTTTACCAATTATTTTTCCCGTAATATGAAAGGCAATAATAATATTTATTGTAAATTAATTGGGAAGAGAGACGAATAGTATATCTGCATCCACACCCACACCAATCATTACTTTACATCAAGCAATGGACTAATATTAAAATTAGACAAGAAGATTGTACGTACGGTAAGTAACAAATTAGCAGTTTGGTATCCAGGCAACTAAGCAAAATATGTAGCTCTACGAGAAAAATCTTCGCCATATTTAAGCATCTACGTGAATACCAAAGTCGAAATGGTACAAACACCTACAAAATATGCGGCGATATCTATAAGAGAAATCCCGACATATTCCTTAATAGTTTGCATACTTTTCCGTTAACGTGGAGCCACTAGTTTCTGGGCAAGCATCGGGCGCTCGAGATGGCACGATCGGAACGTCAGGCCGGCTGGCGGAGAATCTGGAGGAGGCGGTTACGATCGCCAAGTACCAGGCGAATATAAAAGCAAGGAGCTATTTAATGACGTTGACTGGTCGTGCGCCCTGTCGGTGAATAGTGAAACCACAGAGTCTTGTATGATTATACATCTCTTGATATAACTCACTCACACGGATAAGCAATAGGTACGAGTAGCGCCGTCGTCAGTGCTGTAACGCCATCTCTAATAAATCTATTGAACTATCAACAAATTACGCTGGTATTAAAATTTTCGTCGGTTTTGCCATCTAGCGACAAGTAGCAAAACTAAATAAGGTTTGTTTTATGTAAACTCTGACAGAGGTCGCTATCTGTATCTACGATCACTCGTGAATGTATTCTAATGTCAGGTTTGGCTTGGAATTTGGCACGTAACTCTGTGACGTAACTTCACGTAAGAAGCGTACAGTCAACGTCAAACAGATGTAAATTGTAGGCTTTGGCTTAAAATATTACATGAACATAGACCATATTTTATATGCTTAAAACATTACTTACCGAATTGTAAAAAAAAATGTTGTAAGCCTAAGTAAGTTTGTTTACTCTTGACACTGTAACGGCAAAACGGATTTGGATAACATTTAAACCTACAGCTCATTTTGGATTGACTTTGGCTAATTGGATTGATTAACGCAAGCAAAGCCGCAAGACAAAACTACCTATACCTAGTTTTTTTATTGTAATATATTTGGATTTATTTTACATGGTAAGTTCGTCTCACGCAAAACCACTTTTAATGATTTATCGGTTAACTGAGATATACGTAGCTACTATCTATATGTTTTTCTCTTTTTAATGTAGAGTGAGTAAATAGCTCATCCGATTTTTTACACCTTCAGCTAAAATACATTTGGTTTTTGTCATAAAAGAACTCGTAACCTTCTTCTAGTTCTACATGAATGCATACCGAAGTACGACTCTTTGGGCTAATAATTTTTTTTTTTGAAATATTTTTTTTTTCCTAGCTAGGCAAGCATTTGACCGCTATCTCACCTGATGGAAAGTGAAGATGCGACCGAAGATGAAACATGCTTGCCTAGAAGGTACATATTCACTCTAGACTTGAAGACTCCAAGATTGTACCGTACAGGGAACAAAGAAGCAGGCAATGAGTTCCACTCTTTCGCTGTACGGATGATAAACGTAGAAGCAAAACGCTTTGAGCGAACTGGAGGTATGTCAGCCATAAATGGATGACGTTTGACAGTTTGTCTTGTTTGATGGTAAAAAGGGCATGAAGGAATTATACCATGTGATTCCTGAGCACACTCTCCAAAATGCAAGCGATAGAATACTGATATAGAATTGAGAAACCACAAGAGCAAGTCACTAGCCTGATGGTAAGCGCCACGTTATTGTACGTGTCATTCAGAGATTTTAGTACATCAAAATCTAGCGCGGCAAAGCACTACGCTCGTCATCTTAATTCTGTAGTATTTATTCTCAGACCAAATAAGACTTCTTATTTGGTCTGACGTCAAATAAGACTTCTTATTTGGTCTGAGGTCAAATAAGACTTCTTATTTGGTCTGAGGTCAAATAAGACTTCTTATTTGGTCTGAGGTTGTATTAAACTAACTGTAGTTGTAACTTGTATACTTACAAATAATATATATACCTACAAATATACATTTATATCGTACAAGACGTGCCCCTCGGATTCACCCGCGTTAATCAGGAAAAGTTCTGATTCAGGAGAAAGACTTACATACATCCAAAACTGTTAAGTCGTTATTTGCACACCTCTTACCAAACCTTCGAGGTTAAAGCTCTATATGCATATTCACACATACAATTACACACACACAACCTTTCGGATCTACATATTATATCAATAGGGATAGTAGAAATTATAAATGAGTAATAAATAGTATAGTATATACTACTCATTATATATATAATAATACTAGCCGTGCCCCGTGGCTTCGCCCGCTATTATGATGTTAAAAATTGAAGTGTTAATTCTAGGTCTTAGCAATGTACGTTCCAAATTTCATCCAAATCCGTTCAGGCGTGAAGAGGGAACAATCATATTTACACAATTGCACACTTACACGCAATATTTCTGATTTATAATATTAATAGTAGGTATTTTGTGGTATGTACTATGTAGTTTACAAAGGGAGGACAAATTGAGTATTGTAAATTGAATACAGGCAAGTATCTGACCACTTTCTCACATAATGGAAAGTGAAGATGCGGCACAAGATGTAACATGCTTGCCTAGACCTATTCACTATAGATTTGAAGACACCCAGATTGTACCGTTCGGGAACAAAGACTTCCACTCCTTAGCTGTACGGATGATAAACGTATAAGCGAAACGCTTCGGTCGAATATTTGTGTTCGTTGTTATTGCATGAATTAATAAAAAGGAAAATACATTATCAATTTGACTAGATTATTTATTTACACAATAATTAAACAAGCTTTTAATATTGCTTATAATAAGTATTATGTTTAATACAAAGATTCTTAAACAATATCCTTATTGTTAATGATAATTAAAAATACTAATATTGCACATAAAAACCTATGAAAGTGAAACTTTCAATAATACAAACGTCAATAATACAATCTACTACAAATAAGTTAAATGTTATTGCTTGAAACACGTAGATTTAGTTATGTACAAGTAAATTAATTATACGGGACTTAATTATATTGACAGGAATCAGGTTATTAATTATACGGGACTTAATTATATTAACAGAAATCAGGTTATCGTCTATATTAGGCTAGAGTTTGAACACTACCTCACCTGATGGTAAGTAATTTGGTTGGCCTAAAATGACTGGCTCTCAAGGACAGCTGTCGGAACATAATTTTTATGGTGTTATGGATAGTTAAGCAAGTTTTTCTGTGGATATACAGATATATAACGCACTTTAAAGAAAAACGGACGTCATCTCATCTACCATAGATGAAGCAAGCAACGTTAAAAATTAATTTAATTATTATTAATACGCAAGCAAAGCTTAAAAAAACCGACTTCACTGCTTATATTTTTGTTTTGGCTTGGTCAATTTCGTTAAAATTTATATAGAACCACCTCTGAAGTATAATCTACCATACAAAAAAAAACATCAATTTCGATTAATAATTGGAGGAGATATTGCGTAACATATACAAAAAAAATACAGTCGAATTGAGAACCTCCTTTTTTAAAGTCGGTTGAAAAGGTACTTATCTATTAATTATTGCACTGAACGTATTAAGGTTATTGACATCTTTTATGACACGGGAATGATGGTTGGATTAGTAAAATGTATTGGGGGTAAGTAGTAGGTATATAATTTTATATATACAGACTAGCTATTATTGGTACGGATAATGAGATCGATTTGTGATTGTTGTTTTTTCTAAGTTTATTTATTAGGTTTAAAAAGTACGAACTATTTAATAACACATGTTCAACAAAAGACGCCACATACATCGTACATTTTTACTTTGTAAAACAGAATTTTCACAAGTCAACTGTGAAATGAGGATCGCATTTTAAAATTTCCTTACAAAAGTAACTATATTATATTGATGAAATAAGTCCCTAATTATAATTATCATAACACAAGAAGTGAGCAGAGTACAATTTAATTAATTTGCTACGTTACAATAAATGATATTTACACAATCTAAAATGTTATTTGATAACATTACAAATGTTTTAGTATTAATAAATATAATCACAAAAGCTGATGAAATTAAACCAAATCATCGTACCCATCAGTGAAAATTGGTTGAGCTGTCACAGCGTCGAAGCTCTCAGCAGTGTTGGTAGGTCTTTGCTTTTGAGCTAGAAGTCTATCGCACTCGTTCAATCTTCCATGAAGAACGTCGTACACACGGGTCATAGACGCTACCTTTTCTTTACAAGATGGATCAGTCTCTATCGCAAATAGCCGCGAATCCAGCAGTTTAATGGCAGCGACTATGTAATTCCTCAAAGTTTTTGTCTTATGTTCGCTACTCACTCGATCTAAAAAATCACAGACTTGGCTTTCTCCACAAAGGAGAACATCTACATCATAAGCTAGGGGAGAATGCTGTTGATGTAAATAAGCGATAAGCCTTTTCGCATATCGCCTGTAAGTTCTATAGGCTTTTCGTTTTCTAGCTCCAAGCGTTCGGCCCATGGTCATTGATTTCTTCATGTCGTCTATTATAGCTTTGTATCCAGCGTCAACTTTGGAGTCGAAGATATCTCGCAGGCGAGTTTCTACTGGTTGAAGTTCGTATGGAGCGGGCGATGGCGGCAATGAAGGTGAAGACGGAGGCGGGGATGGTGGTAATGGATTATGTTCTTCCTCGCTCGCTTCGCTTGATTCACTGGAAGAGCGCTCCGGCTGTTTTACTTGGGGTTCAGGATAAGGTCGTGGTCGCTTTCTTGGTCGTTGTGCTCGCGCTGGTCTCGGAGCTGTTCTTGCATTGTAAGCAGTTAGTACATTAGCGTCTTGTTCTGTTAACGGACGAGCTCTCTGCGTAGCTGCGAGTGGAATTATCCTGATTTTGACTAGGGCGTAGCTTTGGTGTATTTTTGCTCTGATGTGGGGGTCTTCATAGTCTGATCCCCAGAGGTCCCTAATTGCTGATTCTTTAAGATATCTAACTTGACATAGCTCTCCATTGAAAAAGCGTTTTCTTTGTTGCTCGTTAAGGGCATCTCGTTCAGATCCTGTGAGGCCATGGATCTTGGTGAGATGGTCAGGAAGTTTCCCGTATGTGAAGCGAGCGCAGTTTTCTATGGGACAAGGTATGTTTGCGTGGTTTTGTTTTTTCGTTCTGGGGACTGATGGTGCTGGTCTTGGTGTAGCCATAGTTGCCTGTAACAAAGAAAATGCAACTTTTATTTTCTTAGAACTTGTATTCATTAATCAACATGACGTATATCAGACCCTGAGAAAACGAACTGAATTCGATTGTTTGTATTGGATTTTTTTTCACTAGCCAACATTATAACTGGTAAAATCTGTTCCAAAGAACCAACCGCCACCTATGCCTGAAAATCAGGCCTATTCAAGGTAGTGAGATAGAAGTCAATCAAATGATGGGCTAACTAAACAAAAACATATGTATAAGACCTAGTTATTAATGTTATCTCTCTTTTCAGTATGATCAAAGTTTAATAAAGTAAATTTTAAAATTACTACCTCTAGAAAAATGTCGGTCATTTTTTTCTTTTTTTTTTTCTTTATCTTTTTCTTTATCGTATTAGCATTGCGAGAGGCAATGCAGCCAGCATGATGGGAACGCTACCCACTGGTAGTGGGCTTGAGCACTTGAGTTACCTATAGGCTCGATGTCTTGTAAGTAACTTGGTTCTTTGCTGTATATAGTTTTAGTTTAGTTTTAGGAAATATAGGCAATTGGCCCGTAGATAGGGACATAATAACATTAAAAAATCTTTATCCTAGAAAATAATGTTGTACTCTATCTCCTCTTTACCTAGAAGATAAAAGCCCAAAACAATTAATACAGCCCATCCAGCATCGAAACCAATGTTTTCTCAGTCCAGTTAATTTATTTAGAGGGCGTCCGACTGGGGTGGCGTCCGAGTATAATAATTGTGTTGACGGAGGCCGCTGGCTGTTTGAGGAGTTGTCTTTAGGTTAATGTATTGAAAACATTCAAGAAGAAATGATAATGAAATAAAGAAGACGAAGATATTACGTCTTGTTTGTGTTGCTTACAATATGCTAAACAATTTCAGTAATTGTAAATAATATATAATCCTTGAAACAAACAATAAAATATTTGGCTCAACGTATTAACGCGACTGGTAGTGGGCTTGAGCATTTGAGCTACCTATAAGCCCGATGACTTGTAGGTAACTTGGGTCTTTGCTGTATAGATGTTTTCACAGGTCTTGATTATAGTGTCAAATTGGTGTTCCAAGAGATCGTATTTTTTTTTTGTTTATCTATGTGTACTTACAAAGAAGGTACTAAGTACTTAGAGTTGCCTCAAGTATATCTTGTAACTAATGCTATCCCGCGGCTTCGCCTGCTTTCAAAATGTGAATATCAAGCGGGATCAGAATCACATACGTGTTAATTTTTAGCATAAGCATATCATTCCACACATTTAAGGCGATGTGGTGTTAAAAATCTTATTATTATTTTTAATATGCAGTACTAGTATTACAATAAATACTTTACAATGTTTCAGCAGGTGATTGTCCAAGCATAATAATTGTGTTTATAGAGCCCGTTGTTTATGCAGCCAAGATCAATTTTGGGTAATGCATTGAAAACAATGCCTCTACGTTGTGTTGATGTTTGCATGTCGTGCACATAATGCACATTGCATGCATCTTGCAGCATCTTGGGAAACGAGATATTGACATAAGCAAAGCCAAAGTAAACATAATAAAATAAACGACAATGTAAATATCTGTTTTATAATAGGTTTGGGACTACATTCATGACAAAGATGCATGGAGGCAAATTTCATAGGCTAAAACTTCTTTTTACCATATCGAAATATACTCTATAGAGCTAGGTTAACTGAAAGAAAATGCTTTGTATCATTAATTTCGCTTATGTACCTACAATATTCTAAGTGTAATAAAGAATTATCTATCTTTAAGCGCTTTTTGGCGACTACATAGTATACTTTGATATTATTTTTAGATATTATTATAATTTCTAGTTCTGATCTTATAGATTGATATAATTCCTGTATTAGTCATTTAAACGAATTTGTCAACAGATTTATTAACTTTAATTTGTGTTTCTGGTTCTGGATGTTATTGTGTGTGTGATGTGAATGTTTTCAGCACCCACGACACAAGTCATCGAACTTAGTGTGGGGCTGTGAGTGTGAAAGCGTTTATGTTTATGTTATGTATGTTTATGAGTGCCTCTTTGGGGACCATGTGAATAAACGATTTTGGTTGATATTAATTTAATAGGATTGATACTTGATACAACAAGGCATTTACTTTCCATACTGTTATTTGACGTAATCGTTTACATAATTAAACGTAAACATTTCTTTTTGCCTCGGTACTAAATAACAGCTCCTGGTCCAAAAATAAAAATCAGGTAAAAAGCAGTGGTTTCATTTCTCAAGACTGTAAATACATAAAAACAAATATACTTCTATCAACTGCAGCTATATTTTAATAACAGCAATATAATCGAAATATTCATTAAAATTAATATCTAGAGCTCGAAACAATGGCTTCCTCCAATTCCACGACCAGGGTATGATTGAGACAATATTTATTTTGGAAATTAGCCAAACCTCCAGTCTTCGCCCACTCTAATAATAAATAATCTAAATTGAACCGTCCTCAAGGGATAGGCCCTTGGCGTAGTACAAAGAAGAAGCAGTAACACAGCTTCAATTTTTGGTAGGTACACTAGATTGATCTTGGTTTACAAAAAATGTGGTTAGATATATATCGTTTGACGACCCTGTTGGCGCGGTGGGGAAGTGTCTGCCCTCTGCAACGTGGATCCTGGGTTCGATTCCCGGCACGAGCACAATTTTCCTTCCCAAGGGACATTTGTGCTTCTGGTTCTGGGTGTGGTTGTGTGTGTGATTTGTAAATGTTTCCGGCACTTACGATACAAGTCATTGAACTTACTGCGTGTGAATGCGTTTGTTTTGTTTTGATTTTGATGTCTTTTTCACAGCAACCAAACTTAGATAAACTAAAAAATACATGTTATAATTTGACTGAACTCCTTCTAAAGGACTGGACCAATTTTGATGATTTTTTTATGTGTCTAGAATGGTTTAGATTTAAGTAGAATAAATATTAATTCACGAAACGTTTTTTTTGATAAACTACTTTTTCTCATGGACAGGAATATGTCACTAGGCAAATATATATATATGTATATATATATATAAATATATTTATTGTGTAAGATACAAGGACGTTTTTATTCTTTTACAGGACCCAATTAATAAGTTCCATTATTTTTCAAGAGTTTTCTTTGGTAATTTTATAATGGTACCATTAATTAAAATGCTTCTATGATAATGCTTATATATATATATATAAATAATGTTGGACTGCTCGTTAGCTTACTTTGTTGCGTGTACGTCTTCTAAGAAGAGGTATCGGGTTTGATTCCCAGCGGGAACACAAGGTTTCTCCCCATGGAAAATTTGTGTTTCTGGTTTTGGATGTGATAGTTTGTGTGATGTGAATGTTTTCGGCACCCACGACACAAGTCATCGAACTTAGTGTGGGACTGTGAGTGTGAAAGCGTTAATTTTAATATAGCTGAAATAGTTTCTCAGTATAATAATATGTATGATACGTACCTATGAATTTATGTATGTGTTTGTTCGTTTGTTCTTCACAGCACCCAAAGTCACAATCCGATTGCAATATACGTTATGTTACAATTATAAAGTATCCTTGAATTAATCTAAATTCTTCGCGTGTCATGTTAGGCTTGTTAAACATTTAAATGACTCCATAAACTAATGAACTAAACAATAAATAAAAAAAATTAAAAATACCAAAAATGTTAGTGTTTAATATACTATATGAAATGCAAGTAACATGTATTAGACGTACAGGAAGTTGTTTATCTTTTAACATTAATTTGAAATTTAGTTTTGTTACAAACAAAGATTTAAAAAAATGTGCCCTCCTTTGGGAAGTTTATTGTGTGAGTCACCATAGCCTTCGTTGATCGGCAGCAGCACTATGTGTAACTGAGCTTGTTAATAAGCTAGTCGAGTCCAGGATGCAAAGTCTCGGTCACCGAGGTATGGTGGCAAGCTTATCGGTATTCTATCGCTTACATTTTGAAGTGTGCACATGAATTACATGAGTTAATTCATCCATGCCCTTTTTACCATCTAACAACAAGACAAACTATCAAACGTTATCCATTTAGGCTCGACATACCTCCATTTCGCTCGAAGCGTTTCGCTTCTACGTTTATTCTTACAGCAAGGGTAGGGAGAATGAGTGGAACTCATTGCCTGCGTCTTTGTTCCCCGAACGCTATAATCTGGAAGTCCTTAAGTCTCGAGTGAACAGGTATCTTCTAGGAAAGTTTGTCACATCTTCGGCCGCATCATCACTTTCCATCAGGTGAGATAGTGATCAAAAGCTTGCCTATTCATTTCATAAGAAAAAAATCACGTTGGCCTTTATCCGCTTTAATTATGAAATTAAGCTAAAGAGCTACATTGTTAATTAAAACGTTACCTGTACAAAAGTTATCTAACAGACAAATCTGAATTGATATGACAGTCGAGCAACGAATTACCGAAGTTCCTTCCCCTATTGTAAGACGCTGAGACTTGAATAAATAACTAATTTACATATTTAATAACAGGTACTCGGTTTCAATTGTCGCTTCTGTGAATTATTAATCTGTGGCAAGATTACCCTCTGGCTTACAATTAAGTATTCAGATAAAGTTGTTTGTAAATTAGTTATGGTATAAAACGTATGTTTTACGTTAAAAAATCGTGGTGTAATCAAACTCAAAATTTTAGTTTTTTCTTAAAATATTATTTTTTGAATTGATAACGTCTTATCTTAACGTCACGTTTCGCCTGAGCCTGAGCGTGCAAGGGAGAGCGCGGAACAAGCGATAGAGAGGCACGATCGGCCCAAGCGTCGCGCGTCGGTTTGTACACATTTATCTCTCTTCTCGCGTGATGTCAGAGCCTTTATGACATAAAACTATCGACCATAAACAGACTTTACCGACAGCCAATTTTTTTTTATTCTATTGTCACAACTGTGAATTATCAATGCGTGGCAAGATTACCCTCTGGGTTAGAATAAAGTATTCATATGAAGTTGT